>OZ005661.1:32838440-33393440 GCA_963930645.1 Salticus scenicus
CAGGAACACCACCTACAAAGCAATACTTCCGCTATGAACTGATTGAATACCCGAATACAGATAATAGCCCAAGAGGAGTTCTGGTAGCTTCATCTCTAGTTGATCTCTCAAAGAGTACTATTCCTGTGAGAGTCGCAAACATCAGCGATAAGGTCCGAACAGTGAAGAAGGATGAGGTGTTAGCAACCTGCACTCCTGTAACATGCACAAACCGTCCCACGCAATCAACCGCATCCAAGTCTTCTGAACAATTAATGACGGAATTACTCAAGAATGCAGAGTTAGGAAAGGAACAGAGATGTGCTGCGGAGAAGCTACTCCAAGAATTTAAAGACCTTTTTTCTCGAACACCTGAAGACGTCGGGAGAACGAACATCACCCAGCACAGAATTGATACAGGAAATCATCCTCCAATCAAACAACATCCAAGAAGACTTCCATTTGCTAAACAGGAAGAGGTCACGGAACTTCTAAGTGAAATGCAGCACAATGATGTCATCGAGCCATCAACGAGTCCTTGGGCCTCCCCCATAGTACTGGTGCGGAAAAAGGATGGTTCAACAAGATTTTGCGTGGATTATCGTCGTTTGAATGACATCACGAAGAAAGACAGTTACCCTCTTCCCAGAATTGACGACACATTAGACACACTTGCTGGCAATAAATGGTTCTCGACTTTGGATCTGAAGAGCGGTTACTGGCAAGTAGAATTACATCCTGATGATCGTGAGAAGACTGCATTCACCACGGGACAAGGACTGTGGCAATTTAAAGTTATGCCGTTCGGATTATGTAATGCTCCTGCCACCTTTGAACGCCTGATGGAGACAGTGCTAAAAGGACTTTCCTATGAAGCCTGTCTGGTGTATTTGGATGATATTATCATTGTGGGGCGCACCTTTGAAGACCATCTACGAAACATCCGAAAGGTGCTGGAGAGACTCAGAATGGCTAACCTCAAATTGAATCCAGGCAAGTATAACTTGTTCCGTCGTGAAGTGAGCTACCTCGGCCATATCATCTCTGCCGAAGGTGTGAGAACTGATCCTGAGAAGATCTCTGCAGTCGAGAACTGGAGTCGCCCTGAAAATGTACACCAACTACGAAGTTTCCTGGGGTTATGCACTTACTACAGGAAGTTTGTCAAGGGTTTCTCAAATATTGCCAGACCACTGCACAAGCTGACGGAAGCCAAACAGAAGTTCCTGTGGAAGGATGAATGTGAAAAAGCGTTCAAGCGACTTAAAGAGGCCTTAACATCATCGCCAATCTTGACATATCCGCAGCCCGACAGACAGTTCATACTTGATACAGATGCCAGCCATGAGAGTGTCGGTGCTGTGCTGTCGCAGAAAATTGATGGTCAAGAACATGTCATTGCCTATTGGAGTAAATGCCTGTCTAAACCGGGGCGAAATTACTGTACCACCAGGAAAGAGCTACTCGCTATCGTAAAAGCCATAGAACATTTCCATCATTACCTCTATGGCAGAAGATTCCTGCTCCGGACTGACCATGCATCTTTAACGTGGTTGCTCCAGTTCAAGAACCCGGAAGGACAGATTGCCAGGTGGATACAACGCCTGCAGGAATATGACTTCGAGATACGTCATCGTAAAGGGGCTCTACATGGTAATGCAGATGCCTTGTCACGGAAGCCCTGCTCGGAAAAGTGCAAGTATTGCTCTAGAGCCGAACAGAAATACCTGCCGATAAATCCGGTTGCCTGCCAAGTTACTGTCTCAACACCATCAGATCAAGATCCCGATCCATGGAGTGACGAAGAACTTAGAAAATCCCAGTTGGAAGATCCTGACATAAAGCCAATATTACAGCTGAAGGAGACGACCAGCAACAGACCTATCTGGCAGGACATTTCCAGATTTAGTCCCATTACGAAAAGTTATTGGGCACTTTGGGACTCTCTTCATATCAGAAACAGCGTATTATACAGAAAGTGGGAATCTGATGATGGGAAAAGCTTCAGATGGCAGATTTTATTACCAAGATCAAAAATTCCAGTTGTTTTAGAACAACTGCATAGTAGCTCTACCGGAGGCCATTTTGGGGTAATGAAGACTCTGCAGAAAGTTCGGGAACGCTTCTACTGTTGCAAGGCAAAGGAGGATGTGGAGAAATGGTGTAAATCCTGTGATGCTTGTGCGGCACGTAAAGGCCCGCAGAAACGAAGTCGAGGAAGACTGCAACGGTATAACGTGGGAGCACCATTTGAACGGATTGCAATCGACATCTTGGGTCCTTTGCCACGGACCTCCAGTGGAAATAAATACATTCTCGTCGTGATGGACTATTTCACCAAGTGGCCTGAGGCATATCCCATTCCCAATCAAGAAGCATGTACAGTCGCAGAGGTCATAGTGCAGCAATGGGTGTCAAGGTACGGTACGCCCCTACAACTTCATACCGACCAAGGTAGGAACTTTACCTCTGATGTTTTCAAAGGACTTTGTGAACTACTCGGCATAGACAAAACCCGGACAACACCCTTACATCCCCAGTCGGACGGCATGGTCGAGAGGTTCAATCGTACCATCCTGAATAACCTCTCTCTTCTAGTATCAAGGAACCAGCAAGATTGGGACTTGAAGTTGCCACTGTTCCTGCTGGCTTATCGAAGTGCTGTCCATGAAACCACCGGATATACTCCAGCCCAGATGCTGTTTGGACGTGAACTTCGTCTCCCTTGTGATCTCCTGTTTGGTTGTCCACCCAATGCGCCTTCATCGCCTGAGGAGTACATCCAAGATCTCCAGGCACGATTTGAGGACGTACACAACTTTGCTCGGGAGCGGATTAACATGGCAACGGAGAAAATGAAGACTAGGTACGATCTCAAGGCTACACAACATCAGTTCCAGGAAGGAGAGAAGGTCTGGTTGTGGAATCCTGTTCGACGCAAAGGACTCTCTCCCAAGTTACAGTGCAACTGGGACGGACCATACACAGTCTTAAAAAGACTGAATGATGTAGTGGTGCGGATCACTAAAACACCTTCATCAAAACCGAAGGTGGTGCACTATAACAGGCTAGCCAAGTACCACAATTAACGGTAATATTAAAATTTAAAAATGTAAATACTGGTAAAATTTGCGCATGCGTAATGTAAATATTTGTATATAAATATTTGTACATATTTGTGAATTTTGTAAATATTATATATAAACACTTGAACATATTTGTGAATTTTGTAAATATTTCTCACTTGATTTGTATTTCTATTTTATCGTTATATGCAACTTAGTTTTTGTGTTTTAGATTGTGTAAATTTGTTTAGTTTCGCCTCTTGACCAAGGGTTGCACTGCCCGGGACGTGCAGTCCTTGGGAGGGGGGCAGTGTTACGAAATTGTAAATAATTGTGTTTATTTTTGTATAAATTCTTTCAAAGAGGCTTAGTAACATGATAAAGTGCTAATTTTGTGCATTTCTAGTCGTTTTAGCGTTGAAATAGCCTTATTTTCCCTTAAAAACGCATTAAAAAGCCCCAGTAATGCACGTAATGGATTTGGCGCCAAATTTGGCGACTTTTCCCACCTTGGCGATTTTTTTTGGCGACCTTGGCGAGAAAATCCTTATATGGGATATACCAAATATGGAAGCTGTAAGTTGATTGGTTGACCACTTTCTAGAGTTTTCTCGAAAAATCTGGGCTCCATGGAACAGCATATAAGGAGCGCTTCCTCGCCAAGGCAGTCAGTTCAGTTCAGGTCTCAGCCAGCTTCGCTAGTGCTTGCATTGCTCTTGAGCCTCTTTGAGAGAGACTTGCTTCAAGTGTTATTACTATACAGTTTGTACTGTGGATTTGCTATTGACAGCTGTTGTTTAAGCTGTGTTTACTGTTTGAATTGAAGCTGATACTTGGTTTATAGACCTGCATTTTTCTGGAACTTTCTGTGAATAAATTACTGAATTTTTGTAAGTTTGGCCTTTCATTCCCGGACAACTCACGAACCCTCAAGTACGCAACAATACTTTAGAGACACTCAAAGCAGTGGGAAAAAAAAAGTTGAAAAGTGCGATTTCGCTGACCTGTGTCATGAGTCATGGAGGTAAGTTTTCGTCATATATTTTATTAGAAGCATTTTCTATTTATCCCTATTTTAGTTAGATATCTCAAAAATTAAATTATTTGTTTTGAAAGTAGGAGTGTAGTATATCTTTTGCTACAGAAGTAGATTACTCTTTATCCCGATGAAAGAAAAAAAATAATTTTAAAAGTTAATAAATTTTCTAATATCGATATATCGTTAAGTCAAGATATAAAACTGGTTATATATCGTGATGTAGGATTTTCAACATCGCCCAGTTCTAATATCTCGAAATTTCTTGAAAATTTAATTAATTGTTCTTCCTACTTTAATCTATGTGCCCAATTCTGTTACTTCCATTACTTCCTAGTGTAGCAATTTTTAATGGCCAGTAGTGTTTATACATCGCCATAAAAAATAGCAAATATGAAATCAGGAGGCTTCAAAATGTATAGATAAACTAAATTTTCACAATCGTATCCTTTCATGATTACAATATTTCATCTTACATAGTTTTATTACAGTTACCTTATAGTTTTTCTCATATTCCTTATCAAATTTATATGACATTGAATTAATAATATTCTTTTAGATCATTTACTAGATATTATTCAATTTTCAAAAACGAAATAAAATTTGTTCAAAAATCGAAATGAATTTCGTTAGAGTAAATACAGTACTGTACACTGTACCCATTCGGAAGAGATTAACCACCTTTACATAATTTTGGTATAATAATTCTATATCTTACATCTCAACAATTGATTGATTCTCTGACCCAGTCTTATAAGACCTTGATTTTCCGTGATGAATCATAGGAAGAAATTTCGGCAAGGTCGTAGCAAAGGGGTGTTGTCGAAATTTTTTTAGTTATACTTCATTTTTAAAACTCAATATTATATACTTAAGTTAGAATCTCCCCCGAAATTTTTTTCTGGCTACGGCGTTGGATTTAGGCCAGTTTTAAATTATATTTCTGCTTTATTACATAATTGAATTAGTATGTTGTGCCCATCACAAAATCTTCTTTCATAGACCTTTATAAAACTACGTCTTCGACCAATAAACTTGCACCAAAAATTAATCAACATGGTTTCCCACAACTAGCATTTTGCAGTTGGTATAATTTTATATAATAGATTCTGAAATATAGGCCATTTGGAAAATCACTGAAAAGAATAATAACAGCGCGACATGTTGCACTGTAAAAAAATGTTGTAATTTTTCCTGTACTTTCTGTTGTATATTTTCAAGCATTGGCGCTTTTTTAATGAATTCAAGCACTAAATGTTGTAAAATCGACTTCCTGTGGACTTTAGACGCGAACATCTGCGCTGAAACATAAAATCTGTGTCTCTGAACTTAGATGCAGATGCACGATGGATGAACGAAGAGAATATCATGGAACGAGCAATTCCCGTTCATCAAAAAGGTTAGCTATTAATTTTTTATTAATATTTTGTATTGATTAATGGCACTTTTAAGTTTGCGGGGTACAAACAAAAAATAGCGAATTCAATATTATCGCTAATTTATTTTATTGCTATTTAAATATGTTTGCCTGACAGTATGATGCATATACTTTATTTTAAAAATTAAAATAGGTATACTTTCGGGACAGAATAAGAACAAAAATTGGGAATGCTTTAACGGACTTCTTCACTTACGATCGCCGGAAGCCCGAACCAATGTTATTCTATGGAGAAATTTTCTTTACAAATAACGTATTAATTAATACATATTTTTAAATTCTGTTTTCCCATTCAGAAAATTCCAAACTGGTAAATTGACGGACCTTTTTTTAAAAATGTATTTTTTTTAATTTTTAATATTTTATTTTGAACTTGCAAAATGAGAAAATTTCACATATTAAAAATTCGTATTTTGCAGCTTCAAAATAAAATATAAAAAATTAAAAAAATATTTTTTTTAAAAAGGTCCGTCAATTTAACAGCTGAGAATTTTCAGAATGTGAAAACAGAATTTAAAAATATTTAATTGTTAATAAGTTATTTGTATATAAAAAATTTCCATAGAATAACATTAGCATCGGCTTCCGGCGGCGGTGAGTGAAGAGGGCCCTCAAAGCCCTTTTTTTTTTTTTTTTTTTTTTCGTGAGGCGAATTTATTATTATTATTATTACTTTCCTTGGAAATCGGATTATGGTCTGGTTATTCTTTGATTAGCCAAGTCAAATTGTGAACTTTTTTTTTTTTTTTTTTTTTTTTTTTTTTTTAAACTATAGTAAGTAGAAATTCGTTCAATATAAATGTAGCTGCATAAAATATGTAAGAGTATTAAATATACACCTGTTTCAGATATTTTTATTTAACAGACACATACATTAAATGTAAACTTATGAAAAAAGTGGAATGTTTGTTTGTGAGTGCTTTTGCGTTCAGGCTATTAATCGCACAGCAACACATTTTGGCAAATAGATAGCTTGGACGACTGCACACCTCACTGAGATATTTTCAAATTTCAAATTTTAATCTTTTTTCTTTTTTTCTTTTCATTTTCTTAAATTTATTCTTTAGTTTTATTCGTCAGCATCTCTTAGCAGCACGGTTGTTACATTATATGTTTTATTATATATATATATATTCCTTTGAGAAGGATACTTTATTTATTTATTGTATTTATCAGTAACAAATGGTAGTGTGTAAAAAAGTTTAAACGTGTTGAATTTTGAATTTAATTAAAATGTATTTGTTTTTATTTAATTTTTTTGAAAAGTAATATATATATATTTTGCTAACTGAAATCAAATGGTAATAATTTAGAGAGATCGAGGTCAGTGAAATACATGGTTTCAAAACTCAAATGTGTAATTGATACTGAGCTACAGTCATTTTTTAAAATTGTAGTTCTTGAGTAATAGCAGCTCCACGATTTATCTGATAAATACCGAAATTGAAGTGCCCAAAAATTAAGTTGCTGCAGTCGCAGGGGTGAAACTACCTAGCATGCAAAACCCCTGAAAACTGATATTTGCAAGCAGATAGGTAAGATTTAATAATGAAATATCATATGACTACCTGTATTAAATGATATTTGGAGAGTTCTTAATACATTGTGAGGCAAATTAAACATTCAAAATAAGAAATTTCTGTAAAAACAAAATAATTTACATGAAAATCAGAAACAGCAAAAATTTCAAAAACCCTGAATTCAGGGGTAACCCCTGAAAAGTTTCAGCCCTGAGTCAGTAACCTGGACCGGACACAGCGCAAATGGGAAAGATGCTACCGTACGCAGCAGATACTTTCAGCGAGGTCATGATTTTTTATTTTTTATTTATTATTATTATTTTTTAAGTTTTCTTTGTATAAAGTGATATGAAAAACAGTGATTTATTTATTTATTTCTTTAAGCGGGTAAAACCAGCTAGTGCATGAATAATATAATAATAAAAATTCTCAGCAAAAAAAAAAAAAAAAAAAAAAAAAAAAGAAAAAAAAAAGAAAGAAAGAAATACTGCAGAGTAAGAGAAAATTGTGTCAGTGTCACAAAAGATTATTGTTAACAGTATAACGATAATATAATTATCCAGAGTCTCTGTAAATTTACAATAGTATTCATTTAAAAATAAGTATTCGAGAATTCGAGATACTCAATCTTTATTCTGCATTTTAATTTTTTTTCAAATGGTACTTTCTCTTAATAAAAAATAAAAATGCTTTTTTCTATTTTTGAAAAATGTAATCACTAAAATTACTACCACTAATAAATAATAAAATAAATATTAGACTCTAAAATGTGTGCATAAAATAAATTTCTAATTTCAGTTTAATTTTCGCATAATTTTCCAGTTGAATCTTTTAAAAGTGCAGCTGAAAACATCTCATGTCTTCATAAAAAAAAAAAAAAAAATGTCTAAGTAAGAAAAACATATTTGATCTAAAACGGATGTGTAAGTTTTTCTGTAAAATATGTAGATGAATCAATCAGCAATTATGACCGCAGATGGCTATATAAACCGCTTAGCAACAGCGTTCATTTGTTTTTAGAAGTAAAAGATAATCAACTGCCTTATTTAATTTGTAGTATATATATATATATATATATATATATTTTTGGGGGGGGGGGGCTGGGGGAGGTGAATTTTAATCTTAAATTGTTAATAATCGTCCCCAACTTAATAGACATTGATTTCTTTTTTATGAAAAAGTAATTCATAAATTTTAGAAGAAATAATTATTTAGATAATTTTTTGAGAATAAAAAATTTTGTGTCTAAGTTGGTTTTGAATTAGTTTTTCAGTACATATTAACTATATTATCAAGATTGGGTCAGATTTCGGCTTGATATCAAATTCAACTGTCGAATACGTGTCGATTGAAATCCGAATTTTGCAGGGCTCTTGTTATAGCTCAATATTATAAAATTGTAATAAATATATGCGCTAAAGATTAATTTTAATTTTAAATAAGTTTATTTTATTTAGAAAATAATATAAATTTGATGTAATTTCTTTTTTTTTTTGATTTATATATACTTTATACAATTACTTTATACCAAGCACTTTCAAAAACTGCTTTAGAAAGTCTTAAAAAACTTCTTATTAAATTACTGATCAAACTGAACGGAGATATTAAAAAATAAATTTATATATTTATTTAAAACTATTACTTAATTATTAAAAGCAAAATATTTGTGTTATAAATTTCTTTTTCTTTTCTTTTTTCTTTTTTTCTTCTTGTAAAAGAAACCTTGAATTTAAAATTTTATTGACAAAAAAATAGTAAACTGCATTAAAAAAAAAAAAAAAGAAAGAAAAGAAAATCTTGATTATTTTTTTATCTATTACAAAAATTTTATGTCAATGAATCAAAAGTAAAGAAAACCTGAACTTAAGTTATTTAATTAAAAAAAAAAAAAAAAAAAAAATGTCGACTGATCTAAAACTAAAAATGCATTTTAAAGCATGCACCGTGTTTATTACATTCTCAATGTATTTATGTAAGAAAAACAACTATACACATTAAAAATTTTGACAGTGGGATTTTAATGTATATCTATGTTTTGAGGTTTCCTGAATTCATTCTTGGTAATATACGATTACGTGTGTGTGTATATATATATATATATATGTTTGATTGAACATCATAGTCTCTAAACGCTTTCTTTGTTCGTTTGAGCTAAAAATTTAAGATTGTGTTACTGTCGGGTGAATTGCAGATTGTATAATGGTATATTTTAAAATATGCATGCGCGTAGAACTTGTAATTCTTTTATAAAAACACAAAAAAAAAAAAAAAAAATATTCTTATTTATTATGGCCTAATGGCTCAAAATATTTGTACGCTAGCATCTAACCTAAACATTCGATTCAGGTAACATTGAGAAGGCTTGTTACAGGTCACCATTGACAGAAATATATAGACTTTTATGATTGCGGGACAAAGTTTACTTGGGGATTCTGAGTCGAATTTTTATATAATACGATATATAGACTCAAATAATTTGAAATTAGTGTTAATGATGCTAAATTATTTAAAGAGAACAGGGCTGATATACGTTACTTTGAATCTTTCATTCGCTAAAGTACGATTACTATTAAAAAAAAAAAAAAAAAAAACATGCATATTATTTGTAGTTTTTTTTTACAGGGAAACAAATATTAACAAGTATTTATACCCTATGGTTAATTTCCTAAAGTACATTAAGTTATTTAAAAAAGAATGAAACCGATATAGGTTTTATTAATTTTTTACAGTATCGTTTTCACTGGAAATTACAGGTTCCCAATTAGATATTTTGCAGTGACACACAAAACAATTAAGATGTAATACCAAAAGCTATAAACATGGGAATAAATTTTAAAAACGCTATTGTAACTTTTACAATTGTTTGACCACTGAAATATTCGGGAATTTATTTTTTATTTATTTATTATTATTTTTTTTTATAAAGCCTGGTAATTTTTAAATGTACCAACGGTCGTACGGAGTCAATTCTGATTTAAATTTTATGCTATACACTGGAAGCTTTGTATTTTACTAGCAATATTGTTTTGTGGAAATAAATCCTTTTCTTATATATATTTTTTTATATTGCGTGCCTTGATAAAGAAATTTTTTAATCAATATTTTGACATTCACGTATAAATTCATTTAGTTAAAATAATTTATCAAAAGTAAACAGTAATATATATATATATAGACAGACAGACAGACAGATAGATAGATAGATAGATATAAATATATAAACTTTTTTTTTTTTTTTTTTTTAACTTAGCACATATTTTAGTTATCTCGCTAATAAATAGACATAAATGTTACCAATATATCAGAATAGATTTCATTAAATAAGACGATATTTACATAATGAAAATAATTCATACAGATTTATAAATATTTAAAAATTTCAATTTAATTAGCGCAATAGCATAATTATTAATTATAATACCATCTGTAATGATAATAATTAATCTTAACAATGATCAGACATCATGAAAGGGGCCTTGAATTAAGTGATAAACAATTACGTGTGGTTGGTTGCGTTTAACGTCCCACTAGTTTTTCTAAATCCCTTACCTAGACATATTGACTTCCGAGCTATGCGCGTAAGGCACGCCAATAAATTGTATAGACGAAATGATTGAGAATTTCTAGTCTACACATTTCTAGACGGTGAAACAATAGTCTGAATAGTATTGCGAGAAATTCTCGCTTGATTTTCTAGATTTGGGTAAAAAAACTAAGATTATAGTAGCTGAAACCAGCCTCGTGTATTCGCACTTATCTATATAAATAAAGAGAAGTGTCTGTGTATCTGTCTGTGTGTGTGTGTGTCTGTCTGCGCTCTGGTGCTCACACTATTGATCGCAGATCTTCCAAATTTGGCATATAGATACATGGGACCCTGCAGGTGTGCCCCTCATCGAGATTTTTTCGAATTTCGAATTTGAATTTTTTTAATTCATGTTTTTTCGATTTTAAACATTGGCTTTTATTTTTCATTTTTCATGAATTTATTCTTCGATTGTAATCGTCTGCGTATCTTAGCAACGGCTATTATGCAATTCATTTTTTATTTAATACATTCATTTGAGGCGATTTTCTTTTTTTTTTATTATTATTATTTTTATATTTATTGAAAATCAAAATAGTAAAATACGATAGAAATAAATTGTTACGTTTATGTATAAATTTTATAGTATAACAACTTTTTATTTTTCATTTTTTTAATTAATTCCTTTAAAAGAAAAATATTTATTATTATTATTATTATTATTTATAATATTTATTGGGTGAAAAAAATGGTAGTTTATAGTAGAAAGGATTAAACTGATAAATATTCGTTTGTTTTTCATGTATTTAATTCCTTTTAAAAGAAAATCTAATTTTTTATTTTATTTTATTGCACTGGTCGTAATCAAATCGTAATATAGTGTAAATAACGGGGGCTATAAAACACATGGTTCAAAAACTAAAATATATAATAGATGCTGAGATACAGTCATCTTTAAAATCGTAGTTCTTAAATAACAGAAAATCCACAAGTCGTCGTAAATACCCAGATAGAAGTGTCCGGGAAAGACCTGTCTGTAGACAGTGAGAAACTGGACCCGATGCAGTACGGGCAGAAAAAAGAGCTGCCTTAGGCAACGGGTATCCGAAGAAGTGAGATCTAAAGCGATTTCAGTTTTTTTTTTTTTTTTTTTTTTTTTTTTTATGTGTAATGTGATGTAAAAAATAAATACTGATCCAATTCTTTTGAAAATTCATTTAAATATAGTGATCAGCGAAGCGGGCGTAGCCTGCTAGTTTGTAAATATTTTTAAATAACTTCGCCCTCGAGTATATCGTCAAACGCTCTAGATTTCTGATAGGAGTTTCTAGAACGCCCTTTTAAAGAGGACTAGAATTTATAAGGATGACATGGAACTATTTTTTCTGAAAACACAATTTAGATTCTAGATATCAGTTACAGATATTTTTATCAGTACATATATAATCTTTTATTGATTAAGTCAAGTCCTACTTTTTTGTATTTGATCATTTTAATGATGACGTTTATATATTTCATATCCTCATCGTTTATATATCCCTTATTTGAAAATAATGTAACAGAGAATTAATTTTATTTATTAATTTTTTATTTTTTTAAGTAAATTTACAAGTATTTTCTTTTCTTTTTTTTTTTTTTTTTTTTAAGAAAACTTATCAAGTGATTTTTTCCCCCTCGTACTAGAAATCCTGAATTTATAATTAAAGTCTTAGAATAAAAAAACTTCTAAAAATAATACAAAAAAAAAAAAAAAAAAAAAAAGAAAGAAAGAAAGGAAAGGAAAATCAAAATTAATGGTTCCAGCC
This sequence comes from Salticus scenicus, assembly GCA_963930645.1. Taxonomy (NCBI): domain Eukaryota; kingdom Metazoa; phylum Arthropoda; class Arachnida; order Araneae; family Salticidae; genus Salticus; species Salticus scenicus. The sequence goes on from OZ005661.1 coordinate 32,850,810, forward strand.
AGTAGAATGACAGTTGTCTTCAAATGGAAACAGTAGGCCCCTACTTTGCAATTATGAATCACAAATTTGTCATCCCGAAAATTTGCCATTAAAATATTTCTGATATTTATATTGGAGAAAACAAATCTCTAGCACCTAGAAGCTAGATCCAACTAGCAGCATCATGTTTTCTTTGAAGGAACAAACAAACGTCTTTTCTCTCTTTTGATCTTTCTGTGTTTGATGGCGCGCGGCGCCTACACTCAGTGATGCCAAATGGTCGAAATTTTTTTCCCCAAACAGGTCTTAAATTTTCCCAAATCAAGTTTTTTTTTTTTCGAAAAAATCCGCAGCTTGATTTCTACTAAAACGGGAAAATAAAAATTTCTTAAAAAAAAAAAAAAAAATCAAGCAGATTTTTCCATGATTTGAGCTCAGATTTTTCTCCAAATGAAGGCAATTTTTGAAAAAAATCCTCAAATAACAATAAAGCTATTGAAAGTCTCTAGTCGTAGGGATAAATCATTACGTTGCCAGCATTGACAGAAAGTTGAAGAACTCTCCAGATTTGTCCCCAAAAATTTTAGAATTCCCCAAAAAAGTCCCCAGAAACATTTGTTCTCCAAAATTGCCCCCAGAAGCCTCGAAAATCCGCAATCTGGCATCACTGCCTACACTGTAAAAAAAAAAAAAAAAAAAAATCAGTATTTTACAACAAAAGGTGCTGGCACCGCGGCTGCCAGCACAGTTGCTGTAAAATTTACAAGCGGCTGTTTTTTATGGTGCTGTAAAATTTACTGCACTCTACTGTGAATTTTACAAGATGTTGCTTTTAGTAGTGCTGTAAAATTAACTGCACTTTGCTGTGAATTTTACAAGATGCTGTTTTAAAAAGTGTTGTAAAATTAACTACACTTTGCTGTAAATTTTACAACACTTTTTAAAACAGCATCTTGTAAAATTCACAGCAAAGTGCAGTTAATTTTACAGCACTACTAAAAACAGCATCTTGTAAAATTCACAGCAAAGTGCAGTAAATTTTACAGCACCATAAATCACAGCAGCTTGTAAATTTTACAGCAACTGTGCTTGCAGCCGCGGTGCCAGCACCTTTTGTTGTAAAATACTGAAATTTTTTTTTTACAGTGTGGCTGATAAACACCAAAATTGAATCATGTAAGATTTTAATAACATATAAAATCTAGCATATCACAGAAGCCAAGATATAGCCTTCCCGTAAATGCGGAAAACTACTATTAAATGATATGCACCAACATTAAATCAGCATAATTCTTCATAATAAGTGCCTTATATATGAATTTTTGGTATACTCATACATCATACCGTCTGAGGTAAAGTCTATCTGCAAACAGGAAAAATTGCCACAAAGCAGCGCCAGCTATCAATCAGAATGCACCCAATTTGGATTAGCATAGTTTTTCATAGTAGTCCTTTCACACATCAAGTTATATGAGCTTATACTCTATAGAAACTGAGATATAGATTTCCCGTAGAAAGAAGGGAGAGAAGGGGAAAATGTTCTGTTCTACATAAGTAGTTCTTAATTAGAAAATGACTCTTAAATTTGCAATATAAAATACAATTATAGATACACTCACGTTTGTGAAAATTGCAACGCCATGAAAGAATGACGCGACTGAGCTGAAATTTTCAGGAAATGCAAATTATACTGTGTAAAGCAAATGATTAAAATTTCAAAGCCTACAACACTAGTGTTGTAGTTGTGGTTGTGTGGGTTAAGGCCAATTGACTACACTAACGTCCTAGGCCCTCAGTGGCGGTCTTTCTAAGGGATCCAAGCCCATACTTACGCGAGTTTCGAAGAAAACCATGGAAAACTCCAAACGAATAGGTTTAAAAGCGCGAACAGGGTTTGAACCTGGCACTTCCCGTCTTCAAACTTTGAGTGCAGAACCGCTCAGTCACTGGTAGGGTGACTACATTAGGGCCTTAAGCTTTTACGTGGAATGCGTCCGTGGGGGTCTTTCTAAGGGATCCTAGCCCGTATTTACGAAAAGCAATACAATGTCGCATTTTACAGTATCATTAGTGTGCCCCATCAGGACCGCCAGCATGCCTTAGATTCCAAAGTAAAGAGACTGCTCTGATCCAAGACATCTTTTCATAGCTCATTCTTTCAAGTTAAATTAAACTCATATACTTGACAGATCATACATGTGAAATACTTTTAAATAATCAATAGCTACGACGAGTCTATGTCCTTGATTATTTAACTTACAGAATCTATTTACTTATAGTATTATTTAAAACAAGATTCGGGATTAAAATTATTTATCTAAAATTATTTAATTAAAAATGTTTTTACTTTTCATTTTATATATAAGGTTTTATGCTATTTCATATCATAAGGGTCATACACTATGTCCAAACTAGTAGCCGAGACCTTTTCTTTTGATGTTATTAAATGGTAAATACCGGTTCAATCCCAGGTCACAGTCGAAAAATTAGCCTTTCAGAGTTTTCCTTGGTTTTCTGCAAAACTCGTATAAATATGGGCTACTCCCAAAAGACCCACACGGAAAACATTCCCTCCACTTAAAAAATCATTTTGAAAAGTAAAATTATTGTTATTTATATTTTTATATACTGTATAACAAAAAAAGGGACGCACCAAGAAGGAGTAATGCAAACTGGACCCAAATTGATATACATACAGGTTTTGATGGAATCAAGCATCAATTCATCATTATCGTCGATCCTACGTGCAACTGGTACTTCAGTGATTTCAAATACCCTTAATAGGCGGCTCAGTGAAATGGGGTTGAGCTCAGTCTCCGGATCTCTCTTCCACTGAGGACGTTTGGAGCATCATAAAAAGGGTCCTACAACCAGCTCGGGATTTTACGAATCTAACGCAACAATTGGACAGAATTTAGCACGATACTTCACAGGAGCACATCTGCCAACTCTATCAATTAATACCAAGCCAAATAACTGCGTACATAAGGGCCAGAAGTGGACCAACATGTTATTGACTTGTTTACTTTGTGAGGCCCTTTCTCTTGATTAAATATTCAAATTTTCTGAAACTGTAATCAGTTGTTTTTCTCCACATGTACATCACATCTACCAATTTTTGCCCCCACTTCTTCTTGGTGCGTCGTTTTTTTTTTTTTTTTTTTTTTTTTTTTGTTATAGAGTGTATTTTTAAGTTTTACCGTTAGCTCTAAAAAGACAGTTTATCTCCGAGAGTTTGGATTAAAAAAACAACGATTTTCGAGCAAAATAACGTAATTAAAATACATATTTACTACAGAATATGATTAGCATTTTACGAAATAGTTTTGTCATGTTATTTATGTTTACGATTATATTGTGTATCTTTATATGTTTAGCTTATGAACTTAGTTTCTATCTGATCAGAATAGATTCTTTCCTATCTCGAATCTGCCATTTATTTATTTATTTATTTATTATTATTAACGTCATGTTTATTATACTTCATTTCCTATTGTATCATTTTTACTGTTTTTAAAGCTTATTTTCAATTTAACGAACAGAAAGTACAAAAGTCCATAAGAGAAGCATCAGGTGATTGTACAGGTATTTCTATAAAAGAAATATATTTTATTTCCGTTTATGATTTTAACCTGTTTTTAATAAATGGCTTCAACGAGACTAGAGATTATTTTAATCAGCCAATTAGTATAAGGTACTGGGTAGAGAGAATGAAATATTTCAGAATGAGATTTTGCTGGATGATCAGCTGAGTTAATTGCTTTTAATATTATGGTATAGTACAAAATATGGCAAGGCCGTAACCAGGATCTCTTTTCACGGGGGAAGGGGGGGGGGGAATCATATTTCTAATACACTCATGTTTGTGAAAATTGCAACGCCATGAAAGAATTGTCAGAAGTTAATCAAATTTATTCCACATATAAATAATAGTGGTACGAATAAACGATCAAATGTACAAGACAAAAAAACCGAAAAGAACGTCTGAAATCAGTACTTTGTGTGCCCGCCACGCTGAGCGATTAGAGTCTGTACACGCCGTGGCATTGAATCATACAGGTTCTGAATGTAATCCTGGGTAATGGCATTACAGATGGCTTTGACGTAACGCCAAAGTTCAATCTTACTGTGCGCCCCACCAGTTGTACGAGCGAGTCGCCGACCAATGAAATCCTAGACATGTTTGATGGGCAACATATCCGGATAATAGGCAGGCCATAGAAGAAGCGAAACCTGTTGTGCACTGAAGGAAGCTTGTGCAGTCTGAGAAACACGTGCTGGATAACACACTGTGGGAGCAGACGTTTCCCCCCTGTAACGTCGAACGCGTACTTCTCCATCATTGTACTCCAGATTATAAGGAGATTCATTGGAGAAAACAATTTGTTGCTACTTGGCAAGCCACGTACTGTGCTGCTGAGTCCATTGAAGTCGGATACGTCTGTGAGAGGAGAATCCTGCGTAAAGGAACCCTTGCACGCAGTTCTTGCTGCAACAAACGGCAACATACCGTGGATCTAGACAACAAAACACCTGTATCCGTGCTCACACGTTGTGCTAACACACGAGAGGACGCTGCGTGGTCCATCACTGCCATGCGGATGAGGTGTCTGTCGTCTCGTGCCGTTGTTCTATTGCGTGCCCCACTGCCAGGTTTTCGGCTTGTTTGGTTCTCCTCTGTCCATTTCTTCCAAACACGCATCACTGTTGTGGCCTTACACTGCGTGCGAACTGCGATTTCTCGATACGAAAATCCACCCTGTCGCATACTAACGGCCTCGTACGAACTTCGTTAGTTGTTGGTATGGCACCCTGCGCTTTTGACGAGGCATATTGACCACCAATGCAACGTTTACCGCAGTCAAAGGACGATAAACAGATTTCAACGCGCCATTACAGTCGTTTACATACGTGGAAGAAGCGACTGATAAGGAGTCAGTTCTCGTTCCACGCATGCGCAGTCGCTTTGTAATTCTAATCATTTGCATGTCTTACCTTACTTTACATTTCCTGTAAGTTAATCCTTTCATGATGTTACAATTTTGACAAACATGAGTGCACAAAGTCACTGAAAAGAATGATATAATAATGTGCTCATTCACACACAAAGAAAAGCACGTACACACACAGAAACAGGTCCTGATTGATTTCATTTGAAGCTCGGGCCCGGGCGCAAACACATTCGTGGGTCCCCCTCCCCCTTACACTGTGCAACAATCAGCACAGGTACATATATACCTGTTTATGGGTCTAATATGACAGAATTTACATTATATGACAACATTTTTCTGCCTTTTATAGAGCATAAACAGCAAAATGGCATTTTCAGGGTCAATTTTATGCCCCCTTGTTACTCAGGTCACATGCCCCGCATGCCCTTGCTTTAATCTGGTCTTGCACACAAATCTCTCTTCTACACTGTAAAAAAAAAAAAAAAAAAAAAAAAAAAAAAAAACGGGAAAAAAATGCATAATCTGCTGTAAATTTTTCGCAAGCGGAGGAAAAACAGTATTTTAGGTTTTTTACTGTAATTTGTGAAATCGTCTGCTGTTGTTTTATGTTATCTGGTTGTTCTACGGCTGCGTGCGCCATTTTTTTGTTATCCCGAGATTCGAGAAAATAAAGCTGAAACTTCAAGCAGGTCAATTTTAATTCCTGCCCTTTGATTTCTGGTAAGTGCTATTTCAATTTTTTTGTATTCTTTTATTGGTATAAATGTATGAGACTAATATACTTGATTCACTAAGATCCAGTCATAAATCTTCTATTCTTTTATATAACCTATTGTATAATTAATTAGTACGATAGAAATTCTTATCATGAAATGTAAACTTTTGTATTATTTGTTGAGATAAATATAATTTTTACTTATACCATATAAATTTTACTTAATATGATTTTTTTTACCTACTGTATTATTTGTAAAAGTTTATAAGTTTCTTGTTCTACTTTCAATCCTGTCGTTATTACTAGTTTCAAACTTATAGAATTATTATATATAATACAAACGGGAATTTTAAAAGAGACTGGAATTTTTTGCATTTTCCCATCAATTTTTTTTTCAAGCAATGTTAAACTCTTCCTATTCTTCTGAAAGGCTGTTTTTAGTTCATCGATTTTTGTCAAGAGTTAGTTTTAAATCTGCTTATTTTTGTCGGATATTTCTTTTTAAAAATGCAGATTTTTATAGGCTTAATTTCCAGACTTTAATTTCTTCCTGGCATTATTTATTTTATTTATTTATTTTAATTTTTGCTAATAAGTGTTTAATTTCATTTATTTTTTCAGAGTAAAACAGAAATATTTAATTTATTACTCTCATTGAAACTACATTTAAATCATGATTTTCTTATTTTGATTTTAAGCGTTAGTTACATTTTTATTTATTTCTCGGAAATTTTATTTTAACATACATATATCTCAAAAAATTTTAATATAAATTGGCTCATTGCATGAAAAAATAATGAATTATTGAGTGAGTTTTCTCAAAATTTTCATACTTTTCATAATTAAAAAATATTTTTCAGCATTTGTTTTCATTTTATGTGAAAGATTTTGCGCAAAATGGACAATATGAAATCCATTGCAGAAGAGTTTAATATGGTTGTTAATGCATTTACAAAGTAAAGAAATACCATTTAACAACTTTTCCAAACTTTATGTTAAAATGCTTTGGAATTTTCATTTGGTTTCAGTTATGTCAAATATGATGAAAACATTGATAAAATAATTACAAATATGTTTGCAAAAATTGTAAATTTCATTCAAAAATCTAAAAATTCCTACTTATTATTATTATTATTATTTTAAAGTGGTTGCACTCCCTGGATAATAGATAACACTATAAGAAGCAAAATGTATGCATTTGTCTATATCTTTATATATTTATCAATCCTAAAGTTCTCATTATATACAGCTTATTTTTTCTGTCTACATTTTTCTTTTTCTTTTTCTTTTTTCTTTCTTTCTTTTTTTTTTTTTTTAAATTAATGTTTTGAAACTGAAAATGCAAAATGTTTCAAAATAAAAAATTGGAAATTTTTGAAAAGGATTTTTTTTTAATTTGATTGTTTTTATGGAAAGGCGTTCTAAATCAGGGGTGGCCCGCGAGGAAACTACCGATATTTAAAGTTTGACAACTTAAGTTAACAAAATAAAAATTAAGAAATCCGTTCTGCCCTTTGGAAGTGGAAATAACTTTCAACAATTATGATTGCTAAAGAATCACACTTTTGTAGTAAAATATAATCATTCTTTTTATTGTAGTTCTTAATACATATGTCATAATTCTTTTTAATTATACTATTGTTAACTTCAGAAGGAAAATAATTTAAATTAGTTTATTCAGCTCCAAATCTTCATCTTGCCCTCCCTGAACAAGGATATACATACATGATTCTTACACTCATAAACGTACACTTATACATGTATACATATGGTGCGGCCCACCTGAATAAAATAGATTTCCAATGCGGCCCATCAAGTGTTTTGGGTTAGCCAGGCCTGTTCTAAATGATAATCCCATATCCCCTCATTGAGGACATGTCTGATCACCTTCATATATTAGATTATTAAAAAAAAAAAAAAAAAAAAAAAAAAAAAAGCAATAATAAGATCATTAATAAAAAAGCACCACAAAACTGGCGTTGTAAAAAATATTACTTACAAACTTTGAATAAACACCATAAAATGCAATAAACTCGCAACAAATGTTTCGGGTCGAAAAAACACGCGACCCTTCATCAGGCGAATAAAGTAAGCACGAGTGCTGCAGTCAAAGCACGTGTTTTTTCGACCCGAAACATTTGTTGCGAGTTTATTGCATTTTATGGTGTTTATTCAAAGTTTGTAAGTAATAAGATCATTACAATCTAAGTGAAATACTTAGAAAAAATTGAGCATTTTCGGAAAATTAGAAAAACTCTAATTTTTAAAATGAGCGCTGTTTAAAAATATATATATAGTTTATTCAATCTTTTTTTTTTTTTTTTTTTTTTTTTTTTTTTCAAACTAAAAAGCTGTTAAGATGATTTAGTTCACTTTGAAAAATCTGTTTGCCTTATAAAAAAAAAGAAAAAAAAAAAAAGGTTTTTTTTTTTTTTTTTTTTTTTTTTTTTTCCCCTGAAAAAATTTAATTTTTTCTTAATTTTGAAAGTTTTTTTTCTAATAATAATAAAAATAAAAATCTATTTTAGAACTAAACAGGGCTGGCAATTTGCAAAAATTTATAACTTTACAGCAAATTTTAGTTTAATCATACCATATATACAACCTTTAGAATTAATATTTAAATTTTCCAATTTTAAAACTACCCCCATTTCATTTTAAAATTATAAAATATGACTACTCAAAAAGTCTATTTCTTCAAAAAGCTGAAAGTTTGTTAATATTAAACCTATTTGAACTTAATAAGTAAATTATAACTGCATATTCTAATTTTGCTTAAAAGTTTTTCAAATTTAACAAAATACATGCGTAAATTAACTCAATACATATATATATATATATATATATATATATAGAATAATTATATATAGTTAAAGTAATAAGTTACCCTAACTAACAATAATTAAGCAGAATTTTAAAAGCAATAAATATCTCTGAACTTCTTTTCCCTAAAAGGTCTTTTTATTAAGGTAACTATTTTTCTAATATATTGTGAAAATTTATTAACTATTTCTTTTCGTATGTGTGTATATATATCAATACAAAAAACCCTTAACGGGTTAAAAGTTTGTGACGCAGCACTGTACTTTATGGCTATAAGAATTAGAAATACGGGTCTTAAAAATAATGATATCAAATTTTCAGTGACGCTTTGATATTAATTAAATTATACATAGATTTTCTTATTTGAATTTGCTTTTTCCTTTTATTTATATTTACAGTGTAAACGTTATTTTCAACACAAAATAATATATAGCATTTACTCATTGATACCTTTCCATTCACATCTCTTATACTATGAAAGTATGTGTTTTAAAAGAAATTATATGAAATTCCAGTAACGCAGTGGTGTTACATTAAGTGATTTGTTTTTAAATTTCTCTGCAATTATTTTGTTTTGCATATTAAAGTATATGTGCACATTCAAATATTGCTTTTAATTTTCAAATACGCTGTCAAATATATCACTTTCATTAAGCTTATATTATCTACTGAAATATATTTATTTCAATGAATTATTCTATCTTTTGCGTCACGCCATCCAAAACTGAAAAAAATTTCACAGTTTTTTTCTTTTCATCACGATATCTATTTGCATGCATTTTCAATTTATTTGGATGAAATGACACAAAGTAAACATTTCCATGTATTTTACTTACAGTTTTGGATGGCGTGACGCAAAAGATAGAATAATTCATTGAAATAAATATATTTCAGTAGATAATATAAGCTTAATGAAAGTGATATATTTGACAGCGTATTTGAAAATTAAAAGCAATATTTCAATGTGCACATATACTTTAATATGCAAAACAAAATAATTGCAGAGAAATTTAAAAACAAATCACTTAATGTAACACCACTGCGTTACTGGAATTTCATATAATTTCTTTTAAAACACATACTTTCATAGTATAAGAGATGTGAATGGAAAGGTATCAATGAGTAAATGCTATATATTATTTTGTGTTGAAAATAACGTTTACACTGTAAATATAAATAAAAGGAAAAAGCAAATTCAAATAAGAAAATCTATGTATAATTTAATTAATATCAAAGCGTCACTGAAAATTTGATATCATTATTTTTAAGACCCGTATTTCTAATTCTTATAGCCATAAAGTACAGTGCTGCGTCACAAACTTTTAACCCGTTAAGGGTTTTTTGTATTGATATCATTACTTTTTAGGGGTTAATGATCAAAACGTAAAATTAAAGGAGCATGGTAATGAGTTATAACACTGTATTAAAAGTGTTGTTTTATAGGTCATGCTCGAACAAAATAACAAACTAAATAAAATTTCAAAATTTTATAAAAAGTGATAAAAAAGATGGACACATGCAACATTACAAAGGCATAATATAGTACATTTTAAAAATGACAAAAATTTCTTATTTATATTTATTTCTTATTATAATTTTTTAGGTATAGATTTGATTTAAAAGAGAAAAATAAATAATAATAGAAAAATCTTTAAAAAGTGAAAGTTTTATACTGGTAAATATTTAAGTAGTATAGTTTGTTATGAATTTAATTAAAAAAAAATCTTAATCTATTCAAAATTTTATCAAAATTTTATTATAGCTTAACATTATGTAATTTATATATTATATATACTAGAAACTTAATGAGTAAATTAATTATTTTCAAATTCTGATTTAAGAATTTTTTCAATCCGTAGTTTAAGTGATTTATCACCTAATTTTGAAAAAAATACAAATATTTGCATATGATTATCATATTATTTGTCATTTTTATGAAAATAAAGGAAAAATTTTTTGTTGTTGCAATCACCTTTTAAAATAGAACCAATTTTGAAAGTTAACAACGTATCAGCATGAAAACAATGTAAATACAAAGAATATTTTTGATAAACAAATGTCATATAAAATACAAGTACCTAAATAAATAACTCATTTAATATATATATTAAAAAAAGAAAAATATTTTTATTTTTATTTTTTGTGTTTATTTTTGACGCTTTCCGATAGATGGCGCCAAAACGATTATTTGATATTGAGTATTTCAGAATATTCTTTGGACTGTATTCGTCCGCGAAACTGCCGCATCACGGTATTTTCGGAGTAAAAAATAGTTCGATTTTTAAACTGAGTTATAAAAGAAACAAGAGTTTTCCTAGGGAAAAGGGAGACGTCAGGCACATCAGATAAAAGCGATTAATATCATATATCAATTAAACGACATTCGGTCGAGCCATATTCGAGAAAAATTTATACCTTACATACGCCGCCCATTTACAACTTAAATGAGGCAATTCATATCTCGAAATATATAGCACGCAGAAATATAACGATTTCAGGGTAGGATCAGACAGAAGGTGAAACTCTATTTTGAAAATATCAGAACATAACCTCCCATATTTCCTGAGATATTAAGTGTCGGCTTTCAGCGGTTTGTTTGATCTTAAAATTCTTGTATATATAAGTGTCGCAGTTTACGTTCGTTTTTCCGTTTCCGCTGAGTGTCGTGGCGTTCGTTTGTTTTTGCGCTTGCGTCACTAGAAAAACTGCCGTTTTTCATGATATATTTATAAAACTCAGTGGTTCAGAATAGTCCTTTAAACAAACTTAGATATCATTGTGCCTGAATAAACATTTTCATATGCCTTTGAAGGAAGGGAAAGGGGCCTTGTTATTCGTGACAAGCAGATGTCTCTTTCTCGGTATTAAACAATTTTTGAACAAATAACCTTTAATCTTTTTCGTGGAAAAAATGAAGTATATATCTTTTTAAAATAAATTGAACAACTAAATAATAGTGTTTAATCGGTTAATAAGTGATTCCTTTAGCTTGTAAAATTTTCTAATGAAATTTTTATGGCATGTAAACAATAAAAATTGTTTGCTAGAAGGGAAGGTGGGTAGGTAATATATAGATGGGAAGGTAATATATATATATATATACCTATGCTGTTTTTTTGTGTGTAATATTTTCAAAGGTAAAACACAATTCCTTTGAGATTGATGTTTTCTAAATGAAAAATTTTTATCCCTTTTATTGCAGGTACTTGCTGAATATCAATCCGAGTTCGGAAAATAAACAAAGAAAAAAAATAACATAAAAGATGGAGTCATGACCCGCGTGTTGTAATTTTTGATGAATAACATATCGAATTATGATTGGTTTTGAGTTGTAAATAAATGTCATATAACCTTTTTAATAAATGTATATAAGTTCGTATAAAAAATAAACGTTTTTAATTACAGTTTTCGCGTGGTATTACTGCAATTATGTTGCATATTAATATTTCAGAGAATTTTGTTTCAGCTTCATCGTTTTACATCTCGGTTAGCTTTTTCATTTTACATCTAAATGCATGAATAGTATAAATAAGATGTTGAATCTTCATCATCACTTACATATATATATATATATATATATATATATAATAATGAAAAGGGAAAAGAAGGGATTTTGATTTTGATTTTTTTTTTTTTTTTTTTTTAAATAACTCATAAACTTTCATTATTTATTTATTTATTTATTTTTTCAACATATATGGTAAATAAGTTGAAAATTTTCATTGAGATACATTCATTATTATCTTTATTCTGCCTATTTGTTTGTTCTGAAATCGAAGATTGTATATTATGATACATTTATAAAATAATTTTTATTCACAAATGTTCAAAGATTGCAACTACATATATATTCAGATTGAAAAAAAAAATATTTTGCATACATATCAGGGGTCGATCCAGGCAAAATTTGGGTCCCTTTTGCGACCCCTTCACAAAATTCCATATAGTAAAAGGGACCCTTCACAAAATTCAAATTCATAAAAAGGGACCTTTCACAAAATTTAAATTCATAAAAAGGGACCCTTCACAAAATTCTAATCCATGAAAAGGGACCCTTCAAAAATTCAAATTCATAAAATGAGTACCTTCACAAAATTTTTTTATAAAAATGATCCTTTTATTAAATATTTTCAGTATTATTTTTAATTAATGCCTTAATTTGGCTCAACGAAACTATTAACTTGATATTAAACATTACATAAAGTGATTGTAAAAACGAAAAATTTTACACAATATTTTACTTTTTCACAAAAATATTTTATATTTCACAAAAATAAATAAAAATTTCACAAAAAAGGGACCCAAAAATTAAAACCTGGATCGACCCCTGCATATACTATATAATTAATGAAGAGCTTTTCCCCTGTTATTTCAAAATTTATGAATTTCTGTCAAAAGGGAAAGAAAATCATCATTATTTTTCTATATTTCTTATCAGCAATGACTGTAAATGAAAAGGTATTATGCTGTAAACAAAATATTACCATTTTTCCGTTCACTTATTGTAAATATATACATGTTTTCTTTTACTTTACTTTTAAAACAGAAAATTAGCTATAAAATAACAATATTTGTTTTTTCATTATTATTATTATTATTATTATTATTATTATTATGTTATGTTATTTTTATTTTTATTTCTTTTCTTTGATAATAGTTATAGAGAAAAGCGATTTAGTTTCTGTTATTATACCTCTTTATCTTACGTCACTTCACAAACTACCATTCTTTAAGAGATCTTTCAGCTTTATTTTAACACTTTACCGGCCCTAATGCTATAAAACGTTCTAAGCAGTGTTGTAAAATTTAGGGCTACTTTTATTCAACTATCACAAATAATTTTAAGAGTGATATTTGATATATATATAAAGGACAAATAACCTTCGAAATGATAACCGTTACAGTTAAACTTTCATAGTGGATATTGAATAAAAGTAATTTTTAAATTTGGCAACACTGACAAAATGAGTGAAATTAAATAGGGCCAGCATTTGGTAAATATGTTTAATATAACAATTTTGTGGTAGGAAATTTGTAATTAGCCAAAAAATTTATCATATTGAAGTCAACGACATAAATAAGAATAGAAAATCTATAGATTTTTTCGAAAGCTCTTTTAACCCTTTAAAGTTTACTACATATTTCCTTTTGAAAAGTGTGAAATTAACTTAAAAAATGACTTTTGCACGCATCACTAAACATAAATATACAAATGAAAAAAAAAAAAAAAAAAAAATTAGTATTTTTATTTTCAAGAAATTTATGGTTTCACAGTGAAATCAATGAATGGTAACGGGCTATATTGTCTCCTTAAACAAACTAATATAAAAGTTGCACAGAATAAATCAGATATACTTTAGATATCTAAAACATTTATATTTTGGCTTACTTATTAAGAAATTCAAATAATGATTTATTCAGAAAAGAAGCAATTGTGGTGTAAGCATTGTCACAGCAACAGCACCAGGCGCTTAGATAAAGATTGTTGATACAGCTATGGCTTTATTATTTAATTTTTTACTTTATTTACAAATTTTCAAATTTATACATAAAATTAACTATACTTACCAATTGTTTCACCAGAAAAAAAAAAAAAAAACTTTATATTCATAATTGCAAAATGTTTAGTACATATAAATTATTTAAAAAGAAAAAAATATATAAAGATATATACGCACATACATACATATATATATATATATATATATATTCATATAATTACAGAAAATGATATTTTAAGAAATTACAGAAACTCCAAGAAATGTTCATTTTCTACTCTTAAGTCTTGAGAAATTCGACCTTTACTGGAGTTTGGTTTCTGTCAGAAACCAAACATTTTACATAACTTTTCGGATGTTTCTGCTTATTTATATAAAAAATTGAAACTTGCAATTTATGACTGAGAAGGATTATAGTAAGTTCAAGTGCTATTATTTAAAATAAATATTTTTTCTTTATTTTTAAAATTGATACAATTTTAGAAAATTAAACTGACTTCTATATCTGGCTTCATCTGAAATAGCATTTTCTGTATTTTGCTGTAGTGCTGCGATGTAGTGCAAAGAGAATGAATAAGAGTTTAATATTCTATTAACACTTTGTAAAAATACTAAAAAATTACTGAAAAAAAAAAAAAAAAGTGCAATGTTTGGTTTCTGGGCGAAACCAATAAACGTTAAAGGGTTAAACAATAAGTTTTTTAGTTCATATACTTTGTATGTCACTGAAAATTGAATTTTGCATTGTTGAATTACTAAATTAAATTCAGAATGTACATCGGTAAACGAAAATAGAATATCAAGGAAAATATTTTTCATAAATAATAGTTTAATTAATAATTTCCACTGCGAGAATATGTATAAAATTATATAGAAGAAAGTGTTGTGGTGGCCACACCGCACTAGTTTTTTACAATTGTTGATTATTATCATTATTATTAATATTTTGATAAAATTTTATTTAGTTAGAAGTAAGTATTAAAAAGTTATTTTTAATGTCACTAAAGTAAATATTATTTACAGGTAGTGCGTAATACTTCAGTTTTAAACATCTTGCTATCATGCTTTCACCTGAAAGCATGATAATTTTACAATATGAAAATCGGCAGCATTCCCTTAGTTACATACTAACTGCATAAATTGTAGGGTAATTTCACTTTGACTTAGATTTCAAGAACTATTTCGATGATTTGGGGTGCATTAATAGGACAGTGCTAAATCTAGACTTTGCATAGAGATCTGAAGTACTTTAAAGAATAACTAAATAAAGACATATGCACTTGGATTGTATATTTAACATCACTAACTTTGATGGCATTTTCAAAATGTCATGTAAAGACAGATAAATTATTCTGTATCTTTCAATCAGATAAAGAATAACTGAAAATTTTGTTCATAAAGGAAATGTTTTGTTTATAAATGGAAATTAATCATGATTAATCAGAATGTGGTAAATTTGAAAACAATATTTAATTCGCTTTCTGCTAATCAAACATTTGCAAATCAAAATGAAACTTTAGCTGTAGGAAAAAAGAGAAAGAGCGAGAGAGAAAACTAAAAATATAGTAAAATTGAGCAAAGAGATGATATAATTATAGAATATATACTCATTTAATGTTGCTGAACAAGTAACTAGTAGTTAAACTATATTCTTTGTTAGATAGATTGCCACTACATTATGTTTAAAGGCGGATCCCACCCAAATCTCTTTTTGAAACTAAGGCCAATCTTATCATATATATATATATATATATATTTCTTTTCCTTGATGGTAAGAAAGTTTTAACTTAGATTTTCCGTATTTGTTCTTTCATACAAAAGTCATTCGAGTAATTTTTTTTTTTTTTTTTTTTTTTTTTTTTTTTTTTTTTTTTAATTTTTAATTTAGTTGCCTGGGTGTAAAATTTTCTCGGAAATCAAACAGCCGATTTTCTTATTTTTTAATAACGTGTATGGTATAGAAGTCCTATTTTCTAGAAAAATAAAAAATAAAAATAAATAAATAAATAGATTAAAATAAATAAATAAATAAACTAAATTAGCGGTTTTCAGTTTTTTTTTTTTTTTTTTTTTTTTTTTAAGCATTTTGTTATAATTTTTATAACATAGAAAACATGAAAATATAGTATAGTATAGAAAACATAACATAAAAATATTTAAAAAATATTTGTATGCTATTCTGTATCTAATCTTATGCTGTACCTAATAGGTATAGTTAAGGAAAACCACATACGATTTGATATTCCATGTTCCTAAGCTGTGTATGAGACACTCTAAAAGGAATAAAAGAAAAAGAAAATAAATAAATCTCTGCTAGTTAGGCAGGAATTTATAACCATTTTACATGAAAGAGAAAGGTATAAGAAAGAAAAAATGTGTTATAATCAGATACCAAACTCTCATAAAACTTACATTGTTCCGAACACCAGAGAAAAATTGTAAGAAATTATCTTTTTTTTCAGAGTAATTGTTTTTTAATGAAATTTACAGCAAATTTTTACTGTGAAATTAACAAGGAAAAATGTCACAAAAATTACGAAATGCCACAAAATCTTAAAAATAAATAAATAAATAAAATAGCAACAAAAAGTTCTATAAAGTCTACAAATGTCTGTAAAAATATGAATAAAGCACTCAGTATAAAGAAACACTGATTTATTTGCTAAAAATGTAATTTAAAAGTTAAAATATTAACATATGATTCGATACCACAAGGTACATTTTTCAAGACTATTTCACACAATCTTTGACTTTTTATATAGTCTTATTTTCTATTTCAGCACCATCTACGGATTCTCAGGAAAATTGAGTTTTTTCTCTACTGTATTTCTGAAGTAGATTTAACCATATTTTCGGCAAATTTATAAGATATTTTATTAGACACACTCTTTGCAAATTAAAATTTTTATTTTTTTTCCTATGATAACTGGATTAGTTTTTCAATCTAGGTTTTATTATCCAGCTATTATAAGAAAAACAATATAAATTTTTACCATAAAAAATACTGTGTGTAGTGAAACATCATATAATTTTCAAAAAGTATGATTATATCTACTGCAGGTATACTATAAAGAAAAACTGAATTTGCCTAATAATCCACAGATGCCAAAAAATAAAAATGTATAAAAAGTCAAAGATTATGTGATAAATGAGGTATCGAAACATATCTCAAATTTTTAACTTTAAAATTGCACTTTTAGCAAATAAAACAATGTATCTGCAAATGTGCTATAAAAACTAAAATACAAAACTGCTGTAAAACACAGCAGAAAAAGTAGTAAAATCTACAATTTTACTGTAAAAGTTAAAATGTAAAACAACAGTAAAAAAAATAGCAGAAAATGCTGTAAAATTTACGAATTAGCAGTAAAAGCTAAACTACAAAACTGCTGTAAAAATAACAACACAATATACTGTAAAATTTCCAAAGCTGCTATTTGCTTAGAAAGAAACGCAATTGCTGTAAATTAACACTAAAATACGCTGGCACCCATACTGCCAGCATTTTTTGCTGTAATTTTATTTTATTTTATTTTATTTTATTTTTTTATTTTTTACAAGAATTTTCCTCAGTACAAATAACTTTATTAAAACTTTTAGGTTGATTTCTTTAGAAATCGACCTATTGCAATCACTTCGTTTAACTATCTATCTACCTATCTTTATATAAGGAAAATTTTGTCATCACGATATCTCTAGAAACCATACTCCAAATCGAACCAAATTCGTGCAGCAAACTTATCTCATAAATATCTTGGATGAGTTCGTTAACCAAGTTGCTCCACCTTTTTGTTCTCAAGTGGAGATCACTTGAAAATTTCAAATTTCCATTGTAAAAAGCGTATTTCGAATTTGCTTGAATTTTGATTTATATATAGACTCTATAAGGATCTCAACCAAGTTTATTAATGAACTTTACCGCCATTTTTAACAAAGTGCGGATGTTATAAACTAAGTGTAACAACTTGAAATCAGGCTACCACTTGAAAATTTTTAATTATGATAATTTCCGAAATAATACTCCAAATCGAGCCAAATTTGGATAACGAATTTATCTTATAAATATCTTAAATGAGTTTGTTAACCAAGTTACTCCGCCATTTTGTTTTCAAGTGGAGGCCACTTGAAAATTTCAAATTCACATTGTAAAAGGCGTATTTAAGACCGGATTTGCTTGAATTTTGATGTATACATAGACCTTATAAGGGTGTCAACAGTTTATTAATGAAAATTTCTGCTATTTTTAACAAAGTGTGGATGTTATAAACTAAGCGGGAAAACTTGAAATCAGGCTACCACTTGAAAATTTATACTCATGAAATTTTTTTAAATTCTGATTTAATTCGAAACAAAGTTAGACATTGAACTTATCACATAAATATCTTGGATACGTTTACTGGGCAATTTTCTTCGACATTTTGTTTCCAAGTTGCGACCACTTGAAATCAGGCTGCCATTTGAAAATGTGCCATCACGATAACTTTTAAAATACTAAAGTAATTCAAACCAAAGTTGAATACTGAACTTACGGTTCAAATATCTTGGATAAGTTCCCTTGGTAACTTGCTCCGCCATTTTATTTCCAAGTGGTGGCCACTTGAAAATTTGTCATTATGATAACGTTTGTAATGCTGAATCATTTCGTATCAAATTTGGGGGGGGGGGGTGAATTTATCGTTCAAATATCTCAGATAAGTTCGCTAGGCATCTCACTCGGTTTTTTTTTGTTTCCAAGAGGTTTTCACTTTAAATCATGGTGTCATTTGAAAATTTCTTATCAAGTGTTTGAAATACTGAATTAGTTTGAACAAAAGTTGGACAGTGAACTTATTATACAAATATCTTATGACTTCACTGGGCAAGTTGCTCCACCATTTTATTTTTGTGACCACTTAGACTGCCACTTGAAAATTTGTCATAACAATAACTTTTGAAATATTCCACTGATTCGAACCACAGTTGGACAGTGAACGTATCTTACAAATATCATAGATGAGTTTGCTGGGCAACTTGTTCTGCCATATTGTTTCCAAGTGGCGGCCACTTGAAAATTTGTTATCACGATAACTTTTGAAATAGTTAATTGATTCAAAAGAAAGTTGAAAAATGGATTTATCATTTAAATATCTACGGTTTCGGTGGGCAAGTTTTTTCGTAATTTTTCTTTTTTCAAGTTGCGGCTTCTTGAACGTTGCCACTTAAAAGTTTGTTATCGCGATAACTTTTGAAATACTGAATTTATTCAAATCAAAGTTGGTCAGTGGACTTGTCTTACAAATATCTTTGATTAATTCACTGAGCAACTTGCTCTAACATTTTGATCCAAGTGACGACAACTTAATTTTTCAACACGATAACTTTTGAAATTCTGAATTAATTCGAAATAAATTTGTACAGTAGACTTTTCTCACAAATGTATTTCATGTATTTGTTTGCTACCTTGGTCCCCCATCTTGTTTCCAAGTGCCGGCCACTTGAAAATTTTAAATTCACATAAAAAGGTATTTATGAACCGATTTGCTCCAAAATCCATATGTACATAGCCCACATCAATACTTCTCCCAAGTCCATTAATAATTTGTACCCGCCATTCTGTTTCAAATTAGCGGCTACTTGATAAGAAGAGAAAAAACAATCTACCTTTTCCAAATGAAGCGGAAGGACTTGCTACTTATTAAAATGAATTTCTGTGATAAAAACAAGTGATTTTCATCGCAGAATAGTATAACACTAAATGTTTATAGAAAATCAATTTTATGTTCACTAACAATATCTTAAAATATGCTTTTTTTTTTTAATTAAAAGCGAAAACATCGATAATTTTGATTTAAATGATCACAGATCCGTAGTTCAACTATTCGTTTTTAAGGTATTGATGAGTTCTTTTAAAAGTTACCCATACCGAAAATTTGCCCTCCTCGGTGGGTGGGGAGGGAGGGAACTATACCCACTGGAAAGGAAGCGTTGCTCCTATTTGCCCATTTTTTTCCTACTTGATTATTGCTATTATAAATAATTCTTTTTAATTTTATAATGATTCGTTAAAAATTATTCACATTGTGTACATTTATAAGAAATTTTGTTCTATAACGTCAAGTTAAAAACTTTGATAAATCCGGATGGCAGCGCCACCTTTTGGACGATTGTCACCAAAAAGTAACAGGCACTAATTTATGTCATGGTTCAACTCCATATAAATTTATATGTAGTTCTGTGCAGTGCATTAGTTTCTGAGATATAGTTGGAACAAAATTTTTGTGACACACAAACATACATTTTCTAAAAATGGTGAAATCGTGTCCTGGATCTCTCAAAACATGTAAATCCATGGAAAACCAGAAGTCGAAAATTTTTATAAATCCAATACTTTCTTCTATTCAATGCAAGAGGAAATAAATAGATTGAATTCATGAAGTAGTATAGTCTGTTATAGGTCAGATACAGTACGAAGGTGGATGAAATTAAACGAATAAATATAGCGAGATTACAGTTAAATGTGTTTTACGATGCCCTAGAGCTTAAATATAGAGAAGAAAGAATATAATGGGAAGCCACCTTAAATTGAATTAATAGGTTTTATCAAATTATTTGTATGTGGGTCAGTATTTTTTATTTATTTATTTTTTAGGCAACAATGTTTGCCTTATGCATGAGACTACACAAAACCAGTCTTTCATTATTTATTTCGGAAAGGGGCGCGTCGCCCCTCCCCCTGCCTACGGCCTTGAAATATGGTATGTCTTAAACTAGAAATTTTCAAAAACAAATATCTGGTAAGGAAATGAATAGCGTTCCCCTATGCTAGCTAGTTTCAGATTTTAATTTGAGAAGTGCATCAAATTGATAGCTACCTACAATACTATCGGCAGTATTCACCATTAACTTCAACGCAAAAACTTGAAAAGTATCTAAAGGCAGGGTGCAGCTTTCTTAAAAAAAAAAAAAAAAAAAAAAAAAAAAAAAAAAAAAGACTAGGGACCCTGGATAGAGAGAGACTGGACATTGAACAAATATGGCGCTCATTTGTTTAAAAGCCACTTGATCGGCGTAAGACGTAATTTATTTTTACCAGCGTCTTATACCTTCCTTTTAATTAAAATCTCGGTAAAACTTTATTGTTTATCTCTAGAAAGCCTTGCAGAGTGTCATTTGAAAATTTTCAGAGCATAATGGTATCATATATAACAGACTGAACAAACATGGCGGTCAATGTCCAGTCTCTTATGATATAGGTTCTCTAAAATAGACCGGCTTCTTCTGCCATCTAGCGACGAAGATTTCATATAATCTTTGGTTGGTTATTCTCCGCTAAAAAATCGGAAAGCAGCTATGTCGATAGATGAAATAAGCAACGCATCCAACTTTACTGAAAAGTTATACTTTGACTTTATGCGCTTTTCGAGTTTTCGTATTCAACCGGGAGTAGAAGTTATTGGTGAATACAGCCGTAAGAATAGTACGACTGTAACTGAAATAAGTACTATGACATACATAAATAATTTGAAAAAGTTTTGAAACACAATAGTTTAAAAGAAAAACTCAACAGAAATGAATTTAAATTTCTATGAATATTATAAAATAAAGTTTTTTTAAAGGTATATTTATTATTTTGACAATAAGAAGCAATCAACATATTTGCAGTGATTTTTTTTATGCTTTCATTTATATGCCTCAAAAAAAAAAAAAAAAAAAAAGATAATGACTGCTTAAAAAAATTTCCGCTTTCGGTGTTTGGTATATTGATTATTTTGGGATATGTTACTTGATTATTAAAAGAAAAAAACTCTGTTTGCTGTGTGATGTGTGTATTTTAATAGCTCTAAAGCTAAAGAACTGGTAAAAAAATTTCGAGAAAGGTGACTGATAACGTTGGCCTGAGAGGGAAAAAAGGGCCAATGAGAAGGAGGGAAAAAAATCATGAATGATAAACACAAACTCAGCAAACACATAAATATTAAAAAAAAGAAAAATATGTTTTAGTATCAGAAGTATCAAATTTGTCAAATGTGCCGATTTTTTTGTAATATTTAGATATCTTTTTCACGAAAAATAAAGTTTTAGTTTACAAACGGTATTTGTATGATACCAAAAATGTGATATTTTCACGCAGTACAACAGAAGTATTATATCGTTTATACTAGACAGATATTTGAGGAGTATCTGACACCTAACAGTTTTATGCAGCACTACTAAATTATCGAATGCAAGATATTACCCTGATATCAGAGACGATAAATTTTTAACACCAGATTTAAAGAATTAAAATATTACTGATATTGTATCCTTATTTTGGCTCGGTTTTGTTCTGAATTACCATTAAATGATTGTAAATAAACTTGCTTATATGCTAAGAAACTGTTAGTTTTCAGTAGTACAAAATTATACTACTTAGGGGCATTCAAGAAGTAAGTTACGCTCGGACAATGTAAGTCAAAAAACATTGTATTGAGAAGTGGGTTACAATACAATATTACACATATACAGCCCATCATACCTACACAATCCTCCAGTCACAGCAGACATTTATCAAAAAGTTGCACTAATCGTTAGATGACCTGATGAGATAATCTCTCTCATTGGTTCAGGAATCAACTTATAACCGGACTAGTAGCGAATGATGGAATGAGAACAAATATTTAACTCCTGTGAAATTTGTGCGACGTTTACTCTGCAATTGCTCAGAATCATTCTTCAATCTGCTGCACCATGTTTGATGTGCTCATTGTTGTTCCATTTTATTGCCTTTCAGCATTGGTTAAGTCTGAGTGAAAATTGCTGGCATAATTTCAGAACAGCTGGACGTGTCATTGCATGTGGAACATAAACTGACTATATTTCACGATGAATCTCCATGCTTGGACAAAATTTTGCTTACAATAAACATGCTGTTCCGCGTACTTAAATGTTGGAGTAAGTTTACGGATGTCGCGCCATTTTTGTCTTCCACCAGTCTCGAAACTATTCGAATGAAAGCGCTACCGTTTGGAAGTCCTAAATTTTAAATTATTGTCAGCGTAAATTTCATTCTTGTTTTTAAATACCGCCATCCGTAAAAGAGAAGTGTAACTTACTTTTTGAATATCCTATGTTTGAGTCCTATACAGCCTTTTATAATCAAGAAAGATAAAGGTCACCTCTTCAACTGAAAGTTTTTGGCAATTTCTCTTTATTAAATTTTTAGAAAACCAAAAGTAATTAAATGAATTTTAGTAATACATACTTGTATGTAATGACGTTGATTTTAGATGAGAAAAACTTAGAATCTTGCACAATATTTTTGTTACAAATTTGTGAACGTTATATTTATTCTTTGAAATCTGACTCGGAAATTTCGAAGATATATTAGTTTTACGCACGGACTAATTAATATAGACTTATTGCAATAAAAGAACATTTACAAAAAAGGTTTTGTTTATGCGAATCCATTGCGATCATATGACTGGACTAACCTACCTCCACAAGCAATACCAAGATTCTACCGACTATTACTGAATTATACTAAAAAGCTCTAAAACCTTGGTAAAATGTTTTAATTTCATGTTTCTTAACAATCTAAATAAAGAGAATCATCATAGAAGTTGCAAGAGTTCTAAGTTCTGATAAAATCACTGATCTCAGCTTTGGAAGTGTATTATTTGATTAGTTTTTGGTCCTTGTATTCAAAATATATTTCTGTGAAATTTTGTTGCATTACACTTTGATATATGCATCATAAGGACTTTTACTTTGAAATTTAAACATATAATAACCGAAAAGCTTGTTTCTACCGACTTTCATATTACACGAGCACCATATATACAGCAATGTCGCAAAAAGTGAATTGCCAAAACATTACACCTCTAAATTTTAAAATAAATAAATATATATTTTAATAAATTTTATATTTGAAAATTGATTTTATTGAATACTAATTATAAGATCTGTTTGTTACAATATATTTGAGTTAAATTACTTCATAATATTTTAATATATAAATATGATTTACATTAGGACTATATATCTTGTATATCAGTTACTGTGTTTAGTGTACTGGGTGTAGGTGTGTATATTTACAATTTTTGAGTTTTGTTTTATTAGAGTATAATTAATTACCACAAAAGTTTACAGTGTTTCATTTCGAAATACTACCATAAGTTATTGAATTTTTCAGGTTATTCAAATGTGGAGTGGAAAAGTAAGCTACGGGTAAGAACACTTCAATATTCAAATCAAACGAGTAACAGACATCTCTAGAGAATAGTGACTACGGTGCAGCTTTTGAAGAAAATTTTGCTTCCTTTGGAGGGCTTTAACGTAATTGTTCTTTAAAGTTATTTCGTTACTCAGACAAAGGTAATTGGATTATAGAGAAAAGCGGAGGAGATTAAAAGAGCGTAAATTATATATCGTCAAATAAAACATTAGCTTCACCTAACTTAGAAAATTGGAGAGGTATTAAAAAAATAATTTTTTATTAATTAAAGAGATTTCGAGTTTTCTAATGATGCTTAAAACAACATTAACGACTTTCAGCAAATTAATGGTTTTATAAAAAATAAATTTATCTACCTTCTCGAAAAAATATTTAATTTCAATTTCTCTCTCTCTATCACTCTTTATATATATATATACACAGTGTGTCCAAAAAAATTTAAATGTGGGTTTTTGGCAATTAGAGATCAATAGGTAAATCGAATAATAATAATAATAATAATAATAATAATAAAAATAATAATAATAAATCCATCCGTTAATTTTTAAAATGTTACATTTAAAAAAATTTTTATATGACACTTCTAGACAAATTCAGTCAGTTAGACAACATATACATATATACACACACTCTAAGACAAAAAAAAAAGAAAGAAAAAAAAAAAAAAAACACGACGTACCAAGGAGTAATGCAAACTGACACAAATTCACATGCATACAGGTGGAAAATGCAAACTTTTAAAATTTGGCTACCATCGAATAAGCATGCGACACTGCAGCGCATCTTAACTGAATAATTCACAGAATATTAAAAATGAAATATTTTGATTCCAGGTCATATATTCTTCGAAAATTTTATTCCGTCTACTCAGGTAGACAGTAACTATGCCTCGCATACTGCTGCGCAAACAATATGCGCAGATGTCTACATTTGAGAGAGGGGTGTAGTTGGGCTTAAAGAAGCGGGTTGGTCTAATCCGCGAATTGTTTGACAATTGGATGGGAACGATGCCATTATTAGATGATATTGACAGGAATGGGTGAACCATGGCTGAACACAGCGTCTGGGAGGAAGCGGTCGGCCTACAGAGAGGACAGAACGTGAGAACCAATGAATCGTCAGAGCTTTACTCAAAGTTCCAATTCATCATTATCATCGATCCTACGTGGTACTTCAGAGACACCATTAATAGGCGGCTCAGAGAAATGGGGTTGAGCTCACGGAGCTCCTTGTGCGGACTGCTATTGAACTCTGTATAACGACAAGAACGTTTGCAGTGATATCAGGATTGTTCGAACTGGAATGTCTCTGAATGGAGTAGAATTGCCCTTAGTGATAAGTTCCACTCCGATATGAGCCCCGATGACCAGCAAAGACGCGTCTGGAGACGCCCCAAAAAAACAAAGGGGTGGGGGATTCCACCTTGACTGTCGCCAGCTGTACGGATTTACAACCAGGAGTGAAGGTTTTGAATGACATTTCATTTCATAGCACGACCCCTTTGATTGTCATCCGTGGCATTTTTATAGCACAACAGTACGTCGACTTTCCGTTGCGTTTCCTTTCATATCACGCAATCCTGATCGTATATTTTAGCATGATAATGGTCGCCAACGCACAGAGATAGTTTTTACTGCTTGTTTTCCTGCTTGTCTAAAATTTTTTTGGCCAGTAAAGTCGCCGGATCTCTCTCCCACTAAGGGCGTTTGAAGCATCCTGAAAAGGAACCTATAACCAGCTCGGGATTTTGCCAGTCTAAAGCCCCAAATGGACAGAATTTGGCATGATATCTGGCAGAAGCACATTTGCGAACTCTGTCAATTAATACTAAGCCGAATAACTTCATACATAAGGGTCAAAAGTGGACCAATGTGTTATTGACTTGTTTACATTGTGAGGCCTTGATTAAATCATCCAAATTTTTTGAAACAGGAATCATTTGGTTTTCTCTACATGTAGTTCGCATCTACCAGTTTTCATCCTATTCGGATAACTACTCTTCCTTGTGTGCCGTTTTTTTTTTTTTTGTCTTAGAGTGTATATGTATATTGTCTAATATGTCTAATATACTTATTGTCTTATAAGTATATGTATATTGTCAAAATGATCTGAAATCTTCTGCGGAAAGAAGTTTTGGTGTTCCGAAAATTTCCCGTTGTTTGTCACCCAGTGAATCAGTTGTTTTAAACAAATTTAGAAGGTTCTGCTTAACTGATTGTGATTATCGTATTAATATAATTTTCTAAGTTTCACGAAAAAATAAAGAAAAATTTTCTGATTAAAGTAAACAAAATGCATATCTGTCTACGAGATTAAAAAAGTATTTAATTCTTGTACTGGGAAGGGGAATTCATCTAAAATGTGCACAGGAAAGATTTATTAATAATTGCTTAGGAAATAATGGATGCGTCATTCTCTTTTAATTTTTTTTTCTGTTTGGAAAATCATTCGTTACGCGAGTTATGCAGAGATATAATGTTTTTTTTTTTTTTTTCCAGCAGCCGTAGAGACGCTTTTACAGTGGTCACATTA
Source organism: Salticus scenicus (assembly GCA_963930645.1). Lineage (NCBI taxonomy): Eukaryota > Metazoa > Arthropoda > Arachnida > Araneae > Salticidae > Salticus > Salticus scenicus. The sequence continues at coordinate 32,877,501 of OZ005661.1, forward strand.
AAATACCACATTACATTTTCGGCAATATCTGTCTTTTGAAATATTGTGTTCCTGGTTTGAATTCCAGAAAATGTATTGATATTCTAATATCCTTGTATGTATATAAAATAAATGCTCACGTATAGTGCGAATTTATATAACATGGATCATTTGAGGCAGAAGTTTTTATAAGTACGAAAGTTGACAAATAAATAATATATATTCGCGCTCGAATTTTATTATATTCGATTGCCTTTTATTAGCTTATTGTGCTCTTGAACTACTGTCAAAGACATTTCAAGGTTAGAGTGGCCTTTTTACTCGAAAATAATTAAAGCTTAACCTTTTTTTTTTTTTTTTTTTTTTTGTAATTTATAGTGAAATGGCCTGCCAAATACCAGAAGAGGTACATATCTGGCATTGTTGGCCTTTTGAGTTTCGAAAGCATAGAAACGCAACAATTGCTACCAAAAACATCATTCGTAAATGCCATTGGTGATTTTCTTAGTTTAAATTTGTTAATTTTGATATTTCCGACTGGTATTGAACAGAAAGACCAACAACTTTAGACAATGACATTTTATGGGTGAAAGTGGAAGCAAATTCATGCAAAAAAAAAAAAAAAAAAAAAAAAAAATCGAGGAAATCTCAAATTTTTTTAACCAACTTTGGTCGACCAACCAAGAACATTTACAGCAGATTGGTAAAGTAAGCAAAACAGTTATTTGGATCTCGCCTAATCTGTCCAAAATAAATAAATAAAGAAAGAAAGAAATAAAATAAAAAACTAACCGATCGACTATATGCAACGTATTGTTTTAGCGACCCAATACAACATTGTTTTTTGATTGCTTGATCACTGGACATGAAAAATGGATTTTTTATGATAATCCAAAAGCAATAGCCAGTGGCTCTCTTCGAATAAATCGCCACAAAGTCAGCTAAGTCAGGTTTACACCCGAAAAATACGATTTTGTGTGTTTGGTGGAGTATTCGCAGGTTTATTCCTTTTGAAGTGCTGAAACTTGGAGAAACTGTGAATGTGGACCATTAATGTGAACAATTGGATAGAATGAATCAATCTTTAATTGAAAAGTGCCCGCGATTGTCAACAGAAAAGGTGTTATTCTGCAGCATGATAATGCAAAACCGCACTGCGCAAAACGAAACTTAGAAAAAAAAAAAAATTGCCTCACCCACTATACTCGCCCGATAGAATACTACCGAATTTCTATTTATTCTTATCGCTACAACATTTTCTCAGTGTCAAAAATTTGGAAATTTGGATGATTTCCCAAATGCGACCTCCAGATAGTTTGCTCAAAAACAAATTGCTTTTTATCGACACAGAATTGAAAACTTACACGCTGGATGTCAAAAGGATGTTCTCAACGAAGGTGATTACATCATTAATTAAAAATAAAAACTTGTTAGAAATTCATTAATTTGAATTTATTGTAAAAAAAAAAAAAAAAAAAAGACATTACTTTCTTGTCTGCCTAATAGTTCGTAGTTAAACTATACTATTTATATATAATGAGTTTACTAAACCCAGTTACATTTCCCAGATTTCTCATATATGTGTGAAGATATAAGAAGAATCTGAATAAAATAAATGCTGATTTAAAGAAATATACCAGCATTTTATTTTTATGAAATGCATATTTAGATAGCAGGACAGACTGATGGTTAATTTTTTATGCACGTTTGAATATAAGAAGAATGTGAATATACTAAATACTCATTTAAAGAATGATATTTATATTCGAATTTTATGTATATATAGAGTAATTCAGCCTTATGAACTGCTAATATTTTATTAATATCGCCCAAAAAGCACTTTCAATCCTATGTAAAATTTCATTCGCATTTTGTCGGGGCAGTTGACAACATTCGTTAAATGATTCATAATTTCCTTCATTTTTCCATTTCCATGAAATATTTTTCTTCATTTTTATGGATTAATTTATACAGCTATCAGTTTTTTTTTTTTTGAGGGGGGGGGGGGGGAGTGGAGAATTCTTTATATTGTAACCTTATTTAAATTGGACATATATTTTAGAAACATTTACGTCAGTTTAAGTAATTACAGATATGTTTGCCGAAATATGAAGAGCCAGCAAATCTCAAATAGAATCTCTTGACGCATGCGCGCCACCCCGTCGTTGATCACCTGTCATAAGAGGAGAGGAAGTGTGTTCTCTCTTATGTAGTACGAAAGAAGTGCTGATAGCACTATGACTATACTTGGATGCGTTGTATAATTACGATTATGAACTATTATACTGGAAATACAACCATCTAAAATTGTGGATAATAACAAACTATAATGTTAAAAAAAATGGATTCAGAATCAAAAAAGGCCTTTGAATTATTTACAAAGTCGAAAGAGGTTCCCACATTTTATGAATGTATGTGTTTTCTGGAACAAAGAGAAAACGTCCTCTTATCTGTAAATCGAAATTGTTCTGAAACAAACAAACAAACAAAAAAAACAATTCCCTTTTCCTTCTAAAACGAAAACTGTTTTGCTTAATGAAAGCTTTCAAAACAAAAATTGCGTAATATGTTCAAAAACTTCACATCCTATATATAAATGTGAAAGATTCTTAGAATTAACCCCCGAAAAAGATTTCAAGTTGTTAAATTTCACAAACTCTGTGAATTGTGCCTAAGAAAAAATCATAAAAAAAATGATTGCAAATCTACATATGTGTGCAACCATTCTCGCAGTATTTGTACCCAGACGACAGAGAAGGGGGGACGAAAACTGTCGCCAATCATTGGAAGCAAACCGGAAATATCTATTTCGGAAACAAAAAATGAAAATAAAAGTGTTTTTACGGAAACCGAAAGTAATTCTTTGCTTCAAAATAATACTGTATTGAGCAATCATTCAAATAAAAATGGAAAGGGAATTTTATTATCCACTGGAAGGATATACTTACGGAAGTATGATGGGACATTAATCGAGTGTAATGCCATTTTTGATTCAGTTGCTGATCAGAACATATTATCGAGAAAAATGAGTGATATTTTGGGAATTAAATTAGAAAGAATACAAATTTCTATTTCGGGTTTAAATTCAATGAAACAAAACTTAAAAGGGAAATTACGTACAATAATTTCAAATGAAAGTGGTAGTTTTAAGGAACCCATTGAATTCTTAGTTAGTGATAAAATTACAGGGTTCACAACAAATGTTAATTTAGACATTTCGAAGTTAAAAATTTTTGAATTTTTAAAATTAGCAGATGATTCCTTTCATAAAGCTAAGGAAATTCACGCTTTATTAAATGCAGATATATTCTTTAGAATAATGAAAGACAATGTATACAGGGTAAACGATGAATTACTATTTAGAGAATCTGAATTTGGTTGGGTAGCTGCGGGTCGTCTGCGTGAAATGAAAATCAATAATGAAAATTCGTGCCTTCTTCTCAAGAATGATTGTTCCATAGATGATACCATAAAACAATTTTTCGAACTAGAATCCCTCGGAATTAAAGATGATCCCTGTTTTAAAGAAGAGGATCAGGCTATGACAATATTCAAACAAACAGTCAATTATAAAAATGAACGATATGTAGTAGAATTACCCTTTCGTAAAGACTGGAAAGAATTATCAAATAATTTTCCAGTTGCAAAACAGCGATTGTTTTACTTATGGAAAATGTTTCACAAAAATAATGATCTGTATGATCAATATCAAGAGATAATTCAGGACTACATAAAACAAGGAATAATTGAAAAGGTCGAAAACCCTAACATAAGTAATGATAAACCAATATATTACTTACCACACCAAGCTGTGAAAAAAGAAGGTCGGGTCACAGCTTCTACACGTATAGTATTTGATGCAGGGTCACATCAATTAAATGAACTCTCTCTTAATGATTGTCTTTGGCCAGGTCCAAATTTAAACCCAAATTTACTTGAAGTGCTGATCAATTTTAGAATTAACAAGATAGCTATATCTTCGGATATTCGTCAAGCATTTCTTCAGATTTGTTTAGCAGATAAACACAAGGACGCAGTAAGATTTTTATGGTCCAATAGAAATCCTCGTACTGACTTAAAACCAAATCTTCAAATTTTTCGATTTAACAGAGTACTTTTTGGGGTGAATTCTAGCCCTTTTTTATTAGCAGCTACAGTGAAGCATCACATAGAAAAATATAGAGAAGATTATTCAACAACCGTACATCACCTGAATTCATTTATGTACGTAGATGACTGGATTACTGGTCAAGATACTTCAGAAGAGGCACTAGAAGTTTTCCGCTCTGCAAAGAAGATTATGAAGGAAGCCGGAATGGTTATGAGGAAATGGATCAGCAACGACTCCTCATTGATGAAACAGTGGGCCGACGAAGGGTTCGATACTTACCCAACTGAAACCGCCATTAACTTAGGGAGCGACAACACGAAAGTATTAGGCATATGTTGGCAAACAAAAGATGACTGTTTTACTCTAGATGTTAAAGGATTTCTTGAATTGGTTGACACAGAAGAAAATACAAAAAGAACCATTTTACAAACCATCGGGAAAATCTTCGACCCGATGGGGTTGCTTACACCATTTACGATCAGAATGAAATGTCTCATGCAGGAAATTTGGAACAGAAAGGTCACGTGGGATGAAAATTTGCCCCCAGACATATTAGAAAAGTGGCTGGCTTGGTGTAAGGAGTTACCACTTCTTAGAGAGCTTAGAGTCCCAAGACTTGTTCTAGATTCTTCTAGTGAAGATGAAATACAAATACATGTGTTTTGTGATGCCTCCAAACTTGCATATGGGGCTTCAGTATACATAAAAGTAAAAAAACGAGATAAAGTTCTTGTAAATATCATCACTTCAAAAAGTAGAGTAGCTCCATTAAAAAGCATTACGTTACCTCGACTGGAGCTCCTCGGTGCCTTGTTAGCAGCACGATTGAGTCATAAAGTTCAAGAAATCATAGGACAGAAAACATGCTATTCTGTGTTTCATTATACTGATTCAAAAATTGTCTTATTTTGGATTAAAGGATCAACAAAAAGATGGAAACAATTTGTTGCAAACAGAATACAAGAAATCACGAAGTTGACAGATCCTGATACTTGGTTTCACTGTGCTGGAAAAGAAAATCCTTCAGACCACCTGAGCAGAGGCCTCACGGCAGAAAAACTCCTTCATAGTGAACAATGGTGGCATGGACCACCCCTTTTAATGCCTGACGAAAACAAACTAGTATTGACTATTCAGAACCAAATGAGGAAGACTACACACCTGAACTAAAATAAAAAAAAAGGAGTGACTCTAATTAAAAAAAAAAAAGGATTTTAACATTTTAAACTATCTGATTAGTTGTAGTAATAGATTTTTAACTATATTACGTATGTATATGTAGTTTTATTTTCAGGTTTCTTCACAATCTAAGAAATCCTTCAGAAAAGATGAAAGAGCCGGTGAAAACTGAAGAGCTGACAAAGGCAGAAAACTTCTTGTTGAAACAGCTGCAAAGGGAAGAATTTCCTACTGAAATAGCTACCTTGAAAAGTGGTGGTAATGTATCACATAAAAGTAAGATCTTTAATTTATCCCCATTTTTGGACAACAATGGTATAATAAGGGTAGGGGGAGACTGCAAAATTCGCAGTTATCTTATTCGATTAAGTATCCTTATTTAGTACCTTCAAAAAATAAATTAACTGAATTAATTGTAAAATATTATCATGAAAAGTATTTTCATATTGGTCCCCAACATCTCCTGTTTCAGGTTAGGCAAAAATATTGGACCAGTCATGGGAGAAATCTTTGTAAAAAAATTGTGCACAGATGTTTAGTCTGTTTTAAAGCAAATCCTAAAGTATGTCTACAAAAAATGGGAAACTTGCCAAATCAAAGAATAAATCCAGATAAAACATTTAATTCAACTGGAATAGATTTGTCTGGACCATTTTTAATCAAAAATAAAAATCAAAGGAAAGGTCCAGAAATCAAAATTTATGTTTTGTTTGTATTTTCATTTGTCTAGTAACAAAAGCTATACACCTTAAGCTTATTAGTGATTTAACTTCACAAGCTCTGATAGTTGCGTTAAAAAGATTTATTTCGAGAAGGGGTAAGTGTCATAAAATATTTTCTGATAATGGGACCAATATGGTAGGAGCCAACAGAGAACTAAATGCTTTGTATAAACTAGTAAAAGATAAGGAAGAATCCTTATTCAACTTTTTTGCAGAGGAAAAAATAGAATGGGCTTTTATTCCTCCAAGGAGTACAAATTGGGGTGGTCTATGGGAAGCAAATATAAAAGCATTTAAATACTATTTTAAACGCATAGCGGGTAATTCAAAATTTACATTTGAAGAAATGCTTACATTTGTTACTCAAGTGGAAGCGATCTTAAACTCGTGATCACTGACTCCGCTAACTTCATGTATTAAAGATTTAGAGGTTTTAACTCCAGCCCATTTCCTTACTGGAAGGCCAATAACGGCTGTTGTTGAACTCTTTTTAACTAATGTTGAAAAAAATCGTCTAAATGCTTGGCAAAATATTACGAAGTCAGTTCAGGCAATCAGGAAAAGATGGAGTCTTTCTTACTTGAATAACTTACAACAGCGCAAAAAATGGTTGGTTGGTTGGTTGGTTGTAGGATTTAAGGCCGATTGACTCCTGATGTGTCCTAGGCCTAGAGGGGGAATGCCCTCCGTGGGGGTCTTTCTAAGGGGTCCTAGCCCGTATTTACGCAAGTTTCGGAGGAAACCACGGAAAACTCCGAACGGCTAGGTCGATGAGCGCGACCTGGAATCGAACCCGGCACCTCCCATCTACCAGCTTTGAGCGCAGAACCGCTCGGCCGCTGGTGGGCCGCAAAAAATGGATAATTGATAAGGAAAATTTAAAAAATCGGAAACATGGTTTTAGTAAGGGAAGAAAATCTTCCACCATGTAAGTGGTTGTTAGGACGCGTAATAAAGCTATATCCTGGTCAGGATAATAGAGTTAGGTTGGTAGATATAAACACTACCAAAGGGGTTTACAAAAGATCCATCTCCAGATTGTGTGTGCTGCCTATCGAGGAGTAAAAATGAATATGAACATTTATTATATTAATTTACTGTATTATACATATTACTCTAAAATTGTTAGTTAATTATGAAAATTTCTGTTTATTATAATCAGTTTTTTTTTTTTTTTTTTTTTTTTTAATTCAATGTGTTGTGCGAAATATTGATATTATGTTACATTCATTTATTTTGTTATTATTTTATCTATTTATGTTATGTGATATTGTAAATTTAAAGTTTTAATATGCTAAAAAAAATATATATATATATATTGTAAGTTCTTGCATGAGAACATAGCAAGGCCGGGCGGGATGTTAACGCATGCGCGCCACCACGTCGTTGATCATCTGTCATAAGAGAAGAGGAGAGGAAGTGTGTTCTCTTTTAGATAGCACGAAAGAAGTGCTGATAGCACTATGACTTTACTTGGATGCGTTGTATAATTACGATTATCAACTATTATACTGGAAATACAACCATCTAAAATTGTGGATAATAACATACCTCATAAAGAAATCCACAATACTTCAAATGTTAATGGATAATCACTAAAAATATGTCGAAATCCAAACTTCATTTAAGTGTTTTATATCTGTACATATGTAAATATTATTATTCAGTTTATATTAAATAATATTAAAAAGGTCCGTCGTAAAATAATCTTTTGTAGTAGAGCTTCTACAGAATCTTTTGCCATTAAACACAGACCAGACAGGAAAGTTTAACATTTACATAGTTCAAGGACAGGATAATCTTTTCAAAAGAGCAAGTTTTCTTAAGTCTTTAGCAAGCAGGATAAATATCAAGAGATTATAATTATCTTTGTATTAAAAAATTCTGAGAATAATGAAATAAAAATAAATGAATATTTACCTTATTAATTTACATTAATTCTGTGGTTAAAATTAAATTATATTCGATAATTTAAATGACCTTTTAAATTTACTATTAACCACTTATTATCCCATCCATCAAATTTCTATTTTAACTTTCTTTCTCTAATAATTCATTTGATAGTTATATATGTACCAACATGTATGTCAGTGGTCAGACATACAACCTAACATATATCTTACAAATAATTTGCAATATACACAACAGAAACCGTACTTAAATGCAAATTTTACTATTCACAAAATTTGCTATTTATAATATGTACTTACGAATTTGCAAAATATGCACATACGATAAGTCTATACAAAACACACACGCACACACACACACACACATATATATATATATATGTTACATGCAATAATGCATGTCACAATGGTCAGTCACGCAGTTTCACTTAAACAAATATTGAAGAGTAAATTTTAGAAAAGAATTTGCTTTTAAAAAATCTAACCAACAAATATTTTATTGTGTGATTAGCTTCTATAATTGTTGCTAAAAGCATTTTAGTATGAAGTGGAAACATTTGTGTTAATCGAAAATGACTAATGCTAATAAAGTTTTATCTAATTTGTTAAAAGTATTACTCGTACATAAATATGTTTAAAAATCAGTTCGAAAAATTTTCATTTCCTCTTCATGAGATAATAAAATATTATATTAATCGAAAATAATAATAATAACAATAATAAATAAATATATATATATTTTGTAACCGGGATCTACATACACTGATAGAAAAAAAAAAAAAAAAAAAAATCCCAACACCAAGAAAAAATTATTGTACAGTAATGAAATTTCAGCAATACATTTGTCTAGGTAACATATTTAATTGATTAAAGTTTCAAGATCACAGGTAGAGCCATTGGCGAGAAGAGCCATTTCAAATGTGAAATGTTGGTACATTAGTAACCGGTGTAACCGCCAGAGTTTTGAATGCAAGCATGCAAACGTGCATGCATTGTGTCGTACAGGTGTCGGATATCAGTTTGTGGGATGGAGTTCCATGCCTGTTGCACTTGGGCGGTCAATGCAGGAACGGTTAATGCTGGTTGTGGATGACGCTGGAGTTGTCATCCAATGATGTCCCATACGTGCTCGATTGGAGAAAGATCTGGTGATCTAGCAAGCCAAGACAACATGTCGACACTCTGTACAGCATGTTGGGTTACAACAGCGGTATGAGGGCGAGCGTTATCCTGTTGGAAAACACCCCCTTGAATGCTGTTCATGAATGGCAGCACAACAGGTTGTATCACTAGACTGACGTACAAATTTGCAGTCAGGGTGCGTGGGATAACCACGAGAGTGCTCCTGCTATCATACGAAACTGCTCCCCAAACCATAACTCCAGGAGTAGGCCCTGTGTTTCTAGGTCACAGACAGGTCGCTAGCAGGCCTTCACCTGGCCTCCTTCTAACAAACACACGGCTATCACTGTGACCAAGGCAGAACCGGCTTTCATCAGAAAACACAACAGATCTCCACTCCGTCCTCCAATGAGCTCTAGCTTGACACCACTCACGTCGCAAACGGCAGTGGTTTGGAGTCAGTGGAATGCACGCTACAGGGCGTCTGGCTCGGAGCTGTCCTTGAAGTAACCGATTTGTAACAGTTCGTTGTGTCACTGTGGTACCAACTGCAGCTCAAATTTCAGCTGCAGACGCAGTACGATTAGCCACAGCCATACGCCGAACACGGTGGTCTTCCCTCTCAGTAGTGCCACGTGGCCGCCCGAAACCCGGTCTTCTTGAGGCAGTACCTTCCCTTGACCACTGCTGCCAACACTCATGCACAGTGGATACATTCCTGCCAAGTCTTTCTGCAATATCGCGGAAAGAAAACCCACCTTCTCGTAGCCCTACTACACGACCTCGTTCAAACTCAGTGAGCTGTTGATAATGGCTTCTTCGTCTTCTTAGAGGCATCCTTGACTAACATTAACCCACTACGTCAAATCTCAACTGTAAATAACTATCACGAACCTTACAGCGCTTATTTAAAGCAAACCTCATTTGCATGTTCATAGTGTCGCTGCAAGCGCCACACTTATGCGCGTAGCTCGAAATTTGAATCGACGTCATCTTTCAGATGTATAAACACGCCTACCAATTTTCGTTTATCTAGCACAGCTCCTTCCTGGTGTTGGGATTTTTTTTTCCATCAGTGTAGATTAAATACCGATTTAAAAAAATTTCTTTTTGGGAAAAGTTTGGTCATAATTTGGAAGAAAAGTCGGCTTTTCAATTATATCTTGTTATTTACATTTAATTAAAGAATAATTTTAATTTTTAAGTCACGTCTGAATTTACTTTCGAACAAATATATTAACTATTTCGAAATTTGATAGATCACAAACGTATTTATACGGTAATAAGGGCGCAAATTTGTGAATTGATTTGATAAATTTAGTCGTTTGATTATGAAATATTGCTAGATAGTCTGAAAGAATGCGAAATAAATTTCATTAGTGTTAAAAGCAGAAACGTTTCGCATAGAGATTTCATCACATTAAGTTTTTCGCACATTCAAACTATCGTCGTCGTCATATAAAAGGAAAAAGTCAAACATGTCGTGTAGTATAATTATTTTGTTTATAATATTATTTTATTCAAAACACAATAAGAATAAGGATTTTCCTTTGATGTTTGAAGTGAGTCTGAAGTGCTAATTTTTTTCTGTCTGAAGTTGAATTTGTATATTAAATTCATTAAAAATATTTTTAACCAACAGCAATTAAATAAACATTTGAAAAATATTCTAACATATGCCTTTATTGAAATTGAGTTTTAAATTCATTTATAGGTTATTTTTTATACAACAGCATTTAAATAAATGTTTTTTAAATATATTAACACATATCTTTAAAAGATTTTAATAAAATAAAATTATAATTTCTAAAGTTACATTTACAGTTACACTGGGTTGCAAAATGATGTGAGCACCAAGTAATTTTGTGATATCAAGGCAAAAATTTATAAATTATTATCAGAAAACGGTATTCTGGGGACAAGTGTAAAAATATCACCTAATACATATCGATAAAAGGAATATAAAATTTTGAATTTATTGAAAATATAAATTATTTTAAAAAGTGGTGATGCAAAATGATATGAATACCGATCGAAATTACCCCTAAACGAGCATATAATCTGATCAGGAATGTTTAATACGACTCCGCGAAGAAGCAGCCGAAATGTGAAAATTAGTTTAAGGTATCAATGTCCTTCGCAAACTTGGAAACTTTCAAACGAGTACGCAAATTGAGTTCTAGAAGTATGGTCGTAAAATAGCTGTAAACGGTTTTGAGAAAGGCAAAATTGGAGCTTTCATTGATCAAGAACTTTCAGAAATAGCTATCGCAAAAAAAATTGAAAAGATCCTCAGGTATAATATTGAATTTTGTTTTCGATTACAAGAGAATTATGGAGTAAAGAAATCTCCGGGATATCCACCAAAGCTATGGAAAACGTGAAAAAAAAAAAAAAAAAAAAAAACATTATAAAAAGAATAAGCGATGGGAAAACATGTTCAGTCAAACGTAGCTACTCATAATAGAAAGATTTTTACTATTTTGATTTATTAGCTAACTATAATTGATTAGATGGACAATTTTATGAGTGTTCAATAACTTTAAATTGATAATATGGACAATTTTATAAGTGTTCAATAATTTTAAATTGCTAATATGGACAATTTTATGAGTGTTCAATAGTTTTAAATTGATAATATGGACAATTTTTATGAGTATTTAAATAATTTTAATGTGTAGTATATATATATATATATATATTATTATTATTATTATTATTATTATTAGTATAGTGATAAAGTAATACGTAACATTTCGCCTTTAAGTATTTTTTTGTGTGTATTGTGAGTTTTTTTTTTTAATTAGATTAATTGTTGTGATTTAAAGGATTTCAAATTGGCTTTCTGGAAGTCAGAAAAATGCCTTTTGGTTAGGAATTCTAATTAGAGTGTTCAATTTCCTTTCGCTTGTAAAGTGTTTGAGCTTCGAATGTATTAAAATGAAATTTGTGTTAAAATTGATTTCTATATTGTACAGAGGCCTCTACACAGTTTGTTGATACTTAATATTAAAATTTTGATAATCCTAAAATATTTTTGTGTTTTGGGAATTATTGAAATTATTAAAAGTAGTTTTATACGATTTTTGTTGGGTTTGAGGCATGAAGTAATTTTATGAATTTCTCTTTCTCCTTCTCTCTCTCTCTCGTTTTTTCTTTTCTTTTATTCTTTTCTTTCTTTCTTTTTTTTTTTTTGATTTTATGAGCCATTGAGTTTCTTGCTGTAAGATGTAGTATGAGAAAGGTATTAAAGGCCCAAAAGTTTTACGAAATCTTAAAATTTAGAAACAAAATTGTAGGATGTGATATGTTTTAAAATTGGGTGTTACGAGTCTTTAACTTACAGCAGGAAACATGTGTATAATTTTGTGTTTTTTTTATAACTAGTTTTGGGCGAGGTAATGGCTCTTGTTTATTTATTTATTTATTTATTTATTTACATAAATTATTTAAACATTTTATTTTCATTTTTGGTAATTATGTTCAATTTTATTCAGAGTAGTTTAGGGCGCAGCAGTAATTGCTAATGTCTTATGTATACTTAAATTATATTGAATGTTCTAAAACAGATAGTTGAGCATTACATAAAAAAAGAAAAGTGTAAATTTTTGTAGTTGGCTAAATAGAACTAAAGTTACTGCTGGGCCCATCGTAATATTTAAATATTTTAATTTTTCTTTTGGGGGTGGTAACTACTCTCATTTATATATTTTTGTTTTATATAATTTTGTGTCATTGTTTCAATATTGTGGTAGTTTCTGTTTGCTCGATTGTCATGGCTCTTGAATTTAAATTGGTTAGCCAACAGGGACTGCCAGAAGAATAGTGGAAAATTATTTAACTAATTGGGGTAAACAGCAGAGAGACAGTATATCATGCCACTTAGCGTATGCTAAAGTTTAACATGCTTTCGAGCTTGGTTTAAAAATTAAATTTTTAATTGGGTGCTAATGGGTGTAACGCAATGTACTATGGTAGTTTGAGTAATGAATAATTAGCAAAATTCAAAATTTTGGACGATCAAAAACTCGTCATTATATCTCTATGAATTTTTGGCATATTCAACTGGAATTTTTTTTTTTTTTTTTTTTTTTTATAAAGTGCTGTATACGGTTAAATATTAAACTGTGTAAAGTTTTTTTTTTTTGGGGGGGGGAGGGGGTGGCCACAGTCCGCGCATGCGCAGTAATAAACTTTTTATTACAACTGCCCATATCTCTGTGAATATTAAATCAGTTCAAAAAACCCTTAACGGCTTAAAAGTTTGTGACGCCGCTACTTTATGGCTATAAGAATTTCAAATATGAGTCTTAAAAATAATGATATCAAATTTTAAGTGACGCTTTGCAATTAGTTAAAATATACATAGATTTTCTTATTTGATCATTTACTTTTATCTTTTATTTATATTTATAATGCAAGCGTAATATTTTTAACTTCAAGATCAGACAGATATATAAAATACACTCACTGATGCTTTTTCATTCGCATTTCAAATTCAAAATAACAGTTTTAAAAGGAATTATATAAAAATTCTAGTGGCGCCTCGGTGTTATTTTAAAAGATATGTTTTTAGATTCCATTAAAATTACTTTTGTTTTGTCTAATAAAGTATATTTACACATTGAAACAGTGCTTTTAATTTTCAAATATACTGTCATATAATCCCTGTGGAAGAAATTTATTATGCTTTCTGCGACAAGCTTCATTAACACCAAAATCTTTCTGCAGGAATAGTTTGTGAAGTTAACATTTACGAATTCAAAATAAATTATTTTTAAATAGTAAATAATATTCAGTACAACCAATGTATTTAAATTTTAACTAGGCACAAATGCATAAATCTGCACTATTGCAAGATTTTTTTTTTTTTTTTTTTTTAAGAAAGGTGAAAATAAATCTATTGATCTTAATTGCTTCAGATTTTTTGTTTACATTAATATACAATATTGTTTATAAAATATTCAATGAATTCAAACCATAAAATGCAGCAACACATCAAAAGTAATCTGCAATTTTTTAAGGCATTTAAATCATGAAATGTCTAAATTAAACAAATGTTTCAAATACTATTAAAATATCATTACTTTTTTTTAATATTAAATATATATATTTAAATACACAAATGCACTTATTTCATAAGGTGCAAACCAAACAACATAAAATATAATACAGGACTCAAAATTAAAATACAACAAATTAAAAGTAAAAATTAATGTAGAATACTGAATATCATAATGAAATATAAATAATTTACAACATTTATAGTTTTTGAGATTATTAGAAATATGCACGATAACATTCTAATACACAAGATTTATTTTTTGTATTATATACAAATAGCATAAAGATGTTGAAATCTAAAAAATGTGATTCGATATTAAAGAATTCAGAATGTATGATTATACCATCATTTAAATACATAAAGTAAAACAGAATACAAGATCTCTAAGTAACACAATTATAGACAAAGCATAGTCGAATTATTTTCATAAAAATTGAGGCAAGTGAAATATTTAATTTTTAAGGAAATGTTGAAATCTGAAATGTAACAGATTTCATGGATAAAATCTATAATAGAAAATAATGATTACAGATGAATGAAATAAATAGAAATCAATTAAAAGTAATATTTGGTATTGATATCTATACGAATAAGTAAATAAAAATAAATAAACAAAAGCATTTGCTGTTTAATTAGTATTTATTCAAAACAACTACTATTAGATAAAATTCCCTTTGCTTACAAAAAAAAAAAAAAAAAAAAAAAAAATCAACAAAACCTTTGGTTTGATTATTATTCAAAATAACTATTTAATTTGCAATATTTCAATTAAAAAAATAAACATTTTTTTAAAAATTCAGATGTTTAAAAAATGAAATGAACAAGCTGTAGAAACTAATGATAAGAGTATTTTTGTAAAATAAATTAATAATTTTTTAACGACTTCATATGCTTAAACAATAAAATTTAAAGCTGAGAATTTTAATCACAATTAAAATAATTAATGATTAGTAAAGAAAAAAATTAGATAAATTACCAATTTTATAACTTAAGGTACCAATTAATATTTATTGCTAAGATCTTTTACTACATATAAAATGTTAAATACCAATAAAGTATTTTTATGATTAATTTCTATTTCTTAATTTTCTATTTTTTGAAGCAAGCTTTGAAGCTTCATTTTTTATTTTGCGTATAACTACAGACGTTACAAATTTCCCCATAGTCTTATTTCTGCATATATTTGTGAAATGTATTGCATAGTTTGAACCAAACATTAAAATTAATGCAGCTTTAAAAAATTTACGTGTATTTACTGCCACGCACGTATGCAAGCTTCGCATACATTAAAGAAAAAAAAATCACAAGATGCAACTAATTTGTCATGCGTAAATAAGAAAATGTATGAAAATCGGTACAGCAGCAATCACGCACTTAAAAAAAAAAATCGCTATTTTGTTATGCATGAATCTGAAAATGCATGAAATATGAAATTCAGAAAATAGTCGCAAAGTCACATTCTTTCGAAAAAACATCTTTTTGCAATACAATAAATACACACGACACGAGCGGCAGGCGCGGCGCGAAAACAAAGTTTGAAGACTCGAAAATGAAGTTCGATGTGAAGAGTTTACCAGTGAAAAGAGTCGATACATCGAATCCTATCACCGCATCACGAATCGCTAATGCATGCCGTATCAAAGCTAACCCAAGTGATTTACATCCGCTTTATCTCCTCTCCTTATTCAGGATTGAGGTGATCGTATCTGCAGAAACGAAAATTTGTTCTGCAGAATAGTTTATAAACCATTCTTTGACTTTCTTTCTTTCTCTCTCTCTCTCTTTTTTTTTAACACAATGGCAAAATTTATTTGACTTAAGTAAAATCTTTCTGCAAGAACATTTCTGTTTCTGCGACATTGTCGCCGTGTCGCCGTGTTTCTGCCACGGGCATATAATTATACTTTCACTGAGTTTGCATTATAAAGTAAAATTATTTAATTCAATAAATTGATTTATCTTTTGCATCACGCTATCCAAAACATAGTATCCAACTAAGTGAAAATTTGCTCAAAGAGGTAATGTGACGTAAAGAAAACATTTACACAAATTTTACTTGCAGTTTTGGATAGCGTGACGCAAAAGATAAATCAATTTATTGAAATAAATAATTTTACTTTATAATGCAAACTCAGTGAAAGTATAATTATTTGACAGTATATTTGAAAATTAAAAGCACTGTTTCAATGTGTAAATATACTTTATTAGACAAAACAAAAGTAATTTTAATGGAATCTAAAAACATATCTTTTAAAATAACACCGAGGCGCCACTGGAATTTTTATATAATTCCTTTTAAAACTGTTATTTCTAATTTGAAATGCGAATGAAAAAGCATCAGTGAGTGTATTCTTTTATCTGTCTGATCTTGAAGTTAAAAATATTACGTTTGCATTATAAATATAAATAAAAGATAAAAGTAAATGATCAAATAAGAAAATCTATGTATATTTTAACTAATTGCAAAGCGTCACTTAAAATCTGATATCATTATTTTTAAGATTCATATTTCAAATTCTTATAGCCATAAAGTAGCGGCGTCACAAACTTTTAAGCCGTTAAGGGTTTTTTGAACTGATATCATTACTTTTTAGTGGTTATTGATCAAAAAATTAAAATAAGTCCTTCTGGCTCCTAGGAAGTGTAAACTAATTTATCTTTTCTTATGAAGTTGCCACCATTTTTTTCTTTTAAATGACAGCTACAGTTTATTAATGGACTAAAATTGATTATGTTAATATTTAAAATATGTATCATTTTAAAGTCTGAAAAATAAATAAATGAGTAAACTCTAACTGTATTTTCAAAAGAGATTTTTAATTTTTAAAAAGAAAAAAAATATATATATGTATTTACGAAAGTGTATGTTTAAAATAAAAAACGATAGATGGCGCCAAAACTCTATTTGCTGTTTTTTTCCATTCCCGGCGCGGAATGATACATGAATATGAATCGCAAATCATTGAGCTATTATAAAATCGATGTTCATGAATGATTAAAATTTTTTTCGCTTTAAAAAATTGTAAATTCATCATTTTTATGACAAAATGGAATATATAAAATTACAAAATACTTCCTTATTTAAAATATTATCTAAATATTTTTTTGACTAAATATGAAATTTTGAAATCAAAAATATTTTTTTCATAACAGAAGAGAATATATATTTAAGTGAATTTGACTTAGTATATATACAATAAATATTTTAAACATGTAATAAAGTACTTTTGCGTTAAAAAAATCTAAATAATTCATTGGCTGCATTGAAGTCGGTCAATCAACCAGCCCACATACCTCACAAGTAAGAACCGCATAACAGCGTTTTCACCCGAAGAAACACATGTAATTGGCGGAGTAATATAGTTCCATATTTAAAGCGATTTATATAAAAAACAAGAGTTTTCTTGAAAAAAAAACGAAAACGTTACTAGATTCAGAAAGATCCTATTAACAACATATATTAATTATATGAAAATCCTTCGAGCCGTTTTAGAGATATTTTTCAGAATTCGAGTCCATTACACCAACCGTTTTCCCATTTTGGCTTTAAATTGAGATTCAGATCTCAAAACATGATGCATGTAGAAATGTAAAATTTTCAGGATAGATTAAGACCGAAGATAAAAGATTATTTTGAAAAGATCAGAACAAAATATGGCATATTTGCTGAGATATTAAGTGTCGGCTTTTACAAATCTATTTGATGTCAAATTAGCCGTATATGCAGCGTCCCGTTTGTCCCTCCGCTTGCGTCACTCAAAAAACTGTCGTTTTTCATGATATATTTATTTCAAACTATAGTATAATGATTTAGGCATATGTTGTCATGTTTTCTGGAAATTTCATTAAATTTGCGAAAAAAAAAAAAAAAAAAAAAAAAAAAAAAAATCAAATTTACTAAAAATTTGTCTAAAAGCTTAAAGAGTGCTATTATTTAAAAAATAATGAGAAGGAATTTGTAATAGTGTGGTCTTATTTTGTATCTTGTTTTGAAAATTTTTTGTGAATTACATTGTTCACTTATGTGCAATCGGTAAAGAATTAAACCACATTTCAATCTTTTTGGAACACCCTGTATATACACACATGTAGAATTTTTCTTTCTCTTTTTTACTTAATTCTGTGGTAAAAAAGAAACAGAGAGACGAAACATAAAAAAATGATTGTATTTCAAAACTTCGAAATGATATTAAACTTCTATTGATCAAATTTTTACTTTTACTTTTACTTTTATATTTTATTATTTCTTTTTTCAAAAACATACAATGATTAATGTTTATTTTCTTTTTAATTTCAATTTCTATTATATGTTTATTTATCTTATTTACTTAAATACATATAAGTTTCTTTCTCTTTTTTTTGTTCGTTTTCATCAATTATTATCTACAGGGAAGTACGATCGACTGCTTTTATAAGAAATATTTCAAAAAATGTTAACTATTTCAAAAACATTTTCTCGTCATGTTTTTATTGTTTAGATTTCTTGATATAAAATTTCCCCTCAAATCCTATTAAGTGCTTTTTTTCTTCCCACGCTTAAATAATTGTAACTTGTTGAGGCATTATTTCTGGTAGCTAATAGCTTTATATATGTTTCCGTTGTTATGGATCGTTTTATTGATGCATTTATGGATGATTGATTACGAAAATTATAAAAATAATTTGGTGTGTCACTCACACGACTTTCTCTTACCCTGAAATTTAATACTATAAATACAGGTTGGAGATTAAGAGGTAAGATAACGATGTTATGTAAACCTATGTTAAACAATTCAAATTAGGCTTCGGGAGAGTTTTATATGATAATTAGTTCTGTGTGAGGGGGCTACCGCCTTCCTCAACCCCCCGTTTCATTAATGCACCTACATTTATATAGAATTTAATTCGGTTATTAAAAAATAATTCTGTTTTTAAAAAAATAATTTATTAAAATTATTATTTAAAACAATTATCTTTTATGATAATGCAGACGATTTCCATATTAGAGAAGTAGTATAACACCAAATATCCAAAAAAAGTCCATTTTATTCTCAATATATATATATATATATATATATATATATATATATATATAAATCTAAGTTTTTTTTTGTTAAAAGAAAAAAAAATCGATACCTTTGTTTTAAATTATCGCAGATCGATGGTTCAACCATTCGTTTTAAAGGTATTGGCGAGCTCTTTTGAAGGATACCATCATGAAAATTTACTCTCCTCAACGGGTGAATTTTCCCCCAGGGGGAGGCGAGGCTCCTACATACTCGAAAAAATTTTTCACAGTTGACTATCTCTATTACAAAAAATATATATTCGTTTCATTCGGTTTAGTGCAGTCTATAGACGTTAAACTCTACTTACCTGCAATTTCCCCCATAGACGTAATGTATTAGTATTCTCTTGATTGTCCCTGTACACGAACCATTTGCTTGATCTTAACGAAAAGCTTACTGTAGCATTCCTATATTATACACATTTAGAATACCAAGTTTGGAATGTCTGCTACTATTTGTTCTTGCGATATGCTGATAACAGACAGTCACACACACAGACCAACCGCTATAAACATGAGTTTCGTATTCAGGAGACCTCAAAACGTGTAAATATAAAAAAATCTCGCTTTCGAAAATTTGACCCCAAAAAATACCTTCTCTACCTTGTGGGTAAGGGAAAGTAATAACAGTGAAATAAATCCATGAACCTGCGTCGTAATTTCAATTAGTTAAATTCACGCACATTAATATGTAAAATATTGTATAGTAAGAAAAATATTTGTATTTGTAGAAAATTTTTTAGAAGAATTTTTGTATTATGCTTAATGTATAAAATAATACCAAAAAAATATTTATTAACGTTCTTGGAAAAGAAAAAACAACTAAATTTATTGCTGTGGTAGAATAGGTTATATACAGCAAAACCCGAGATTATGGCCAGCAAGAAGCTAAGTGGTGGCTGCCAACAACAGCGATCGCTGCTGTTGGCGGCATAAGTTAACGGTGCCGAAGGAATCTGTTACGCTGGTAGTCAGTAGCCAACAGTCAACAGATCCACAGTTGGAAGCCTGCAGTAGGATAGAAATAAGCTTGTCGGCGAATGATGGGCTCATTCGCATATATGAAATTGTACTGCTAATAGCCTTTATTGGCCCTTTATATTCTGCTATTAGTAGGACAGCAGTGGCTGGATTATGACTTGTTCATTACTATTGTTCCTGTTATTGTCATGTGTTTTGTACCTTAAATTTTACGAAATCTTGATGTTATGTATTCTATATTTAATTAGAATTTGTGTTTATTTATTTTTTAAATATTATTTTGGAGGTTTTTGATCTGAGAATGTGATTATAAATTAAGGTACAACACAGGAAATAATTAGTTCATTTGTTATTCATTAACAAATCGCGAAAGATGTTCACCGTTCTATACATGTTATTAACAGACCAGCTGCATATAGAATAAAATAATAAAGGAAACTATGAAGATGGATTGTTCTAGACAACAACATTTGTAGCTATTGATTTAAAAACAAATCTGTAAAAAAAGAATAAAATTTTATTTAATTTTGCGCCGACTTTAAAAGTTTCGATTAATTGTAGTGTTTATGTTGTTTGACGAACGAATTTATTTTATACTTTTAAGCGCAATTTACAATTTCATTCTATACCAATTTTCATTATTTTTTTAGTTGTTTAAATAATAGTTATTTTCTGGAGTATGTTCTGTTTTTTACAAAAAGGTTTTATTTTAAGAAATCAAAACTAATATTTTATATTAGTAAATGATATAGTTGAAACAACAATACTGTCATAGTATTAATATTTTGTTAAAGCAAAGTTTTCCAACAAGTTCGTTTTATAGACTTTCTTTAAAAATTATATTGTTTAAAGCTCGAAAACACAGCATAAATATCAAGTAGTTCTGATAAGGGATTCGACTTTGGTGTTCGTGTATTATGAGAGTCGACAGAAATAGCTTCCAGATGTTAGAGCATTTACTTCAGAAAGAACTCAGAAGATACAAGTAAAAGTTACAAATCAATATTCTGCAACATATCGCAGCGTAATACAAGAGTAACACATGAATAATTTTTTAAATATAGGCCCAAAACCGTTTCGGACAATCTAAATATGCAGCTTTAATATTAGAATCACCGGCTCTCAACAGAATTAAGTATTATTCTAATTCTCACAATTTTTCTTAATCATAATTTACTTAACAACATGACCTTGGACAATTTTTATTTACATTCTAGATATTTTCAGACTAACATTTAAATTTAAATATCAGTCGCAGATCTTGCGTTTGGGAATTATCGAGAAGCTAACATTAGTTATTTATATTAAAAACACTTTAAACACATGTAAAATTAAATTTTATTTAAATGATGTTGAAAAAATTTATCCGAAGCTTTTTGCTTTAATATTAAAGCATCATCAGGTTTTTTTTAGTATTTGTTTCTAATGAGCAGTTTTTAAATAATTTTTCTTTTCACCGTCAACAGTTGTCTTTCAATAACGTGAATATCAGCAAAGCCAGTTTGAAGTCTGGTAAGGGTTGGATCAAGGAGCTAAGAAAAATATTGAACTATCACACGAGGCTATTGTAGGAAAAAAAAAAAGTACATCATGAATTATCAGAAATAAACTATTATCTATTTTATAATATTGTGCCAAATTATTGGCAAACGTGCAGCATCTTTGGAATTTATTGTATTTTTGCATTTAATTATATTAATAGCTTCGGAAATATAAAGTTCTTGGATAGTAGATGGTGCTGTAATAACTTTGGCTTTATCCCATATAGGGTTAGCGTTTGCGTTGGCATAAATGAAGTCGACTAGAGTAGAGCTATAAATAGACAATAAGACTTCTTCACACACCACAAATTTTAAGCCAGCACAACCGGTTTCGAAAGGACGTAGCCTTCCTTCATCAGGTGCAAAAAAACACGTGCTACTGCCTTGGAGGCAAAAGCTGGCTTAAAATTTATGGTGTGTGAAGAAGTCTTATTGTCTGTTTATCGTTTGTTACACCAGTTTTGCATTTAGTTTTAGTTTTTAGAGTAGAACTATTTCCTTCTTTGATATTTCGTATATGTTCTTGTATTCTTTTATTTAAAGTCCTTTTAGTCTGTCCGATGTAATAGAAAAGTTCTTTATTATCCCATCGAAAACAATAAAAAAGTTTTCTATTACATCGGACAGACTATAAGGACTTTAAATAAAAAAATACAAGAACATATACGAAATATCAAAGAAGGAAATAGTTCTACTCTAGTCGACTTCATTTATGCCAACGCAAACGCTAACCCTATATGGGATAAAGCCAAAGTTATTACAGCACCATCTACTATCCAAGAACTTTATATTTCCGAAGCTATTAATATAATTAAATGCAAAAATACAATAAATTCCAAAGATGCTGCAAGTTTGCCAATAATTTGGCACAATATTATAAAATAGATAATAGTTTATTTCTGATAATTCATGATGTACTTCTTTTTTTTTCCTACAATAGCCTCGTGTGATATTTCAATATTTTTCTTAGCTCCTTGATCCAACCTTTAACGGACTTCAAATTGGCTTTGCTGATATTCACGTTATTGAAAGACTTAACTGTTGACTGTGAAAAGAAAAATTATTTAAAAACTGCTCATTAGAAACAAATACTAAAAAATCCCTGATCATGCTTTACTATTAAAGCGAAAAGCTTCGGATAAATTTTTTCAACATCATTTAAATAAAATTTAATTTTACGTGTGTTTAAAGTGTTTTTAATATAATTAACAAATGACACGTGTTCAATTTAACTCTTTTTTTAGAGATTATTTATATTAGTTATTTATTTTTCCGTACATAATCCTGAATCATCTTCGAGCGAATAAACAAAATATTTACAAATTTGGAACAATACCCATATTAATCCAGTAAAAATGAGATTCTTTTCGTATAACATGAGAACGAATGGTAAATATTTTTCATTTGAGAAATCGTTTGTGAACACATAAGGAAATCGTACGTAAACGTGAGAAATTATAAATAAATACATAGTTACAGAAATGGTTTAAAGTATCTAGACATATTGCTCATTTGGTAGAATTAGAAGTTCTCATCAAGACTAACAAATAATCAGATTGTCATGAGCTTTTTATAATTCGCATTATATATTTCACTTAATGACATGACAGTGTGTAATTTCACCTAAACTGTAGAGATTCCCAGGTTACTTTAAAAATTTAAAACATGTATCTATTTAGATATGTATATTTTTTGTTTTTGAGCTACGCTTGCAATAGAATTACAAATATTCATAAAAATCGCTGCAGAATAAATAAAAGAAAGAAAAAAGAATAAATATTAAAGTAAAAAGAGAAATGATATCAGTATCAAAACATTCATTACAAAAGAAAAAAAA
Source organism: Salticus scenicus (assembly GCA_963930645.1). Classification (NCBI taxonomy): domain Eukaryota; kingdom Metazoa; phylum Arthropoda; class Arachnida; order Araneae; family Salticidae; genus Salticus; species Salticus scenicus. The sequence continues at coordinate 32,900,995 of OZ005661.1, forward strand.
ATATATCATATATAATATGTAGGAAGAAATTCAAACTGTTTTATTTCACAAAGTCGAGATATTTCTATCATACAAATTGGGGACTATGTAGCCTGTAGATAGAACGCCGAGATTGTGATTGAAAGATTACAAGTTCGATATCCGAGTCGTCCGAAGACCATCGTGTATACAGATGGTTGCTGGTGCACTAAAATTAGTTGTGGCCGCAATGTCTTCATGTTCTCATCAAAAATAAACTTCTGAGGGTTACCGAAGTGGAGGAGCCATCTCTTTAATGGAGGATCAAAATTGTGATGACATGTTTGTGGGACACTCTTAAAAGTGAGTCTTAGAACGTCATCAATTCTAGTGTGACGTAAAACACACCAACTCATCCTATTATACATATTCTAGGAAAATGTATTGCAGCATTAACATATGCTAGAAAATATTCACCAAATCGTAATGAGAATGAATTGTTTCCAGTAAAGAATTAAACTTATGTAGAGTTTTAGGAAACATCACACATTTGTTTTTGAGTTAGAGCTCCAGCAGCATTTTTAAGTTTTGAAAACAGAGAGAAATGGATTAACAAAAAGACAGAGAGACGTCTGTCTATGAAATATTACTATACAATTAAAAATTTCTAAAACATGCAAAATTCATTGAAAACCTGATTTGGAAACTTCCACAAATCTACTTCCTCTATAGGATAAACTCATAAGATTTAGATATGTTTAATTATAGAATAGAAGAGAAAATTTTTTCACTAATTTATTAAAATTATTATTTACAAAAAAATGTCTTTTATGATAATGCAGACAATTTCCATATTAGAAAAGTAGCGTAACAATAAATATATAAAAAAAATTCCATTTTACTCTCAATATATATTAAAAAAAAAAAAAAAAAAAATACGATTTTTTTTTAAGTTTTTTTTTTTTTTTTTTTTTTTCTAAGTTTTTTTTTTTTTTTTTTTTTTTTTTTTGTTAAAAGTAAAAAAAATCTATAACTTTGTTTTAAATTATCACAGATTTATAGTTCAACCATTCGTTTTAAAGGTATTGGCGAGCTCTTTTGAATGATACCCATCATGAAAATTTACTGATATTCAAATACCAGTAACCCTCGAATCAAATTCAAATACCAGTAAGAGCCTCGCCCCCAGGGGAGGAGGCGAGGCTCCTACATACACAAATTTTTTTTCCCAGTTAACTATCTCTATTAAAAAAATATATATATTGGTTTCGTTTGGTTTAGTGCAGTCCATAGACGTTATACATTTTCAAAATTTTCAAAATATTTAAAACATATTTGTACTTTGCAGAGAATTAAACGTAATAAAATGCAATCTTAACTTCATAACTTTAGCAAATTAATGCAGTTTTGCTTCTTAATTACTAATTCCTATGCTTTTATTGAGAATAAATTTCTTCTATGATTAAAAAAAAAAAGGGAAAAAAAAAATTAAAATTAAAAACAGAATACCTTTCGAAGTTTACTGTCCTAGTAGCTGTTGGTGTTCGCCACCACTCCCCCCTCCCCCCCCCTTTTTTTTTTTTTTTTTTTTTTTTCGTTGTTTTGTTGCTTGTAGTGTTGTGTCGGGTTTGTTCCTTAACCACTTGGGTCTCCCCCCTCTGATTTTTTTTTTTTTTTTTTTCTTTTCCTCTAAAGCCCTAGTCGGATGGTAACAAATCTAAACTTTCTCAAATCTAAAAACATTTTCTCTTATTTATTCTCGGGAGTCTAGGCTCCTGGTTTTTGCTTGCCCCTTTTTTTTTTTTTTTTTTTTTTAATCTCTCCCACAAATATGGTATGGTACGAGGGCTTCGGCGAGCCTCCTCCGTTAATTCACTTCAATTGTTCAAATCAGAATCTTTTCCACCCACTTCATTCTTTGGATAACAGAATCTAAAACTCAAAAAGCCTTTTTCAAGGCTATCTTCAAACCTGCCATTCTGCTCCGTAAGATTGAAAGATGACGGATTCAGAAGAAGAACTTGATGCAGTGCTTGATAACAATGAGGATCAGGATGATGCCTCCGACTCCTCGACCTCATCTGACAACTCTACACACTCCTTCAAATCAGGGTGTTCGACAAGGTCACAAACCCGTAAGAATCGCAAGAAAAAATCGAAGATCTCACAGATGACTCCTCAACAATTCCTGAAAACCAACAGCACCCCATCAAAGGACTCATTTAACCCGCGCAAAGACTTTAAAGAATACAAATCCATAGTCGCTGTCACAAAGGCAGCAATGGAAATTATAGCCACAGTCCGAGCCAAGGGTAGTAGAGCACCTCTGGCCTTACTCAACAGAGCCTTCTTGCGAATAAGATCGATCCACAAGATGGCCAGACTCAAAACCTACACGAACATGGAACCACCATCTACAGAAGAAGCACCAACCACCAGCATTCAATCGCAAGCAGAAAACAGCACATCAACTAATCCCCAAGATCCAGATTCCGAACCTCAACACACGCTAAACTTACAGGACATCCTAAAGAACCACCAACAACAAGTCCATGAGAAACTCGACCACATCTCAGCCCAGCAAGACAAGATACTTAGAAAAATCACAAAACACATTCACCCACAAGCCAACGACTCTCCCTCAACCTCTTCCACACAGCAACAACCAGTTAATGAAAACGTCCTCCCAGCACAGCCTGCACTCAACGAACAGCCCATCGCAGCCTCAGACCCCGCCTTCCCATCTCTGGAAGAAGCTCACCATTCAGTACACCATCACACCACTCCAACCAGCCGCCCTCCCCAATTAACGTCGTTCAGCAACAATTCCAAAGCCCTCAACGTTTACAACAAAACACAAAGCACCATATACATCACATCCAAGGACTCTACACTAAGCGGATTTGAAATCTTAAAGCTCATGCGAAACACAAGAGTTGCAACGGCAGCTAAAATAATAAAATACAACACCTACAGACGCTCCTTGGATATCATCTGCAATACCAAGGAAGAAGCGCAAACCCTGATCCAGGATTATTCAAGCAACCAAGCCCTCACAGAAAATCTCACCTTCAAGACGAAGCCAAGCCCACAACTAAGGTTCATCGTCCTGGGAGTCCCAGAGGAGCTGTCCGAAGATGCAATCAAATCAGAGCTACAAGATCTGGGCTACATTACACAATCCACTAATTCCGCACTAAAGCTCATCAGACAGTCTCCTTCAAAAGTGCAGGGACTTAACAACTGCATCTTCCAAGCACCACTCCCCATCGCTGAAGCCATAATAAAACTCAAATTTCTACCACTAGGCCTAATGCGGTGCATGATAAAGCCACATACACAGGTTTCCCGCTGTTCAACTTGCCAAAGTTTTGAGCACACCCCATCACACTGTAATCAGGAACTTTACTGCTCACACTGTGCTCAAAAGCATCGTAACAACAACTGCCAGGAACAGCCCAGCTGTATAAACTGTGCCAGAGTAAATCTAAAGAACGCAAACAAGGGCATTCGCCCCCTCAACTCGAACCATCCTGCATACTCTCCTTCCTGCCCGGTTCACGAGGAGGAATATAGGAGGTGCAGAGAAGCACTGGATAAAAAGTTCAATGTTACAGACTCCAAAAACACCCAACCACCACCCCGCATGCAACAGTCAGCAAATGCAAGCGCAACTAGACAATCTAACTTCTACTCAAACTCCAGACCGCAACGTAGCAGGCAGTCAACAAGTCTCCAAGCTCCTCCAAGTCCCTTCCCCTGGCTCTTCAACCCCTTCACACTCTTCATGCCACACCAGAATGCCTCCCAACAAGGACAATCCTCTAACTTCTTCAGAGAAGGAAGCTCCAACCTAGCACCAAACTGTTACTATGAAGGCAACCAGCGGTACCTTATGCCATCGGGTCCTTTCGGTCAAACTCAAGAAGCTCAAGGAGTACAAGGGTAAATCATTTCATTTCCCTCTTTGCCCCCCCCCCTTTTTTTTTTTTTTTTTTTTTTTCGCTCTTTTCTCTCTCTTAAATGGCAAAATCAAGAAAGAAAAAACCCAAAGTTCTCTCCTCTCCTTCCCAAGAGTCTACATCCTCTCCTAATTCGTCATCCACAGACAATTTCAACAGTTTAAAATTCATGCAGATCAACCTCAACGGGTGCACGGCGGCTAACTTGACGGCCCGGGATTTCATGGAGAAAAACTCCATAGATATCGGGTTGTTGCAGGATGCCTACTGCACCGTTGGGAGTGGTCTGTATGGCTTCCCCTCTTCCTGGGTTAGTTTCAGTTCAAAAAAGAATACAGCACACATCATAATCACAAATAGCAACCTAAACTTCACACACCTTTTAACTGGGGAACATTGTGTTTTCATTACACTAACCACGAGGGAGGGTGAACTGACCCTTGGAAGTGCCTACGCCGCCCCGTCTGCGGACTTTGAGGCTTGTCTTTTGGAGTGGCAGCACTTAATCTCTCAACGTAAACTTTTTGTCTGCGGCTGCGACCTCAATGCTAACTCCCCCCTATGGTGCTCACCCACTGAGGACATCAGAGGTCGCAGCCTCATTGAATTCATCGCGTCCAACAACATCTGCATGGCTAACATAGAGAATTCAGCACCAACATTCCAAAAGCGCGATGCCCAGGGCTGGCCGGACTTCACATTGTGTAACCCCAAGACCTATGCCAGGGTGAATGACTGGACAGTCCTGGACATCTTTAATAACTCCGATCACAACTATATCACCTTCTCCCTTAACTCTAAACCCTCCATAACCCAATCAAAACGTTTCGCAACCAAACGCGGAAACTTTAATAAATTCAATAAATTAATGTTAAACCTCGCTCACCCCCTATTGGAAAACTTAAGCTCAATAAAGGACACTAACCAACTAGAAAACTTCACATTAAATTTCATAGCCGCTATTCAATCTGCTGCCACTTCGGCTTTCAGGCTGAAAAAGTCGGGACGTCGCTTCACCTATACCTTCTGGACTCCCCAGCTCCGCACCATGCGTAACAAATTGACAGCAATGAAAAGACAGTTAAAATACCTAGACCCCACACTTATACCACAACATAAACTAAAAATCAAACAGCATTCGGCCAACTTCAAAAAACAAATCAATTCCACTAAACACAACGCATGGAAAAAATTTTGCTCCACTCAAACACAAATATTCGGCACCGCTCAAAAATTCTATAGTAGTAAGTTTTTCACCCCCAGAGAGTTGAAACTAGAAAGACCTCCAGCTCTTTCCTCCAAGCGCAACAACCTGGAATTCCTAACTAGCACTCTATTCCCCAAAACACAATACCCACTATTTCAAGAACCTTCCTTCTCGGCTCCCTCGGATGTTCCCTTCACGGAGTCCGAGATTAAATCCACTCTTTACAGCTTCAACATTAATAAAGCACCAGGTCCAGATAACATTGATTTTAAAATCTTACGAAACATTCATAGCACTATCCCACAAATATTCCTACTATGGACCAATCAATGCCTCAGACTAAATTATTTCCCAGAAATTCTCCGGAGAGGTGAGGTGGTGTATTTCTTGAAGCAAGGGAAACTCCCCTCTGAGCCCACATCTTATAGACCGATCTGCCTCCTTCCTACCCTAGGAAAACTGCTCGAGAAATTAATCGTAACCCGGCTTAACTATCACCTAGAAACAAATCAACTTCTCCATCCAAACCAATTTGGGTTCAGAGAGGGCAGATCATGCGAACATGCCTTACAAGCCATTAAAGATTCCTGCGCCGTAAGCTGTAATGCCTCTAGATACACCACCATCATCTCTTTGGACATTAAGGGTGCTTTTGATAATGTAGAGTGGCCCCATATTCACAAAGCACTACAGGAACTCAACTGCCCGGGGAACCTGGCTGGAGTCATTCGCTCCTACCTTTCAAAAAGGAAAATCATCATTAACTGGGGCGAGGGAAACACAGAATTTCCCCAAACTAAAGGCTGCCCCCAGGGCTCGTGCCTCGGCCCGATTCTCTGGAATCTCATAGCTGACGGCGTGCTAAAGCGCATGAACTCTGAGGGCTTTACGACATTCGCTTATGCGGACGACTTCACCCTGATTCTCACGGGCCGTATCAGGAAGGATCTGGAGGACCAGGCCCAGGAAGCACTCTCCTTATTTAGCAGGCTCCTTAAAGAGTTTGACCTCAAACTCTCACCATCTAAAACCAAGGCCCTAACTTTGGCTTTCCCCAGATCCCTAAAAAAGAGAAATCCCAAGATGCGGATTGATGGTATCAGTGTCCAGCATGTTGATCATATGAAGCTTCTGGGAATAACCTTCGACCGACACCTCAACTGGCTGCCCCATGTAAAGGACCTTAAACTCAAAACACTAAGTCATTACCACAACTCAACTAAGATGGTAGGAAAGAGGTGGGGTATCTCCACCTCTCTCCTTAAAATATGGTATCAAACAATAATTGAAAAAATAATAACTTATGGGGCAGGCATCTGGGGAGGTCACTTAAGATCTGACGCCAGAGCTTCGCTTGACTCCGCTCAACGCCCTTTCCTCCTGCAAATTGCAAGAGGGTATAAAACCATCTCCACTGATGCCCTCACCGTTATCACTGGGATTCCCCATGCCCACTTGCAGGTCGCCCAAACCTATACTAAAACTAAAATCCTACAACTAAACGACCAAGAGCTCACTAACATAGTCTTTCCCCAAACTCCCATCCAGCCCCTGACCTGCAGTTGGGCAATTCACCCAGGTTTGGATGTAGCTCCTCTAATAACAAACTGTTCAAAAAATAGCTTCTCACCTTCTGTCCCGGTGGCGATCTACACGGATGGCTCTAAGACCGAGGCTGGAGTTGCCTCAGCTTTCTGTGTTCTTGAAGGCGACAGCGAAGCCTGTCGGTGGGCGGGTAGGCTCGAGGACTACAACTCAGTATTCCAAGCAGAACTCTACGCAATTAAAAAAGCCCTTGACTGGGCGGTCGTAAATCATAATCAACAACAACAACTAAGTGTTTATAGTGATAGTCTTTCGAGCCTGCTCGCCATCGCTCGCCATCGGAACAGACACCCACAAGTCCTGGAAATAAAAGAAATTCTAATGAACCCTAACCTTAACTGTACCCTGGCACACGTTTCTGCCCACAGGGGAGTAGTCGGTAATGAACTTGCTGATTCCCTGGCCAAAGAAGCCACAGAATTCTCAGTAAAAGAACCATCTCCTCCTGCCCCTCCCTCCTACGTAAAATCAAAACTGAAACAAATCTTCATTTTAAAATGGCAAGACCTGTGGCGAAATTCCGAGAAGGGTAGATATACCTTCTCCCTAATCCCACAGGTTTCAACAAATTCATGGACTCTAACTCCTCCCATAACGGCTTTCTTAACAGGCCATGGCCCCTTTCAATCTTACCTCTTCAAGTTTCATAGCCGACGCTCTCCCCTGTGTCCCTGCGGTGAGGAGGGAACTCCCGAACATTATTATTTCTCTTGCCCCCTAACTCAACAGTTCCATTTCAGAAATCCCTCTCCAAGACCAAATAATTGGCTTGAAAATATCTTAACCAGAAAACTGTTAATTAAAAAACTAAACAATATTTACTCTCTCTTAATGGACATAACCAATTTGACTGATTAATAACTATTCCACTGGCAGCTAATCTTCTTCCCAAATGAAGCTACTTATCTTCCCACCCTTTTTCAAAATACCCTTCACCAAAACAAAAATCTGTTTGCAAGGAAGCCTCTTACTAAAACCTCTCTTAAAAACTAAATAAACTCTATAGTTTAAATTATCAACAATCCTAACTCTCTCATTCTCTCCTCTGTTACCCAAATTACCCTGCAAAATCAGTTTTCTGCACAGTTGTTCTGCAATACTGTCACCCATGTTGTCATCCAATTGTATCATCTGGACTATTCTAGTCAAACTTGAACTCTCTAGTACACATCAAGAGTTGTGAAAACTCATCTAGTGCCGTCTGTCGCGAGAGGCCTAAAGGGCCTGGCACAATCCATCTAAAATTATCATCGCCCAATGTCGCGAGGTGGCTTTCAGCCAAGCGATGACCATGTACCCTTTCTATGTTGTTTTCCATCGCCCCTTGTCGCGGTAAGGCTTCATGCCTGGCGATGCCTATGTAAAACCCTCTTGCTTTTTAAATAAACATCAGGCAGGTCAGTAGGGGTTCTTCTCGGGACAGCCCACGTGAACCTCGGTTCTGGAAGCGCTCAACACCGCTCTTCGAGCGGTGAGCGTGGGCTGCTCCCCTGTTCAGTCCATAGACGTTAAACTCTACTTACCTGCAATTTCCCTCATAGACGCAATGTATTAGAATTCTCTTGATTGTCCCTGTACACGAACCATTTGCTTGATCTTAACGAAAAGCTTACTGTGGCATCCCTATATGATTCACATTTAGAATACCAAGTTTGAACTTTCTGCCATAATTTGTTTTTGAGATATGCTGATAACAGACAGACACACAAACACACAAACATACACACAGACCATTTGCTAAAAATATGATTTTCGTATTCAGGGGACCTCAAAACGTGTAAATATAACAAAAGCTCGCGGTTCGAAAATTTGACCCAAAAACAATACTTTCTCTACCTTATGGGTAAGAGAAAGTAGCGAAAATTTATAGAATAGAAGCGAAAATTTTATTTAAGTATATGTTTAACATTTGACCTTTACTCAGTTTTTAATCAAATAAACGTGAAAATTATTTTAAATTCGAAAATTATTTCTTCCCGTGAAATTCTAGGGATTAATAAATTAGAATTAAACCTAAAGATACAGAATTCGAAAAATTAAGCAAATAGAATTTAAGAAAATCCACAGTGGAGCATTCATTTATTTAGTTGCGAGCAATCTTTAATTTTAACGTCTTCAGAATTTATCTTTCTTTGCGAAATGTAAATAATTAGATTACTAAGGATTGTTAAATTGTTTGATTTTGTCGCAAAGTTACTAATGGTTTGATTTTTCGCTTAATTATTTTGAATGACTTGAAAAGTTTAATCACTATAATTAGTCTACTTAGGAATTCTATACGTATGTTATCACAATATTCATTTAAAGAATAACAAAAGTTTTTGTAAGAAAAAGTTCTAAAAAAAAAAGATAAAAAAATTTAAAGTTGAAATCAAAAACAAAATCTATCTCCTACAAATTTTAAAACTTTATATCATATTGGATATATCTTTCTCTAAAATATGGAAAGTGTTTGATAATTTATGAGGGATGAATGATTTTGTTGCATGTGCGTATGTGTGCGTTTAACTTATTTCTAGCCACTGTTCTGTACACAGGACGCAGTAACCATCAAATATATTGATTGTTTTAAAAGCTTTCAAGTTGTTATTTTGAATTAAAATCAAACTGGCAGTAAGCCAAGATCTGTCTGGATGTATCATAAAAAAACCTTTACTATATGATTTACTAGAGCTTAATAAAGAATATATTACGTTAAAGAGTTGTTTGGAAAAAAATAAATAAAAGTTTGGCTAAAAATGGGTTAAATAAAAACGAAATCTGACTCTTACGGTAATATCGCTTGCAATGGCTATTTCTTTCCCTAGAAATAAATGTTTTCAGTGACTTTAATGATTTATTGAAATTTATTTTTCCGACTAAGTGAAAATAATGCCTAGACCGGGAGTCGAACCCCAGATATTTGACTTACAAGGTCAAGGCTCTACCACTTGAGCTATACAGGCCGACAACCGGTGGACATTACTCACTCAGACAACCTTTAGGCAGAAACATCTGGTCTATCATGTAGATAGCTCAACAGAAATAAGCCGCATGTAAAGGAAAACACCATTAAACAATGGGAGAAAGAAATACATATATTAAAATCACACAATCAACTGATTAAGAAGGAAATCATATTTATTGAAATTTATTTTCCCGACTGAGTGAAAAGAATGCCTGGACCGGGAGTCGAACCCCAGATCTTTGACTTACAAGGTCAAACCTCTACCACTTGAGCTATCCAGGCCGACAACCGGTGGACATTAATCACTCAGACAACCTTTAGGCAGAAACGTCTGGTCTATAATGTAGATAGCTCAACAGAAATAAGCCGCAGATAAAGGAAAACACCATTAAACAATGGGAGAAAGAAATACACTAGTTCTCATAATTATAAGGACACCCGTTTTTCTATATTAACTAAACATTGAACACTATTATTTAAACACATCTATTTTTTACTAATTTGAATTTCATTAATAGAATACATTTAAAAATATTTATCGTTTTTCTACCTTAAAAAACTTTAAATACGGTCAAAGAGGTGATTTTTCAGGTGTTCAGTGAATGAACATCGTGACGTTGCAGAGAATCTTAACTGCACAACTGGCAAGATATTGAAGAGGAGAAATTTCGATTTCAGGTCAGAAATTCTTTGCGATTTCCATTCTATGTACTCAGATAGATCGTAACTGGATGCCTCGTATATAGATGCACGAACAATATGAGCAAATGTCAGCATTTGAGAGAGGACATGCAGTTGGGCTCAAAGAAGCCCGGTGTTCTAATCGGCGACTCACTCAACATTTGAATAGGAATGAGGCAATTTTTAGACGATGTTGGAAGAAATGGGTAAACCATGGCTGAAGAAGAAAGAGAATGGCCTTGAGAGACGACAGAACTTAAAGACCAATCAGTCGTCAGGTTGAGGTTATAGTCTGATATTCCTAATTATTATCAATCCTACTTGCAACTGGTGCTTCAGAAAAGATCATTAACGGGTGGCTCACAAAAAGGAGGTTGAGCTGAGGGCACACCTTGCACCGATTGCCAGTTACCTCTGTAAACCAACAAGCCCGTTTCCAGAGGTATTGCGCACATTTGATCAGGAATGAAACTGAATGAAGCAGAATTTTTACAGTAATGAGTCCCACTTCCATTTCAGCCCCCCCGATGACCAGCGAAGACATGTCTGTGGACGTCATGAAAAAAAAAAGGGGGGGGTGGATTCTAACCTAACTATCCCCAGTCATACGGCCGGACAACCAAGAGTGATGATCTTTGGTGCCATTTCATTTCATAGCAGCACCTGTTTGGTTGTCATACGCCGCAGCATCTTTAGAGCACAGCGGTATGTCGAAAACATTCTACGCCTCGTTGTGCTTCCCTTCATATCACGTCATTTTGAGCATATATTTCAGCATGATAAAGCCCGATCACGCACGTAGATAGTGTCTACAGTTTGTTTTCTTGCTTGTCCAACATTACCTTGTCCAGCAAAGTCGCCGGATCTCTCCCTCTTTGAGGACGTTTGGAGCATTTTGAAAAGGGCACTCCAATCAGCACGAAATTTCGCCAATCTAACGCACCATTTGGACAGAATCTGGCACGATATCTCGCAAGAAGACATCTTACAACTCTATCAATTAGTACCAAGCAAAATAACTGCTTATATGAGGGCCAAAAGTCGACTAACGCATTATTGACTTGTTCATTCTGCGAAGTTCTTTTCTCTTGATAAAATCATTCAATTTTTCTGAAACTGCAGTCATCTGTATTTCTTTACATGTATATCATATCTACCAATTTTCGTTCCATTCGGATAACATCTTCTTCGTCTTGTTTTCTTTTTGTCTTAGAGTGTGTGTGTGTGTATATATATATATATAAGGAAGACAGATGATGAAATGACGCCAAAATTAACAATAGCAACAAAAAATAAAATAAAAAGAAAAATAAATAAAGAAAGAAAATAAATAAAGAAAGAAACCCACAATACTCACTTAAATATTATCCCCAAAACCCGTATATCGAATAAGGATCTAATACCTTTAAATCTGAAAGTTTTTTTTTTTTTTTTCAATTTTCTGTTCCTACTGTTTGAAAATATTTTACCATTTTATTGCTTTGTATTATTTTACAGAAATCACAATTATTATTATTATTATTATTATTATTATTTTTTTAATTAATAACTTTAGAAATGTAAGTAACTTGCATATTTTTGCATATTTGTCAATTTCATCAGTTCTTCTTCTTCTTTTTTTTTTTTTGTTTTTTTAAATCTAGAGCTTAAAATTTAATTTCATCAAATTTTTTGTATTTTTGCATTGGGCCAAATAATGCTCTTACAGTCTTACAAGAGCGATTTTTTTTTTTTTTTTTTTTAGTATATAACTATTAAAAAATGATTGATGGAGTTGTATGACACCAGACATGTTCATTGAATTACTTTTGGCGTAAAATTGTTTCTCTTACTTTCTCAAAAATTGTATTTTATTATTATTATTTTTTTTTTCCGATGAGCATTTAAATGTTTGTAGTAACGCAGGCTGTCACTTTTTAAACTTTGTTTCACTAGTTTATAGATGCCCTGCATATTAACAAGGATCTCATATTGTTCTGTGGTGAATTTCATGATATGCATCAAAACGAATCGAGATAAAAAGAAATGCTATTATTCAAAGCACCAAAATTTGGTACTTTTTAAGAAAAACTTATTGTATGTGAATTCCTACTTAAGAATGACTTAAGAATGTATTTTGCATCAAAAGTTTTGAAACGATCTTTTATAATCCGGTTTAAATTAAATTTTAGACGGTTCATCATTAATAGCACATAAACGGGTTCCCCATTCCCTTTTAATATCTTATGAGGAAAGGTTTCATTGAAAAGGAGAAGCAGTAAACCTCATTAATATGACTACACATTAAATGCTCATATGTTTTATTAATGTGTATTCAAAAAGCCGTAATCTCTCCTTTAATTACATAAATATTGATCATAGCTATACTATAAATAGCAAAGCTACTTAAAAGAAGTTACAAAACTTAAAAAAAAATCAATCAATATATTTAGTGGATTCAAGTTGAAGATTTATAAATTTTAATTTTTATATTATTCACACACAAAAAATGTTTCATTGAATGTAATGTGCTTTATGCTTTAATGAAAATTTCAGCATTCAATTGCAAAAAATCAACGAGCTCTGACAAACAAAACAACATACTTTAATACTTTTCCGTGTCTCGATGCAAATCATTTAAGTTACAAAATCGAGCTTAAGGCATTATGCATAAATTAAGAGTGGAGAAAATGATAATAAATAAATAAATACGTTTGCATTTCAGCTTGTAACTAATCCACAATGTTGTTTAAAACTAGTGTATCTGCAGATCAGGAGCCTCAACTTCCTATTTACATCACACATTATTCAACAGATCATTGTATTTATTCCACATAATGTAATATATATATATATGTATTAGGTCGTTGCAAAAGTTCGTGCGGTTTTTTATTGCTTCATTTCATAAAAATACATCATATCAAATGACAATTTTTAATCAAAATACTCTCCATTACTTTTTACAACCTTTGCCCATTTTTTGGGTAACAAATGTATACCACGGCGATAGAAGCTCTCGTCATTGGAGGAAATAAATTGATCCGCGTCCGCACGAACTTTTGCAACGATCTAATATATATATATATATATAAATATATTGACTAGCTACATAAATAGATAAGTATTTGAGGGGGTGGGCAGTAGCCGCCCTCAGACCCCGCTGTATCTCTTTTTCTATATCTATCTGTGTATATATATATATATATATATTCCAAGTGACTAATAGACTTGTACCAAATTTCATGCAAGATGATTGCATAACATACCGAAACTATTTTGTATAACCCTATAAACTAATTACCAATTCTATGCCTGCAAGTTTTCACAGAAAAACATGCTTTTAAACATTCTAATAACATTTCATTATATTCAATGGTGTGTAACCATATTAATATACACTTTTAAGAGATACCGTCTACAGACCGTAATGGCACAAAAACCGACTATAGACAATAATAGTACGACATTCTTTATGCATCCCTGAAGAGGAGCTACAGTTATTATATGCACCAATGAAAGAATACATCTAATTAGTTATAACTCATTAATGTTTCAACCTAATTTCACATCATTTGGATGATTTCAGAATGTCATCGGAAACCTTTTGTGTGGTACTGTAGATAAATTATTTAGTCTGTACATATCATTTTTTAGAGTAAATTTGCTTTTAAGCATCTTTATAACGTATGGTTAGTTCATTATATTGAATGTGGCATAAACGTGACAAAATGCGCTTAAATAATAAAATTTGTCCATGGGCTCTATTGTCACGAAATTCTTTTGTGTGTCTCTGTAAACGAACCACAAACATTGTTTACAGTTTTGAAAACAATTCAATTTATTTTACACTGAGAAAAATATATACCGCCTTCATCTAGAATGATTAAGTGCTCATATTCTAAATCCCTTAACTAGAAATATAGATTTCCGAGCAATGCGCATAAGGCACGCCAATAAACTGAATAGACGAAATGATCGTGAATTTCTAGTCTACACATTTCTAGATGATAAAACCATATTCTGAATATTCTGAATCTTTTGTATTGCGAGAAATTTTCGCTTGATTTTCTAGAATTGGGTAATAACCCAAGATTATAGTTGCTGAAGCCCGCCTCTTGTATTCTCATTTATTTACAGAGATTTTTAAATAACTTTGCTCTCGAGAATATAGGCAAACGCTCTAGAATTCTAATAGGGGTTTCTAAAACTCGCTTTCAAAAAGGTCTAGAATTTATAAGGATGACATGAAACTGTTTTTTCTAGAGTCACAATTTAGATTCTAGATGTCAGTTATAGAATTTTTTCTCAGTGCATGTTTTTTCTGAGTAATTGTTCGAAATTTGGCATAGTTTGGATGATTACGTGACATTGTAAAAACACTTTTGTAAGGTCCAGTACATTAATTATGAAGACTAAGCACACATGTTTTCTACAGAAAACATGAGTTTAAACATCTCAGTAATGTACGCTAATTTCATTTTGTCGAATGCAGAGTAACGATGTCAAAATGCGTGTAAAGGAAATTCACCCATTAGGCCGTTATGATAAGAAAAACTTTGGCGTACCCCTGTACATAATCCGTAAACAATATAGACATAAACTAGTGGATCTGCAGATCAGGAGCCTCAACGTCCTATTTGCATCAGACATTTTTCAATAGGTCATTTTTATTTATTTCTTATTATATAATATTATATATTGATTCGATCGACTTATTACCATAATCAGATACATTCCTGAGGGGGGCTGCCGCCCCCCTCAACTCCCCGCTGTATCTCTCTTTCTATACCTATTTGTATATCATATAAAGTGTTACGGAATTGTAAATAATTGCATTTATTTTTGTATAAATTTTTTCAAAGAGGCTTAGTAAGTCGATAAAATGCTAATTTTGTGCATTTCTAGTCGTTTTAGCGTAAAAATAGTCTAATTTTCCTTTAAAAACGAATTGAAAAGCTCCAATAAGGGAAGAAATGGATTTGGCGCCAAGTTTGGCGACTGTTTCCCTCCTTGGCGATTTTTGGCGACCTTGGCGAGAAAATCCTTATTAGGGATATACCAAATATGGAAGCTCTAATCTCATTGGCTGATGAGATACGATAATTTTCCAGAACAGTCTGTGTTCGATAGAATAGTATAAAAGGAGCATTTTTTTAGCCAAGGCTTCCAATCTCAGATCTGTGTCGGTTTCGTCAAATGCTTGCTTTGCTTTGAGCCTCTTTGAATGAGACTTGCTTTATGTGTTATTGCTAAACAGTTTGTACTGTTGTTTTGCTGTTAACGGCTGTTGTTTAAGCTATGTTTACTGCTTGAATTGAAGCTGATACTTGGTTTATAGACCTGTATTTTTCTGGAACTTTCTGTGAATAAATCACTGAATTTTTGCAAGTTTCGCCTTTCATTCTCGGACAACTTACAAACCCCCAAGTACGCAACAATATGCATTCTTATTAAACGACGGTCTTGTATTATTTCCCGGAAATTCATAAATACCGAATTTCATACAAAAAAAATTACATAGCATATCGGAAATATTTTGCGTAACCTTTAAACTTATTATCAATTCTATGCCCACAATTTTCAACATGAAAACAGGCTTTTAAAATTCTAATAAAATTTCATTATATTTGATGGGGTGTAACCATGTTAAAATACACTTTTAAGAAATACCGACTATACACCATAAAAGTACGAAATTCCTTTATGTATCCCGGAAAAGTAGCCACAGTCATTATAAACGCCAATAATAAGAATAAAGCTAATTAATTATAACTCATTAATCTTTCAAACTAATTTGACATCATTTGGATGATTACAGTACATACTCGGAATTATTTTGTGTGGTCCCATAAATTATTTAGTCTATACATAACCTTTTTTTAGAGTAAACATGATTTTAAGCATCTTTATAATGTATGTTAACTTTATTAAGTTCAATTCAGCATAAACGCATTAAAGTGCGCGCTTAAATTAAAAATTCGTCCATAGGCTCTAATGTTACGAAATTCTTTCGTGTGTCTTTGTAAACGAACCATAAACATTGTATACACCAGTAAAAACTATTCAGCGTATTTTGCGTTTAAAATTAATAATTGTTCCAAATTTAACATCGTTTGGATGACTAAGTGACATTGTCAGAACACTTTTGTAAGGTCCTGTACATTAATTAGAAAGCTTAAGAGCACATATTTTCTTCAAGCAACATAAGTTTAAGCATCTTACTCACGTACTCTAGTTTCATTTTCTTCATTGCAAAGTGATGATATTAAAATGCGTTTAAACGAAATTCACCCCATACGCCGTAATGTTAAGAATTTTGGCGTGTCCCTGTACACAGTTTGTAAAAAATATAGCAATGAAAATTATACAGCTACTTATATGGAAAGCTGGAATGTGTGCGCCAATTTGCAAGTCAATCGAAGGATTTTTGCGGCCGCTATTGCGGTACATACAAATTCTTCCCATAGGCCGTAAGGATAAGAAATATTTTGGCGTGTCCCTGTACACGAACAACAAAGGGAGTACACACCTAACACAAAACAGCTAATTCCGTTGGGCTCATGAATATGTGTACCAAATTGCAAGTCCATAGCGTTATTTTTGGGGCCGCTATTGAGGTACATACAAATTCTTCACATAGGCCGTAATGATAAAAAAAACTTTGGCGTGTCCCTGTACACGAACTACAAATGGAATGCACACCCAAAACTATACAGCTAATTTCGTGGGGATCATGAACATGTGTACAAAGTTTCAAGTCAATAGCGTGGTTTTTACGGCCGCTATCGCACGACAGACAGACAGACAGACGGACGGACCGACGGAACCCAAAATCCTTTTGAGTCTCAACAGAGGGCCTCCACTGACGTTTCGGCAAAAATTGAAGTCAATAGCTTGATTTTTGCGGCGTCTATCGCGGTACATACAGATTCTTCCCATAGGCCGTAATGATAGAAAATCTTTGGCGTGTCCCTGTACACGAACTACAAATGGAATACACACCTAAAACTATACAGCTGATTCCGTTGGGCTTATGAACATGTGTACCAAATTGCAAGTCGAAAGCGTGATTTTTGTGGCTGCTATCGCGGTACATACAAATTCCTCCCATAGGCCGTAATGATAAGAAAAACTTTGGCGTGTCCCTGTATACGAACTACAAATGGAGTACATACCAAAAACTATACAGCTGATTTCGTGGGGCTCATGAACACGTGTACCAAATTTCAAGTCAATAGCGCTATTTTTGCGGCCGCTATCGCGATACATACAAATTCCTCCCATAGGCCGTAATGATAAGAAAAACTTTGGCGTGTCCCTGTATACGAACTACAAATGGAGTACATACCAAAAACTATACAGCTGGTTTCGTGGGGCTCATGAACACGTGTACCAAATTTCAAGTCAATAGCGCTATTTTTGCGGCCGCTATCGCGCGACAAACAGACAGACAGACAGACAGACAGACAGACACAGCCCAAAACCGTTTTGAGTCTCAACAGAGGGCCTCCACTGACGTTTCGGCAACAATTATACAACCATTTCTATACAGGGCATGAACGAGTATATGAATTTGTAAGTCAATCGAGGGTTTTTTGAGGCCACTATTGTGGAACATACAAATTCTGTTCATAGGCCATAATAATAAAAAGTAGCAAGTCAATAGCGTTACTAGACAGACAAACAGACAGAACCCAAAAACTTTTCGAGTCTCCCCATGGAGGCCTCTACTGACGTTCCGGCAAATATATCTGTCGGAATTTTGATGATACAATGTTGATATTTTGCACATCACCTCATTTGAATAGAGGTCACTTTTCACGATATTTGAAGGAGTTTTTATATGAGAACCGTAATGTTCAAACAAGGGTCCAAATGTGCAGTGAAGCTGATGGTCAGAAATTTTAATATCGAAATTAAATGTATTTTGCGAAATCTAGTTTTTTCTTTCTAAGATGAGGAAATTGCAAACAAACAAATGCACATTTGAAGCATTTTGCTGTTAGCAATCATTGACGAATGTTAATGGTCAAAATATAATAAAAAAATAAAACTTTAAGAAGGCAGTAGCTAAAAATAATTAAATTAATAAAATAAAAGCAAACACCTTAAGATGCTTCCAAAAAGAAGTGAGAGAAAAAAAAAAAAAGAGAGAAAAAGAAAGAAAAATGATGTTTTACGCATTGCTTAACACTTTCCAACTATCGTTTTATCGTTTACCCTACAGTGTCCTTTGCCTACGGTATCACACAATGGACAAACACAAGGAATAAAAAGCAGACAGACAGACTAATTGAATTCATAATCACCCTTACAGTGTTGGGGAGTGTTAAAAATATCTAATATAAACGGAGTACAATTCCAGCAATTTCCATTTGCAGCCTTTAGTGTATCTGAATATTTTAGTGATTCTGATAGCTAAGCATATCATATTTTATACAAAACATCATTTTAGAATAATAAATATAAATGTCAATTTCATTCCTTTTTTGCAGGAGAAGGTTATTTAAAAGTAGTTAATAAAAATATCTTTCCTAAAACGCAATGCATTTGTTTATCTTTGGGTATCCCTATACACAAACCAGTTGCACAGGGCTTATTAATGCCCTTTTAAATTTGTAATATTTCACAGTGAACTTGAATAACATATATCACGTTTAAGAAATTCTGAAAATGTTTATGGACGCTGGAGGCGGGCAGACAGACAGATAGACAGACAGACTATCAGACAGACAGATAAATTAATTCAAATCATATTCATACTTAAAAATTCTTAGAAGGTATTAAAAACGTTCAATTTAAACGAAAATGCAATTCCATCAAATTTCCAATAATAGCCCTTAATGTAATTAAACATTTTTATGTGTCCCCGTAAATCGTGCTAATCATACTTGAATTTATACAGAGCATTCGAGTGATAAAAATGGTTAACGCAAATTCCAATTTTTTTTTTGTGTGTCTCTGCATACAAACCAGTTGTACAGGGCCTATTAATTAATGCCATTTTAAATAAAGAACATTCCATAGTGTATCTAAATAACATATATCATTTTTAAGAAATTCTGAAAATATTAACGGACGCTGGAGGCGGGCAGACGGATATACATTTAGACCAATTCAAATCATATTCACTCTTAAAACGTGTTAGATAGTGTAAAAAACGCTTAATATAAACAAAAATGCGATTCCAGCAACTTTCCAATTAAGCGCTTAGTGTAACTGAATAATTTTGCGTGGCCCTATGAATTTTAATGCTTATCATACAATATTCTATAGAAAGTATTCTTTTGTACATATGAATAACATTTTAATTTCATTAGGTTTGTGCAAAGTAAATTTATTAAAATATGGTTTACAGAAATACTTCTCATATAACACAATGCATTGGAATATTTTCAGGTGTCCCTATGCATAATCCAGTGGAGGTATTTACTCCATTTTCAATAGGGAACATTCGATAGTAAATTTAAATAACATATTTCAATTTCATTAAAATTCCAGAAAAAAAAAAGGTATTAAAATATGGTTATAGAAATACCTCTCATAGAACGTGATGCTTTAGAATAATTTTGGCTAACCCTGTACATAAACCAGTTGTGGTATTTACTCCATTTTCAACAGGGAACATCCGATAAAGAATTTGAATAACATATTTTTATTTTATTAAGATTTCAGTAAATCAAAATATGGTTATAGAAATACCTCTCATAGAACGCAATACCTTGGAATACTTTTCGATAACCCTATTCATAAACCAGTTGTGGTATTTACTTCATTTTCAATCCGATTCAATATCGGATAGTAACATATATCAGTTTCAAGAAATTCCATCAATTTTTACGGGAGTTAAAGAGCGGACAGATAGACGGGCAGACAGAAATACATAAGACATAAACACTTTTGAACTTTGTTGGAAAATGTTAACAAAAAAAAAAAAAAAAAAAAAAGACGAAATGAAGAAATGGTTGAATTTTGTGGTATCTTCGTCACGAAACACATCACATGAAAATAATAGCGAAATGAAGCTTGTTTAAAACCATGTCAGATGTCAGGTAGGACAACGACAATGAACGCATTAAATGTTTGGAATAGTACTAAAAAACAACTTCCAAAAGTAACTAGTTTCAATGTGTTTCTTGTAGCAAGTATATGCACGGAAGCTGCCACATTTTCTATTGTATGTAACAAATGAAAGTTCTTTATTTAAATTATATTATGTTGGGGAAAAATTGCTCTGGAATGGTATTTATTTTTTCCCAACCATATGTAGACAAAGCATTGTTTCGGAGTTTAATATTTGATAATGTGCTTTTGGTATAATTGCGCGATTTCTGGTTCTCTGAATACGAAAGTTTATTTTCAGCAGCTGTCCATTTCTATTTGTCAGTTATTATCATAATTTGAAAACAAATAATTGGGAGAAGTTGAAATTTGGTATTTCGTAGATTATATAAGACCGCTACTTAAATTTTTTTTTAGTATGATCAGTAAATTTTGAACAATGGTGTAAGTAAAAGTTACCGGTAAAATTTGAATAAATATTTAAATATAATAACAGCATTAAATGTTTTATTAATGTAGATATATTATTCAAATGGCGTTTGGGAAGGGTATTATTAGCTTACAAAAAAGTATATGCTAAGTAATACGATTTTTAAAACTAGCAGGTTAAGAGACAGTAGTGTGAATGGCACATCATACTATTATTCATTACACAGAAAAATACAATATTCAAATTACGTTTGTGAAGGGAGTTTTAGCTCACACGTAAATATATGCCAAGTAAAACAATTTTTAAAACATACGGGGAAAGAGGAAATAGTGCAAATGTTACACCATACCATTATGCCTTACACAGGATAATACAATACTCAAATGACGTTTGAATGAGGGGCAGTATCAGCTCACACAAAAATATATGTCAAGTAAAACAGTTTCGGAAACTAGCAGGATAAAAGAAACTAGTGTGAATATTGCACATATTATTACGCATCACACATTAAAATACAATATTCAAATGTTGTTTGAGAAGGGCAGAATTAGCTCACACAGAAATATATGCTAAGTAAAACAGTTTTTGAAACTAGCAGGGTGAGATAAATTAGTGTGAACGTCACACCATACTATTAGACATCACACAGGAAAATTGTCACAAAAATTTATTTTTACTTTCTTCTATATTCAATAAAAGAAAGTATACGTTTCGTAAAAGTTTTCGACCTCCGGTTTTTAATGGATCTACAAGTTTTGAGACAAATAGAATACGATTTGACCATTTTTAGAAAATGTCTGTCTGTCTATGTGTGTGTCAAAATTTTGCGGCAACTGCATCTGAAGAACTACTGCGCAGAATTTCATTCAAATTGGTATGTCATTGCGCATTTACATAAATTAGTGCCTATTAACTTTTTGTAAAAATCGTTCAAAAGAGGGCGTTGCCATTCTGCTTTTTTTTAAATTTTTAATATAGCAGTAAAGAAAAAAAAATCGTGTAGATGTGCATAAAGAGGGTCTTTTTTTAAATATCATTACGAAATTAAAAATAATTACTTATAATAGTGATCAGTGTTACCAGATCTGGAGGATTTTTTATTCAATAACTAGCAGGCTTTACCCGCTTCGCTGGTTATTAAATTCAAAGGAAACTCCTTTCTATATAGCTTTATAAAAATAAAATGAAACAAAATACTGAAATTGCTCAAAAGCTTGCTTCAGGCTGTTGCTATGTTAAACTACTTGTCGAAAAACGTTCGGTGTACTTCAACACCAAAATTAAAAAAATCGTCCAGGAGGATCTATTAATGAAACTGATATTACAAAAATATGGTCCATAGAGTTCAAATAATCTATTTTAAAAACTTTTGAAACCCAAATTCTTAATATATCGTATTCATATAAATCTTTTCGAAGTTCTCCCCCCTCCCCCCCCCAAAAAAAAAATAAAATAAAAAACTTTTTTAAAGCTATCATATAGAGAATAAAATTGACTTTCTTTGGATATTTAATGTTATACTACTTCTCTCAAATGAAAATCGCATTCATCGTAGAAGATAATTTTAATAAGTAATAACTTTACCGTATTTTTTTTTTTCAGAGGGAATTTTCTTATATAGGAATTATATAAGAATGGCATGTGATGGCCAAAACATACTGATTTTTTATTTATTTATGTGCATACTGCATTTTCCAAATGTATTTATTTTAATTTCATAATTCGCGTCGTCAATTTGCACTTGTTTTTGTTACACAAAGCATCGAATAAAATTAAACATACAGTTATATTACATAATGCACATAATACTAAAACAGCAAGGAAGTCATTACTCAATGAACAAATATCGTGACACTCACTGTGAAAAGACAGAATATAATTGGATCAAAATGAAATATACAACGACAGTCATTTTGCAGTTACATTACGATAATGAACGCTGTTGTATAATGAATGTCAGAATGAACCTAGAGTGAAACCAGTTAGCATAAAATAGTCAAAGGAAGACGAAATATTAATGCAATAGTACAGATGTGGAAAAAAAAAAAAAAAAAATGTTATTTTTCTGTTATTTCTTGAGATTTTAATCTATAATTTTTTCGTTATTTCTATTTCAATGGCAGTCCAAGCAAGCAGTTTGTATGTTATTTTACAAATGACATCAGGCTAAAATGCATATGAATAGGTATTAAACTTATTCATTTAAGCACTTTGCAAGCACACAATATAATTGTTACCCTCTCCAACAACTATTCTGTTAGATTTACGAGTAGAGTTTAATAAAATTCATTATTTCAAGAAAAAAAAAGTAATAAAAAAGAAATTTAAATAATTATGCCTTAATTTACTAACTATGAATACCAAAATATAAATTTAACTTCACACACACACACACACACATATATATATATATAGATATAGATATATATATATTAAATATATCACGTATATATATGTGTGTGTGTTTATGTGTGTTAAATATATATTTAAAGGAAGTTTCAAAACTAGTACTTATTATGAATTATCTAAAAAAAAAAAGGGTTTATATTTTATTATTTTCCCTTACTAGTGAAACAAAATAATACAAAGGTTTTAAAATATGTTACTATTTCATTTTATTTTATATTTGGTGCCGATCCATTTTCTCCACAAGCAGGTTCTGATGAAAAATAATGTGCATGTGCATCCTCATAACCACTCCTCCGTTCATTATTCGATCACCCTCCTGATGACCAAATGCTTTGAACTCTGGTCTTGAGTTGCTAATTGTCAGATTCGAGTCCCAGTTCAGACATGGATGTTCGTACTTGCCCTGAATACACTTTCATTGGTTTCAGATTGAAACTAAATTCCCATCATTGATTTATGCAATAATTTTTCAATATCCTCACCCCTCCACTCCTGTTTAAATCTATTTTAAAACTATTGTTTCTTTTATGTTTGTTAGATAACAGCACTACTTTAAAATTTAACAAGGGATGTTTCAGAGGAGGCCAGATGCAGAAGTCGCCACATGCAGAAGTCGCCACTGGCGATTAGGTGCCAGCGCACCTTGCTGCTTTGGTGATGTATTTACGCCGATTTTTTCACCTGGTTTAGTACATTGCTTTTATTTTGATCTGAAAAATCTATTGCTAGTTTTTGTAATTTATTAGTTTTTACGTACAAAGTTATTTATCGAGTAAATTGAGTATTATTTGAATTTAATTAGGTTAACGCATGCATATTTCAAACAAAAATTCTCAAAAATTAAATATATATATATATATATATTTTACATATTTATGATTAGCTATGTATCTAACAGACATGTTAAAAATCAGTTTCACAATGTTCAAAAGAAAATTCAGTGATTAAGCGCTATGTTCTAGTTAAAATCACTTCAGTATGCGCAAAAAGTGACTGTAGAGCAGTCAAACAAATCGACCTGTTTTTCAATCATTGCTATAAATGGGTGGAAATCCTTTAGCACGAATATGTAATGATTTCTTTATAAAACGATCACAATATTTCCTGGTTTCACACAGCAAAAGGGTTTGAAGAAGTGGATCTACAGAAATGTGTAATATTTTGCAGAAATGTTCACAAAGCCAGTCACAGCTGTTAATAGTTATTTTTTTCTATACGACGAGTTTCGTTCTTTCGATCCACCGTAATTTACACGAAGCGCTTAATGTGAATATGTGATGCATAAACCTCCCTTATTATGCTAGTTAATGCATGATTTGTATATCAAATAGTTTATCCATTTCATTGTAATTCTTTTAAAAACGATTCTTGGCAGAACCGTTGCGTATTTGGAATATTATATTCATCAACTGAATATAATTCATAATTTACGCATTTTGGCTTGTGTATGTTTCTGTGGTGATTTATTTGACTGACTATTCTTCGTTCTCATTCTTTTCTATTATTACCAAATGGATCATATATATATATATATATAAACACTAATCAGAGAAGGTGTTTAATTTTTAATAGTTTAGTTTCAAATAATGATAATAATAATAAAAAAGAAATAAGAAGACGAATTTGTAAATGTTGGAGTGTCATTAGTAAATTTTATTATTTGCAAAATTCATATTATTAAGAGCACTTCGTTTTTAAGCACTTCCAATAACTATTTCGATTACTTAAATATGAAAAAGAAGAAAAAAAAAAATCCTTCCGGAAAAGTGAAGCACGTGCAATCAACACAGGTCAATGTTGTCGAAAAATTCTCCTTCTCCGATATTAATTTTGGGCGACTCCTCCCTGCTAAGCAAACAAACCTGTAATTATCTTCATCAGTGAGAAAGTGTCGAACACGAATGTTTCGGTCAACAATTGCAGGAAGTTTGTTTATAGTCCTGGAACTAAAAGTGTGAATTTCTGCGAGAATAAAATTTTGAATTCACTCTGACAAAAGAAAAGTAGAAATCTATACTCAAATTTCTTCTAGAGCGCTGCATTATAAACTTTTCTTGTAAAATTATTTATAAAAATAAGTACAAATTAAAAAGCTAAAAAACCAAATTTAAGTAAAAAAAAAAAGAAAAACAATTTTTAACATTAGAAGCTTTTTTTGTGGAGTCCTAAAAAGCGTAATATATATATATAAATTTAAGATTTCATAAAATTTTAAGATACATGATAATACCAACACCACAAAAATAAAACTTATTGTAACACAGTAAAAAAGCTAGCACAGAAACTTTACGATTCATTTTTAGTTCCAATTAAAAGATAAAATCAATTTAAATTACTTACGCCTACATGAGTAAAAAGGACCATAAAACTTTGACAGAGAAAACTTGATGAAGGTTCTCAATAAATTTAGTAAAATTGTAACAGGAAATAAAAATTGAACTAATAAGTATGAAAAAAGGATCACAGGACTTATGATTTGGATTAATAAATGCTTAAAAATAGAAGTATTAGTTCATCAGGGATGGATGGTTGGGTTTTACGTCGCACTAGTGCTGCGCAGATGTTCAACTGGCGACGCTCTGGGACGCATCCCTAGATAGTTCATCAGGGAAACATCTACTTCTTTAAAGCAGAAGGAGCTGCAAGATTTCGTAAAACTCTATAGCTATTTCTAGTAAAAGATATAGCTCATGCTCCTATCTTGCAACAAAACCATTTTGAAAGAGGAATATGGAATTAAATATTAAAGAAAACCTTCAAGGAATTCAGAGAGAAAAAAGAAGAAAAAAAAAAATCAAAGATTTAACCACATGCCAAGCCATCACCAATACAGACACAAAGTGTAACATGTTGCCATAATAAGAATGATATTAAAAATAAATTCCAGACAATCTTCGATTAATCGATAAAGTTTTACATTTGAACAATTTCATTAACAATTAAATTCACTTTGTAATTGTAAGTTTAATTTAGTTAGTTAAATATTAATTTAATTTTTAATTTTACTTAAATCAATAAACTTAAATTCTTTCACTGAGAGGAATTTAATTACCTCAAACATTAAAACATCTGTGTACTAGCGCCATCTATCATGAAGCAAGATAAACAATGAAAGTTTATAAATATTATTAAACAAGCAATTGCTGTTAAGTTGTTTTATTTAAGAGAAGATGTTTAATCTTTATTTTTTAATTTAAACAAGCAATTGCTGTTAATTTGAATTATTTAAAAGAAGATGTTTTTTCTTTATGTTTTGAAATTGTTATGAAATTAATTTGAGTAAAACCTGAAGTAATCTTAATTTTAATTACTAGAATTAAAATTTAAGATTTAAATTGCTTTAATCACAAGCAATAATCCCAAAACCCACACGTGTGGATAAGCAAATCATAGCTATTTTATTTATTTATTTATTTATTTATATTAATATTAATATTATTATTATTTTAATTGGAAATTCTGTTCAATTTAAACTTAGTAATTCACCAAAAACCAAAAAGCATTTAATTAAATCTAACGAGTAAAGAGTTCATAATTCACAATAACAACTAGAAAAAAATAAAAAATTAAAATAAAAACGTATCTTGCAACAGCAAAAATCTTTATATATTCTTGCAAAGACATGCTATGAAGAAATGAAAATTTCAACACTAAGAAAATTCTAGAGAAATATAGATATTTCACTTTTGCAAAAGACGAAATTTTTAAATATTCAAAATATTTTAAAAAGTATTCGAGACCACCACATTCTTAGTTATTTGTTTGTGTATAAAAATTTGTTAAGCTATAAATTTCAAAGGTCTCGAAAGCTTTTTAAAATATTTCGAATATTTAAAAAATTTCAGCTCTTACAAGAGCGAAATATCTATCTTTCAGTAGTATTTTCTTAGTGTTGACACATTCATTTCTTTATAGCATGTCTTTGCAATAATATATATACGTATATATATATTTTTAACGCTTTTTAGGGCTTCACAATAAAAAGCTTCTACTGTTAAAAAAGGTTTTTTTTTACTTAAATTTTTATTTTTTGCTTTTTAGTTACAAGAAAGAGCTTCTAAAAAACTAATCAAAAATTCTTATAATACTGTGTAGATATTGATTTTTTTTTTTTTTTAATGTATTGGCACCTTTTTTATTAATTATCTCCAAAAATTGACTCATCGGTCCTTAGAGAATAGAACCCACGACCATCGAGTTATCAGTATGACAGTCTAATCAAAAGTTACATAGAACATGCCTGAAATATCTAACATATATATATATATGTATATATATATATAAACAATATTGTTCTCGAATGCTTTTAAAAATATTCTGAATATTTAAAAATTTCATCTTTTGCCAAAGGGAAATATCTGTTTCTATAGAATTTTCTTAGGTTGAAACTTTCATTCCTTTATAGCATGCTTTTGCAAGAATATATATATATGCATTTTAGGGGTATACCATAAAAAGCCTATAAATAGGACAGAAATATAAAAAGAAACAACAATAGTCGAGCAACACACTTCCTTGAATTTATATGAAAAAAAAAACTGCAAGTCTTAGTCAAAAGTTTATGCGCAAGGAGCATTTTGAAATTTAACGACTGAATAATAATTTTAATTAATATCTTAATTAATTATACTGCGAATGTTAATTTTAATACTGTATTTTTCATCTACAAATAACAGTATAAGAAACTGTAACTTTTTGCTATAACAGGTTTGATATTTTTTCCTTTTTAAAGTCCACTGTCGCCACAACAGGAGATGGATGGAATTTTCTTTCAAGCTCTTTTAAATAGTGTTCCCATGCGTGAGTCGATAAATTCTAGTATTGAAACGTATAATTTTTACGATAAAATTGATCGTTTTGTACATTTTATAACTACGTCTCGGGATTCTTTTAGAGGTTTGCACGAGCCCGGTCCACACGCCGGGTTCAGGTCAAATTTCCCAATTTGGTCTAGGACCGAGCTGGACTAGAATTTAATATATTTTTTTAACCCTGGGCCCCGGGCTACATTATATATTTTTTCTACTTTCCTCATTAATTAATGGAAAAAGTAGATGATTAAACTTTTTCAGTCATTTATTTTACATAATTTAGTAGGATAATATTTCACAAGAAATTTTGTTTTTGTTAAAAACTTGATTGTCTGACAGTGTGCTTGTTCTTTCTCTGATTTCCGCAAATATGTTTAGCACGTATCGAAACTGATATGTTATTTAAAGTCCCAATAGCGGGTTTCCTATTCAGAATGGTAGACATGTCGCTACTAGTTTGCGCAGATGCAGAAATAAAAGAAATTAGATATGTTGTGGACTATGAGGTTTTATGTCCTATAGCCTGCACAGTCTAGGGACTATGAAGAATATTTTTAAGAACTTTTCCACTACTTTCCAAAGCACTAAATGTAACGAAATGAGCATAATTTTATAGATGAGCAAAAGTATATCTTCTATTGAAAATGGTTGGATTGGCATTAATGTTTTGTCTACAAATCACACAAAAGTATTTGGATACACTGCGGGATATAAATGGAAACAGATGTAAGTAGAGCTTTAGTATTATTAAATATTTTTAATACCTTCCTACATTGTTTGATGAATAGTAATACTTTCCGTTTCATTTTCTGTCTATCTGTTTGTATTCTGCCTGCCCGTAATGATAATATCTGTTTATATGTAATATAAACAGAAATTATGTATATCTGTATATATTACATATAAACAGATACAGCAATAACATATAAACACATACAACAGTATATATTACATATAAACAGATATTACATATATTATATATATCTGTATATATTACATATAAATATATATTTAATACATCTGTTTATATGTAATATATTTTAAAATCATATTTATATGATTTTAAAAGTTCAGTAGTTTTGTTAATGAATATTATATTGCTTGGCTATATAAAACCTCTGAAAAAAGGATACTAAAAAATTTTTCATAGAAATACAGTTTTTTTTTTTCTTTTTGCCATTTATTTATTTATTTTTTTAATAGAGCCAGGTTGGCTCGAGCCAGATTTTATTGATTTTTGACCGGGCCGGGCCTTGCATTGCACACACACACACACACACACACACAAATGACTGGCCGGACTCGAGTTGAGTTTTTAAATGTCATTCCGTGCCGCGCAGGATAAGAAAAGCTTTTGCGCGAGCCGGGCAGGTCCCGACTTCAAAATTTCGGCTCGCACAGACCTCTAAACTCCATATTGTGATGGCAGTGTACAGCACTGATTTTAAAACTCTGTATATAAATTTTGCAACACTTAAATTAATTTTTGTTTCCGAGATTTTCATTTTGAAATTGGGGTGTCTCTCTCTAGCCACCCATTATTCCGTGGAATACACTTGCTACAATTTATTTTAATTTAAGTGGGTGTTTAATATCTCTTTTAAAAAATGAAATGTAAGAATATATGGAAATATGTTTAAAGAAATGTACTAACTATTAACTTTACTGTGACTAATAAAAGAACAGTTTAAATATGTCATGTAAAATATTTACTAAGAAAATTGGTGATTTGGTTTTGAAAATTTTTCGGAAAAAAAATAGTAAAAAATTTTGTGGAAAATTTTCCGAAAAGTAAATTTTTCACGGAAAATTTTCCAACCTACATCACTAATCTTATACCAACCAATTGCTTAAACGGGGGGGGG
Source organism: Salticus scenicus (assembly GCA_963930645.1). Taxonomy (NCBI): domain Eukaryota; kingdom Metazoa; phylum Arthropoda; class Arachnida; order Araneae; family Salticidae; genus Salticus; species Salticus scenicus. The sequence goes on from OZ005661.1 coordinate 32,930,911, forward strand.
GGGGGGGGGGATCTAGAAAATGTTTAACAAGAAAAGGATATTTTCTTTACATTCTCTCAAAGCATATAAATATTTGTATTAAAAATAATAATAACCAAGATTATTTACATTACCTTCTCTCTTTTACCTGAAACTGAAGATCAAGCATTTCTCCTGAAACCATAGCAACCGATTCCAATGACGTTTCAAACGACGATAACTTCTCTACCAATGAAAATTCTCCCCTGAATAGGCGGGCGGTAACAAACGATGCTATATCTACTTATGTGTATGAATAGGCTGAAATATAAAAATAAAAATAATAACTGATTTTAAGCACCGCTTGCGTTATACTAAGCCCACAGCACCAGAAAGGAGTCCCATCAAAACAGCTTGTTACCGGCAAAGCTGCACTTAAATCTAGGCTTCAGGGCATTAGAACATTAAGTCCGGCAAACATTTGAAGGAAGCTTGAAAAGACAAAGAGCTGAAAGTAAGTTCAATTATTTATCTCAAATTTATCATGTTTATATACTTAAATTTTATGTTCCAACACACTTTTTTTTTTTTTAAATTGGAAATGGGGGGGGGGGGGGGGGGGTTGTACTTTCTAAGCACTTTATTTCAAATTAAAATATTAATTTATCTGATAAACATCGGAATATAAAAATAAATTTTGAAATTAAATTAAAGGTATTTTAAAGTATTTACTATTTTATCAATTCTTTTTAATCATATATATATATATATATATATATATATATATATATATATTTAAATATATTAAGTGGTAAATTTAATGACTGGGTCAATAAATTTGTAATAAATACTATTTAATATCGTTTTCATTTCGATATTGATTTTTAAATATTATTATTATTTCTTTTTAGTAGTAATATATATATATATATATATATATATATATATATATATATATATATATATTTCTGCTGAAAGAAAGAAGAAAAAAATAAATAAAATACTAAATATGTTGTATAATGTAAAACGCTGAAATATGTTCTTGCTGGTCTATATATATATATCGCAATGTATATTTTTCGAATAGAATGTTTGTTATACTTAAAATACTTTCATTATTATTATTATTATTTTAAAAATTCACATTCATTTTAATGAAAATTATTCATAAGAATTTAACATCTTTAAATGAGCTTAAAGGTATTTTAAAGTATTTACTATTTTATCAATTCTTTTTAATCATATATATATGTATATATATATTTAAATATATTAAGTGGTAAATTTAATGACTGGGTCAATAAATTTGTAATAAATACTATTTAATATCGTTTTCATTTCGATATTGATTTTTAAACATTATTATTATTTCTTTTTAGTAGTAATACATATATATATTTTCTGCTGAAAGAAAGAAGAAAAAAATAAGTTAAAATGCTAAATAATGTTGTATAATGTAAAACACTGAAATATGTTCTTGCTGGTCTATATATACATATCGCAATGTATATTTTTCGAATAGAATATTTGTTATATTTAAAATACTTTCATTATTATTATTGTTATTTTTAAAATTCACATTCATTGGAAAGAAAATTATTCATAAGAATTTAACATCTTTAAATGAGCTTTTAACAGATCTTAATGAAGAACTCCTGACGGCATTTTATTTTAGGTAATAGATTATTATTAGCTACCTTTATGTAACTAGAATTACTAATTCTACTTAACTTCTATGGAACTTACCGAACTAATTCTACCGAATCTGGAGTGACTCCATTCGGCTTACCGAACATTTAGTAATTTTCTTGATTCCTGAAGGCCTTTCTGTACAGATCACTCAATAGGTTTTTGGGTTCTGTGTGTTTGTGCACTGAGAAAAAAATTATACCGCCTTCATCTAGAATGAATAAGTAGCCATTTTCTAAATCCCTTAACTAAAAGTATAGATTTCCGGGCTAAGCGCATAAGGCACGCCAATAAACTGAATAGACGAAATGATCGAGATTTTCTAGTCTACACATTTCTAGATGGCGAAACAATATTCTGAATATTTTGAATCTTTTGTATGGTGAGAAATTCTCGTTTGATTATCTAGAATTGGGTCATAAACCAAGATTATAGTTGCTGAATCCCGCCTCTTGTGTTCGTATTTATTTGGAAATATTTTCAAATAGGTTTGACCTCGATAATATAGACAAACTCTCAAGAATTCTAATAGGGTTTCTAGAACTTACTTTCAAAGGGGACTAGAATTTATAAGGATAATATGGAACTATTTTTCTAGAGCCACAATTTAGATTCTAGATGTCAGTTACATAATTTTTTCTCAGTGTGTGTCTGCATGTACCACGATAACTGCTGCCAACGTACTCTATTAGCTTGAAAATTGGTACACATATTAAGGAATAATGCGCAGAATTAGCTGTATATTTTTGGTGATTTTTGTTTGTAGTTCATGTAAAGGGACACATCAAAGTTTTTTAATTATTATGGCCTATGGACAGAATTTGTGTATACCGCGATAGCGACTGCAAAAATCCCCCTATTGACTTGCAAATTGATACACATTTTAAGTCGCTATACGGAAATAGTTGCATAATTTTTTGGTGTTTGTATTGTTTAGTGTTTGTGTACATGACACACCAAAGAATTTTCATCATTACGGCCTATGAGTAGAATTCCATTTAAACAAATTTTAAAGTAGTCACATTGCATTGAACATAATGAAATTAACATACATTTTTAAGATGCTTAAAAGCATAAAAGGTGTGCATAAACTTAATATTATGTACAGGAGAATCGCACAAAAGAATTCTTATAGCATTTTTGAATTATCCAAACAAGTTAGATTTGGTACAAATATTTATAGGTTACATGAATTATGTTGGTTGGTTCGTTGCTTGTACGCCGCACTAGTACTGAACAATTGGGTAATTAGCGACGGTCTGGGACGTCCCCCTAAGGATGATCCGGAGAGATGTTATCACAGTTATCGTCAACGGAGGGGATGGCTCCCCCGCTTCGGTGACCCCCAGAGGTTTAATTTGGATGGAAACATAGAGGACATTGCTTTCAGGTCGGATTTTACGTGCACCAGCCACCAATAGTGTACATACACGACGGTCTTTGGGCGGCTCGAGTATTGAAGCCGTACTCTTCGGGGAACTGAGTGTAGATTAATTTCGTGGATTGTGTATTGGAACACACTTAAGAATTTTGTATCATTACAGTTTATAAACGGAATTTCTTTTAAGTGCGTTTTAGCATGGTTAGAGTTTTAGTATAATTAAATTAATATATGCTATTAGAATGTTTAAACGCATGTTTTCTGTATAAAATGGTACATACAGAATTAGTAATTAAATTAATGTGGACACGCAAAAGAATTCCGAAACGTTACACTGAGAAAAATTCTGTAACTGACCTCTAGAATCAAAATTGTGGCTCTAGAAAAAAATAGTTCCATGTCATCCTTATAAATTTAGTCCCCTTGGAAAGCGAGTTCTAGAAGCCCCTATTAGAATTCTAGAGCGTTTGTCTATATTCTCGAGGGCAAAGTTATTTAAAAATCTCTGCAAATAAATGAGACTACAAGAGGAGGGATTCTGCAATTATAATCTTGGATTGTTACCAAATTCTAGAAAATCAAGCGAGAATTTCTCGCAATACAAAAGACTCAGAATATTTAGGGTATTCAGAATATTATTTCACCATCTAGAAATGTGTACACTAGAAATTCTCGATAATTTTGTCTAATTTAATTTAATTTTTTGTATAATTTAATTTGTAACTCAGCATCCCATGGCCGTCCCACGTTGAATGTTGCAATAATTATAGATAATAAATGTAAAAATAACATATAAGTTTTAAAAGAAAATTAAATGTGCGCTTTTTAAGATATTGGAGATCGAAGGAAAAAATGTTTGACCTTAAAGTGAAAAAAATTAAAAATATATACTTGTTTTATATTATTTGGAAAGCCTGTATCATAAGCTTTCTAATGATATCAATCTTTTATCTCTAAGTTAATTAGGACAGAAAATATGGGAACATTTTTAGTAGAAGAATTTCGGAATTTTGCATTTTTTGCCCATTTTTGCAGCCCTGTATATCACGAAACTAAAAGAGATAGGGACTAATTAATTGGTATACATTAATTTCCTTAATAGGACAAATAAATGAGCCCAATTTCATAAACATCTGAGGGGGGTCAGGTTAAAAATGCTCTTTTTTTTTTTTTTTCTTTTTGTGTGTTGATTTGACATCGAATGACTCTAGTATAAAATCCTTATGAGATACTGATTTAGAATACTGATTTTTAACTTACTGTTAATATTTATTCTTGAGTTATGCTAATAGCAGACTCTCTCATATACACAGGCATACAGACCAGATACAAAAACCTGTCTTTTCAGGAACAGAGTGCATCAAAACAAATATATAGGGGAGACCCGTGTACCTAGGGCCACCCCACTTTATTTGAATAATATTTAATTTTAAGTTTTATTACTCAATTGGGCGAGTAACAACACCAGTTACTAATTTTACAACTACTTTGGAAATTTTGAGGAGAAAGTTTTGACAAGTTACATGTAGAAAACGAATTTACATGGTTCGAAGTAAAATTTTGCAGCTCATCTCTTTTGCTATTTTACAAAGGCGAGTCAAATATTTTTCTTTCATTTCTAGTGTATAATTTTGCTTGTTATATTGAGTAATAAATGAGATATTTAATTAGTCCTTTCTGCATGTGGATTTTTTAGTGGAAGGCATTTTGAATGAAGTTACCAAAACTTGTACCTAGGGCCACATAGCTGCCTTGTACCTAGGGCCAGTGTGTTTGGACCCTTTAACACTTTCGCGACCGCATGTTTTTGTCTTTTTGACAGTAAGGTGCACATGTGGGCGTTTTTCCCATAAGTTACAATTTTTCAAAACAAAATTTTCCGTATTCACATTTATATTACAAATGGATATCCATTATAATCATACTCTCTCTAATAAAAGTATTTGCATCCATAGTATACTGATTGTACAAATATGAATATTGTGTATATTTTTTAGAAACAAATAACATACAAATTGCAAAAAAAAAAACGCTCACTGGTAGAGTTTCATAGTTTCAAATGACGAGAATCTACGTCAGCGGTCCCGAAAGTGTTAAGAAACACAGTACAGCCTATAGTAATTGGATGCTGGCAAACTCTGGTAAACCAATCACTATATATGACGTTACTGAAAATGTTGGCAAGTCCTATCCGTCGGCCTTTACTGCTGTAAACATTCTATCAGGCTTTAATGTATCCGTCATATGGCCAACGAATCAAAACACATTTACTGAGGATGAATATTTAAGTTCAAATGTGACTGAAAGATAAGAACCCTCCGTTAAAAAAAAAAAAAAAATTTCCAGGAAGAAAGTGAACCAACAATGATAGAACTGGATGTCTTTGTTCCATGTCCTGTTGAAATTTCGAAACCTTCAACATCTAACATCTTTTAGAGTGTCATGCTTTAACATTTACGAACCTATGCAAAACCTTTACCTAAAGCAAAACCTTCCAGATCAAAGAAAAGATGTGACCGAAAATCAGAGAGATCTAGAAATCCAAGAGACACTCCAGAAAAAAAAAAAGAATCTGAAGAAAAAAAAAAACATTCTGTTAGAATAGCCCCCCCCCCCCCAAAAAAAAAAAAAAAAAAAAAAAAAAAAGAAAGAAAGAAAAATGTCGTATTTCAAATTAAGGCGACAATATGATAATTATTAAATGATAAATAAATATATTACTTGATATTGTTTCTTTTATAAAATACATGTTTATATGCTTATTTTTTATTCATTACAAAGTGAAATCTAAATTTAAGAGAATGGCCCTAGGTACAATGAGGTCTGGCCCCAGGTACAATGAGGCTGTTGTACCTAGGGCCACGAGTGAAGTTTTTTAAAAAACCTTCTATTTGTCGGAATTTACTATTTTAGGAATTTATATTAGTCCCAATTGGAAGTAATTAGTCCTAAAGATATGTACATATTAGTTTGATAATTTTAAACAGGTCAAGGGCTCTGGTTTTGGGCATTGAAAAAAAGCGGCCCTAGGTACACGGGTCTCCCCTATAGAAAATCTTGATTTCAAAAATCCAACCTCTAAACAATAATTTCTGTATCATGTATATGGATAAGCGAAAGTAAAAAATTCGTCTGAGAATTCATTTAATACATCATTATGAAAAAAAAAAAAAAAAAAGAAATTGGAAATTTGAAAATAATTTCACATTTGCATTTGGTTAATATTACTTATTTTTCTTCTTTCAAATAAATAATCTGGTGTGTCACTCACACGACTTTTTCTTACCCTGAAATTTAATACTTTAAATACAGGTTGGATATTAAGAGGTAAGATAACGAGTACTGTTATGTAAACCTATGTTAAACAATTCAAATTAGGCTTCGAAAGAGTTTTATATGATAATTAGTTCTATGTGAGGGGGCTACCGCCCTCTTCAACCCCCCGTTTCATTAATGCACCTACATTTATATAGAATCTAATTCTGTTATTAAAATTAAAAGTTTGCTTAAAATTATAGAGACAATTTTCACACGCAACGTTCCTTGAAACTTACCAATCTTGATCAAACTTTTCCAGCAACAAACTTATATTAGTTTCAAAATACAACATTTGGATCTCCTAAAATTATTCATTTTTAAGTTACTCGAAAAGACACAGACAAAGATTGAATGTTAAAAAACTTGACTAAGGTAATCAGGAAGCCTCAAAACGCGTAAATTTACAAAAACAAGCGATGAATATTTAGCTCAAAACATATATTATTTACCATATTTCTATGAGGAATTTATTTCAATTCCCGAACAGCTTTCCTGGAAATGGTAAAATATTATTAGTAAAGAACATCCACTAACAACATATAACTAGTGTGTTGTGGCCACCACATGACTTTCTTCTACATTTTTTTCTATACAAATTCACTCAGTAAAAATAATTTATTAAAATTATTATTTAAAAAAATTGTCTTCCATGATAATGCAGACGATTTCCATATTAGAAAAGTAGTATAACACTCAAAAAAAAAAAAAAAAAAAAAAAAATCTAATTTATTTTCTATATTACATATTTTTTTTTTTTTTGGGGGGGGGGGGGTTAAAAAAGAAAATGATGGATAACTTTATTTTAAATTATTGCAGATCGATGGTTCAACCATTTGTTTTAAAGGTATTGGCGAGTTCTTTTGAAAGATACTCATCATGAAAATTTACTCCCCTCGAGGGGGACCTCCTACATACACATTTTTTTTTCTCAGTTGACTATCTCTATTACAAAAAATATATATTCGTTTCATTTGGTTTAGTGCAGTCTATAGACGTTAAACTCTATTTACTTGCAATTTCCCCCATAGACGTAATGTATTTGAATACTTTTGAGTGTTCCTGTACACGAACCATTTGCTTCATCTCAACGAAAATTTTAGTGTAGCATCCCTATATAATACACATTTAGAATACCGAGTTTTGAATTTCTGCTACTATTTGTTCTTGAGATACGCTGAAAAGAGACAGACAGACACTCACACACACAGATCATTCGCTAAAAACATGATTTTCGTATTCAGGGGATCTCAGAACAATACTTTGACCCTAAAACAATACTTTCTTTACCGTAAGGGTAAGAGAAAGTAAAAATGTCAGTCTTAATTGCCGAAACGTCAGTCTTCCTGTTGAGACTCAAAAAGATTTTGGCTTCCGTCTGTGTGTCGGTTTGTCTGCTTGTCGCACGATAGCGGCCGCAAAAATCACACTGAGATGCAATTTGGTACACATGTCCATAAGACCCACGGAATTAGCTGCATTGTTATGGGTGTATTCCATTTGTATTTCGTGCACAGGGACACGCCAAAGTTTATTTTATCATTACAGCATGGGCAGAATTTGCAGGTGCCGCAATAGCGGCCGAAAAAAATCATTCGATTGACATACAAATTGGCACACACGTTCAGGATCTGTATGGAAATAGGTGTATATATTTTTTTATGTCTATATTGTTTATTTATTGTGTACAATGACACGAAACAATTCTTATGATTACGGCCTATGGGGTGAATTTCGTTTAAACGCATTTTAACATCATTACTTTGAATCAACAACATGGAATTTGAGTACATTGTTGAGATGCTTAAACATACGTTTTCTGCAGAAAATATGTCGTTTTAGGCTTCTTAATTAATGTACAGGACTTTACAGAAAATATTCTGACAATGTCACGTAATCATCCAAATTATATCAAATGTCGAACAATTATTCATGAAAAACGTAGATTAAGCTGAAAAGGTTATATTGGTGTATACAATGTTTATGGTTCGTTTACAGAGACACATAAAATAATTTCGTTTTCGTGACATTAGAGCCTATGGACAAATTTTTATTTAAGTGCACTTTAATGCGTTTATACTGCCCTGAACGTAATGGAATAAACATGCATTATAAAGATGCTTAAAAGCATGTTTATTCTAAAAAAAGAATATGTATAGACTAAATAAATTATTTACGGGACCAAACAAAATAATTCCGATGACGTCCTGTAATCATCCAAATGATGTCAAATTAGGTTGAAATATTAATGTGTTATAAATAATTAAATAGGCGTATTCATTTTTAGTGTATGTAATTACTGTGGTTCCTTTTCTGGGATACATAAAAGAATTTCGTACTTCAACAGTTTATAGACGGTATTTCTTAAATGTGCATTTTAATATGGTTACACCCCATTAAATATAATGAAATATTGTTAGAATTGTAAAAGCATTTTTTTTCTGTGGAAAAGTGTGAGCATAGAATTGGTAATTAATTTACAGAGCTACACAAAATAATTCCGATGTTATGTAATCATTTTGCATGAAATTTGGTACAATATTTATAAATTACAGGGAATTAATACAAGACTATCAGTTATTAGGAATATATATATATATATATATATATATATATATATATATATATATATATATATATATATATATGTGTGTGTGTGTGTGTGTGTGTATGCACACACAGATCGTTATAAAAAGAGAGATATAGCTCGGGGAAACGTTTGTGCTGAATAATGGTTGATGATGATAATAGGACGAAGAGGCTTCTGATCTGCAGATCCACTTGTGTAGAATATGATTTAAAATACGTTACTGGATCACAAATCCACTCTAATCCCGGAAAAAGGATTTTAACGTAAATGTTATCATGCGTGTTATCTTTTTGTAGTATGTTACAGATTTACATTTTGACAGTGATATATGATCCTCTCTTCAGCATTCAAACTTCTATTAAGCATAACAAACTTAATTCAAATGATAGATTTATGTTTTTTAACACTTTCTAACAAGGTTGAAAAGAGTTAATGGCTTCGGTTTGCCTGTCTGTCTGTCTGTACGCGCTCTAACTCACGTAAACATTTATGGAATTTCTTGAAACTGATATATGTTACTCAAGTTCACTATTGAATGTTCCCTATTGAAAATGGAGTACCTCTAATGGTTTGTGCACAAGGACACCCAAAAGTATTCCAAAGCATTGTCTTCTATGGGAGATACTTCTACAAATCATATTTTAATACCTTTACTGTACACAAATCTTAATGAAAGTGAAATATGTTTTTCAAGTTCACTACCAGATAATTCTTATGTAAAATGGAGTAAATACCAGCACTGGCTTGTGTATACAGTGCGTATCGAAATGATAGGTCCACCCGCATTTTTCAAAATTTCGACTCTTAATTTAGAATAAGAATCACTTTTTTGGTAGAGATAATTAATCAGTAATTGTTATAACTATTTATGAAGAAATTTCTTAAAAATAAATAATTCCTTTTTTATTTTATGCAAATTTTCATTTTCAGACCGTTTCGAAAAGATAGGTCCGCCTTCAGAAATTTTGCACCTATCACGTTTATTTCCAAAAAAATTGCATAAATATAGTTGCTTAGTCTTACTGCGGGATTATGCTGGGTACTGTGAAGGTATTTAAACAGATTTGAACATCACGTTGTAATCAAACGAAATGGGTCGTCGTTGCAGTCTTTCGCTGGTTCAGCAGGGGAAAATTGATGCATTTAAAACGTGGAAAATCGAATAGAGAAATAGGTAAACTTTTAAACAGATCACATAATGGTGTAAAGAACTATTTGCGACTTAGAAATGCTAATGGTAGCAAAAAAATAATCTGGCCGCCCATCAGAAGTGACACCCCGACATAGAAGGACTATCGTAAAGGAGTTAAAATCTGGAAAATGAGCTTATCCACTGTGGCCAGACAATAAAACTCTCCAATATCAAAATCTACAGTCCATAGAGGGGTAAAGAGGTTCGGAAATATAGTTTACGTGAAGAGGAAAGCGGCTCCGAAATTGACTAAAAAGCACAAAGAAAAGAGATTGAAATTCGCACATGAAGTGATGTCCCAGAAACAAGATTGGCATCATGTGATATACAGTGATGAAAAGAAATTCAACCTGGATGGTCCAGATGGCTGGCGGTACTATTGGCACGATCTGCGTAACGATAGACAGATATTCTCGAAGAGGCAAGCTGGTGGTGGTTCCGTTATGGTATGGGCCGGATTCGGAGGTGCAGGAAAAACTGATATAGCATTTGTAGACAATCGTTTGAATGCTGCAGGCTATCAACAGCTGCTTGAACAATATTTTCTTCCACAAGCAGAGCACATTGAGGGCCCATTCTTCCTGTTCAACAGGACAATGCTCCTGTGCACACTGCAAAGTCCACTTTTGAATGGTTTTTGAATAATGGTGTACATGTTATCGATTGACCACCTTGCAGCCCTGACCTGAATCCGGCAGAAAACATGTGGGGTATATTCGCAAGAGCGGTGTATGCAGGCGGAAGGCAGTATAACAATACTGCAGACTTAAAAAAGGCTATTTCCTCCGAATGGTCAAAAATCGAGAAAAAGTGTTTGCAAAAACTTGTAGAAACCATGCTGAATAGGATTTATGAGCTTATTCTAAAACAAGGTGGAAAAATTTCTTATTAATTCAACATTAATTTGATGCTTGGTTCAGTGGACCTATCTTTTTGAAACAGCATTTTCATGTAATTTTTTATTTCTTTATTATTCCTATTATCTGTATACTATTCATGTATTATTTTACATTGAATGAAGTAATGCAATTTATAAAATAGTACTTTGTACACAATAAAACCTTTTTTACCAAAATAACTTTCGTTTTTACTGGTGGACCTATCATTTCGATACGCACTGTAGGTACACTCGAAAGTATTCCAGTTGCGTTCTGTGAGAAGTATTTTTTTAAACCAAATTTTAATAACTTTACTTTGTATAAACTATAATGAAATTGAAATATGTTGTTCATGTGCACAAAAAAATGTTTCTATAGAATATAGTACGTTTACCATTAGATTTACAGGGACACACAAAAATATTCAGTTACTTTAAAAATGTATTAATAAAAATTTGCTGGAATTGCAATTTCGTTTACATTAAGCGTTTGTAATACTTTCTAAAAAATTTTAAGTGTAAATATGATTTCAGTTTCTGTATCTGTCTGTCTGACTGTCCGCGATCTAATACCCATAAATATTTATGGAAATTCTTGAAACTGATATATGTTACTCAAGTTCACTACTGGATGTTTCCTTTTGAAAATGGACTGAATACCTTTGCTGGTTTGTGTACAGGGACACCCAAAAACTTTCATAGCATTGCGTTCTATGGGAGGTATTTCTATAAACCATATTTTAATACTTTACTGTACACAAATCTTAATGAAATTGAAATATTTTATTCAAGATCACTATCGGATGTTTATTATATAAAATAGTGTAAATATCAGCCGTGGTGTATGTACAGGGACATTCGAAAGTATTCCATATCATTACGTTCTATGAGAGCTGTTTCTATAAATAAAGTTTTAATAACTTTGCACAAAGCTTAATGAAATTGAAATATGTTATTCATATGCGCAAATGAATGCTTTCTATAGAATATAGTATGATTAGCATTAGATTTAGAGGGCCCCATAAAAATATTTAGTTACTTTAAAAGATATTAATTAAAATTTGCTGCATTTGCACTTTCGTTTAAATTAGGCATTTTTAATACTTCCTAACAATTTTTAAGTGTGAATATGATTTTAAATTAGTGTATTTGTCTGTCTGTTCGTCTGCCCGTTTGTCCTTCTCTCTGTCCACGCTGTAACTCCCATAAATATTTATGGACTTTCTTGAAACTGATATATGTTATTCAAGTTCATTACTTAATGTTCCCTACTGAAAATGCAGTGAATAACTCTGCTGGTTTGTGTACAGCGATACTCAAAAATATTCAAAACTATTGTTTTCTTAGGGAAGTATTTCTATAAACCCTATTTTAATACCTTTACTGCACACAAATATTAGTGTAATTGAAATACGTTATTCAAATTCACAGATGGATGTTTCCTATATAAAATGTTTAAATATCACCACTGGTTTGTGTACAGGGACAATCGAAAATATTCCAAAGCATTGAGTTCTGTGAGAGGTATTTCTATATACCAAATTTTAATAACTTTACTTTGCACAAAGCTTAAGGAAATTCAAAAATGTTATTCAAATGCACAAAAGAATGTTTTCTATAGAATATAGTATAATTAACCATTGATTTGCATAGTCTCACAAAAAAATTCTTTTACATTAAAAGCTATTAATAAAAATTTGCTGGAATTGTAATTTCGTTGACATTAAGCGTTGTTAATACTTTCTAATAATTATTAAGTGTGAATATGATTTGGATTTGTGTATCTATCTGTCCGATTGTCTACCTTTTTATCCGTCTGTCTCCCGACCTCAGCGTCCGTAAATATATTAAAATTTTTAAAAAAATTTATACATTAGTCAAGTTCACCATGGCAGTTTGTCTGTTTAAAATGACATTAATAGATCCTGTACAACTAGTTTGTGAACAGGAACAACCAAAAAACTGCCAATACGTTGAATTTTAGGACAGACATTTTAAAAAATCACGTTTAAATAACTTTCTACTGTAAAAATCATAAAGAAACTTACATGTTTTGTTAATATTCTATCATAATGCTTTGTATAGAATATGACATGATTAACCTTCAGATTTACTTGGCTACACTAAAATATTCAGATACAACAAGGGTTGCAATTATAATCTAAAGGCTGCATTTTCTTTTGCGTTAAGCCTATTTAACACTTTTCAAGAATGTCTAAGAGTGATTTTAAATTCAATAAGTCAATCTGTATACTTTTCAGTTCTGTGAGAGGTATTTCTATATACCAAATTTTAATAACTTTACTTTGCACAAAGCTTAAGGAAATTCAAAAATGTTATTCAAATGCACAAAAGAATGTTTTCTATAGAATATAGTATAATTAACCATTGATTTGCATAGTCTCACAAAAAAATTCTTTTACATTAAAAGCTATTAATAAAAATTTGCTGGAATTGTAATTTCGTTGACATTAAGCGTTGTTAATACTTTCTAATAATTATTAAGTGTGAATATGATTTGGATTTGTGTATCTATCTGTCCGATTGTCTACCTTTTTATCCGTCTGTCTCCCGACCTCAGCGTCCGTAAATATATTAAAATTTTTAAAAAAATTTATACATTAGTCAAGTTCACCAGTTTGTCTGTTTAAAATGACATTAATAGATCCTGTACAACTAGTTTGTGAACAGGAACAACCAAAAAACTGCCAATACGTTGAATTTTAGGACAGACATTTTAAAAAATCACGTTTAAATAACTTTCTACTGTAAAAATCATAAAGAAACTTACATGTTTTGTTAATATTCTATCATAATGCTTTGTATAGAATATGACATGATTAACCTTCAGATTTACTTGGCTACACTAAAATATTCAGATACAACAAGGGTTGCAATTATAATCTAAAGGCTGCATTTTCTTTTGCGTTAAGCCTATTTAACACTTTTCAAGAATGTCTAAGAGTGATTTTAAATTCAATAAGTCAATCTGTATACTTTTCAGTGCTTCTGTCTGTCTGTTGTGTGATAACGTAGACAAAGAATATTGAAAGTTATATGATAAAACAAGTACGTACATTTGGAATGTGTTAATAATCAATGCATGCCGCATATTTTTTTTTAAGCTATTGCATAGCTTCTATCGCGGGCTTTGAGCGCGGCGACCGAATCAAGAAATTCCGTAACGAAAAAAAACCTAACACAGTTCGGCAGACTTCGGCAGACTTCGGCACTTCAAAACGTAATTTCACAAAATCTTTCATTTCTCAAAGAAAAAAAATAGATATCCGTAAAATTTTTGCTTTAAAATATAGCTAATAGAAATGTCTAAAAATCTATTTCTAGAATTGGGGCAAAAACAAATAGAAAAAATACAGTTAGGCCGTTCACAATTGGTAGAGATAGGCTTAAGAGGCCTGCAAGTCGAATGGGGATATTTTCGATTGTGTAAAGTTATTAGGAGGGGCGAGAAGGGGGGAGGGGAGGGGGGCAAAAAAATAAAAATAGTGTCAGATCGTTCAAAATTGGTACATAGAGGTTTTCGATACTTACAAATCGATTGCGGATGATTTTGAATTTGTAAAATTATTAGGAGGAGCGGGTAGGGGGTAGGGCGGTAAGGGGGGCTATGGGGCAAAAACAAATAGAAATACAGTTAGGCCGTTCAAAATTGGTACAGATAGGTTTAAGAGGCCTGCAAGTCGAATGGAGATATTTTGGAAAGTGTAAAGTTATTAGGAGGGGCGATAAGGGGGAGGGGAGAGGGGGGGCAAAAATATAAAAATACAGTTAGATCGTACAAAATTGGTATATAGAGGTTTTCGATACTTACAAATCGATTGCGGATATTTTCGAATTTTTAAAATTATTAGGAGGGGCGGTAAGGGGGGACTATAGGCAAAAACAAATAGAAATACAGTTAGGCCATTGAAAATTGGTACATATAGGTTTTAGAGGCCTGCAAATCGAATGGGGATATTTTTGAAAGTGTAAAGTTATTACAAGGGCCGGGGAGGGGGGGACAGAGGGGAAAAAAATAGAGTTAGATCATTCAAATTTGGTACATCGAGGTTTTCGATACCTACAAATCGATTGCGGATATTTTTGAATTTTTAAAATTATTGGGAGGGGCGGGAAAGGGGGGAGGGAGCGGAAGGGTAAAAAATAAAATAAATAAATAATTATAATTGCATAAGTTGATAAAAAATGCTATGCAATAGCTTTACCGCGGCAGTCCCCGAGTGCCACACGTATTTTTTTTTTTTTTTTTTTTTTTTGTAGTGATATTGTTGCATTAAAAATAAAAATTTTCTAATTGGTTGTATAGAGGTGTATAAAAAATAAAAAAAAATGTAATTTTTGGAAAATTAATGGGAAGAAATTTTTGTGAACGTGGTATTTTTACTAACATTATTTTGAACATTCTTGCAGTTTACATTGCCCGTTTATTGCTAATAAATAAATAATAAAATCACGTTTCAGTCTTTTTGGAAAACCTTGTATATGTTTGTATATATATATATATATATATATGGGTCATTCCACAAGAATCGGGTAACTTTAGAGGTGGATTTGAAACATACTACATTTATCTCAGATTAGAATTTTTTTTTATAAAATCTATGAGAAATAAGTTAATTTTATTGTATTTGTACAGCAACACTCAATTATTTGAACATTTTTGAAAAAATCGATTTTTTTCAAAAACCTTTGACCTTTTTCTTTTTTTTTTAAGTATTTCAGTCTTTCTTTTGCTCGTTGTTCAGCTAATTTAACAGGATCACTTTTAATTTTGAGCAAACGAGCTTTCTCCTGTTCTCTTTTCTTCTGTAAGATTTCATCTCTTGATTTTTTATTTTTAATGGGTGCCATTTTGTGCTGTAATAAAAAAATATTAATTATGGTAATTAATTGTTTATTAATAACAGAACTTATAGAAAGATGTGAAATTTATATAACAATGATGTTATTTAGCATCCATTAATATATTTAGCTGTCTTTTGCCTTTACGTCAGTCCCCTGGCAGCATTCCAGATGAAAAACTGCCAGGGGACTGATGCCAGGGGACTGACGTTTTTACTATAAAACTCAAAAAATCTACTTATTGGAAGCAAATGCCATATTATTCTGTTCTAATATTAAATCTAGTAATAAAAAGACATTAAAATCAGCATACATTAATAATAATTATTTATAAATTATTAAATTATTACTTACCAGGGGACTGACAAATTGAGTGTTAACATTCTGTTTGTTGACACAAGAATGGCGAAAAACATTGAATAAAAATGGATGATGTATAAATAAACGTCGTCAATGCCATCTTTATATGATAAATAAATATGAAACAGGCAATAAAGTTATCAACAATGGATAATATCAGAAATTTTTGGAATTTAACATGAGCCAGGGGACTGACGCGCAAAGTAGGGGTACACAACTTAAAATTAAAAAAAAAAAGTGATGAAAATTTTCAAAAAATCACATTACACACATAAAAAGTTATTAAATAACTATCTCAGAACACAACAACGATCATTTTTGTTGCCTAAATCGGTTAGTTTAAAAATAATTAGCACTTAACTCCTTACTTTTTCGAGTGGTACATGCCAGGGGACTGATTTTTTGGGCTTAAAAACCTAATTTTTAATAAAAAAAATTTTCAAATTGCAAAATATTATACATGCTCCTAAACAGGATCAATGCTGTCTATAAATGGGCATTATTCAAAATTTAAAAATGTTGAATAGTAAATAATTTTTTTGCAATTTCACGAAGTTACCCGATTCTTGTGGAATGACCCATATATAAAGACGTAGTCAAAGAAACAAAAAGGAAAATCACAGTATATGAGTATTTCTCCCCAAATTATACGTGGTTTAATGGATCGTAATCTATCCAAATTATTTTGTGCGTCCATTTAAGAGAACTGTTAATAGAAAGCTTGAATTAGCAAATATTTATTTATTCTTTTATGTTTTAAATAATATAACATTACTAAGGCAAATTTTAAGTAGTTTGAGCCCATAGATCGCTACATATAAAAATTCTATTTTATATACATGTAAAGAAATATGTAAGTTATACAGCCATGTAAATACATCTATGTAAATGTGTACAGATCTTGCAATGATAACTATAACATGCGTGCTAATTTATTCCTTAATAGATCTCGAATTTAGAAACTAGAGCACATAAAATAATTCTATAGTCCATAATAATAAAAAAATTCTGATAGTTTCCTTGTAAATAAAGCTATACATAAATAAAAATCTTTAAAAATTATGCGACGGTGATCCGGAATATACGTACCAATTTTTAGCTTGATCGGATAAGGTGTTTTGACGATATCACACTTTGAATAATTTGAGTTCATTATCCATAATGAAGAAAATTTAAACTTTATGTTTTTGTTAATTAATCTCTTGTTATATTGTTTATGTCCAATTTTCTTCGTGTCTAAAATTTATATAAATCTGTTCTCTCTAACACACCAAATAATTTTTTGATTGACCGGAAGGCGTTTAGGCGCTATCGCTTTTTAAACAATTTGAGTCATTCATCATAATGCAAAAGAAATTTTCTTTGTGTCCATGAAAAAGAACCACAAGTACTAGAATTACAAAAATGTACAAAAATTGTGCGAGGGTGACCAATAACTTATCAACTTTCAGCACAACCGATAAAAGCGTTTATGCGTTAACATGTTTACTCACACTCATACATACATACACACACGCACGCATGCATTGAATTATTAGTGATATTATTATAAGGATGTACGAAATTTTAAAGGATTTTTATGAAATTTACAAATACTTACGATATACTGATATTAAAAAAATTTGTAACTTAATTTTAATAAATTATGATAACTTAATTTTCTCCTATTATTATTATCAGCTATCAATTTGTTTAACAATATTACTAGTTATTATTCTAATATACATATCTCATTTACGTAAATCTTTACATATGATAACAAAGTTATTAGGAGATTTATCAACACCAGTAACAATAAATTTATTTTGTAGCATATTTATAGCTTATTTAACAGTTTAGATTTTCGTATTTCATAAATATTAATTTAGTTACAAGCTGAAGCTTTAAAATTAATGAAATATTAAACTTCTGTACGTTAAAGTAGAAATATTTTAAAGTTGTTTTATAATGTAGCTGCTACTTTATAAATAAAAAGGTTTAAATCAAGATCAAACTGATTAAGGATATGACTTAGATTAATTTTAAATGGGTAAGTAAATTATAACCAATAATATATGATTTGCTTTAAACAATTATCATAAAAAATGTTCAAATCGCGAGGGATTAGTAATATGCCCATTAGAGATGACAGGCATATGCCCATACAGACACACAAACACACACACATATATATATACATATATATACCTAGTTAAATTACTAAAAGGGTTAAAGGAAAGGATGAGAAGTAGTTAAAAAGCACATATGAGAGAGAGAGAGAGAGAAAGAAAAAATTAAACTATACGGCCGTTTCGCAGTTTCCTAAGTTCCTTCTTCAATACTCGTATTAATGAGAAAAGAATTTAAGCATGAATAAAGGAAAAGAAACGAAGGTTGACAGTATAGTTTAATTTTTTCTCTGATTTGTGCTTTTTAACGTTGTTTTTACAGTCGGTAACAAAAGTGTCCGAACACTAACAAAAATTTCTATATAAAAAAAAGTACACTTAATACTATTTTGTTAAATAAAGCCTTGTCGAATCCTGTTCTCAGACTGACTAAGAACAGGATTCGAAAAGGATTTATTTAGCAAAACTGTATTAAGCGTACTATTTTTATATAGAAATTTTTGCTAGTGTTCGGATACTTTTGTTACCGACTGTACCATTTCTTTAATATTGCTACACAAAGTGTCTCCATATACAATTAATTATACTAGACTGTTTCCTTATTACAGCAAAATTATTATAACTGCAAATTAATCTTCCTAAAAAATATAATAATAACTCATTTGTTAGTTTTATGAATATTTGTTTTTTAAAGAGTTAGTGTTTTTATACAAATTTAGAATGATTTTTAATAAAGACAGGGTTTTCCCTAAAGCATAATTTATGCATCACATTTAAGGGTAAGCAATATTTCCAGTTAATTGGCACACATCTCTTTTTAATGAGAATATTTTGAACATAGTTTGATTGAAGTGATCCCTTTTCCAGCACAATGTTATTTAAGTGACGGCGTGTAACATGTTACTTTATTGAATGCGGTGATGTTTGTATAATCTTAGTAGAGCAAAATAACGGATTAAAGTTGATCTAATATATACGATAATTTGAATTTCTAGTGAGAAAATAAAATAAAATGCAAAACCCATAAAATAAAAGAGAAACAAACGAGAAAGGGAGAAAAAAAATCTGACACTGTCATAAAATAAATGAAGTTGAAGCATTAATGCACTTGAGAATGAATTTTGATTAACACGTTGAATGCCATGCCAGCCATCGAAGGCTGACACTGAACTTTCCGTTTAGGCCGCGTCAACCACCTGTTGCTGACAGTGTAAAACATGATATAAAGCCGCGTCAACCAGTGTAAAATATGATATAAAACTAAAAAATTTACATTGTTTTAAGCAACTGCTGATAATCTATTTAAAATTTACTTAATTTTTATTTATTATATGTATATATGTTCGGTTTATGGCATCGGGTGTTGCCTTCCGACAGAATCCACAAGTCTGTGCCAGGTCTTCCGGTCATGGGTCCACTCTTCTTCTAGACCCCTATCCCTCATCGCTTTTTTTACGTTATCCATCCAAGTCTTTCTTGGTCTTCCTCATTTTCTTTTCTGATTTGGTATATAATTAAAAGCGATTTTAGGTAATCTTTCATCGTTCATTCTTTTAATATGACCAAACCAGATTAATTGCTATTTTTTAACCTCATCTAATATGGTTTCCTTTATTTTCATCATTTCTCTGATTCTCTCATTTCTCACTCTCTCCATTCTTGATATCCTGCATGATCTTCTCAGGGCATCCATTTCAACAGCAGCCAATTTCTTTTTTTCCGTCTCCATAATTCTCCATCCCTCTGCTCCATACAACAATATGCTTTTTACAATGGAGTTGTATATATTATACTTTCTCGTCCTAGATAACTCTTCACTCCACCATATCGAATTTAATAGTTTTACCGCTTTTCTTCCTTGACAGATTCTATTCTTAATTTCCTGTGGGTCTCTTCCTTCTCTATTAACGTCTACACCAAGGTATCTATAATGATCACAACTTTAAATTTTGATGTTATTATTAAGACTTAGGTCCGTTTCTAGTTTCTGTTAGCTAAGTCTTATAATATTTTCCCCACTCTTTAACAGATATCCCCTCCCATGAATTACTACCTTCCTTTCTAATATTCCTTAAAAACTTCCATGCCTCTTTACATCGTCTTCCTCCTATATATGTCTCAATTTCTCTGCATTTTTTATCCCACGATGATCTCTTCTCTCCACGATCATTTATTACAGGAACATATCACTAAGGCATTTTAATGTATTTTATTGAAACACGGTAAACATAACGCTCTTCTTAGCAGCACGCGTGGCCAGTCTGGGATTTCTTTAAGAATTCGCGTGGCGCTCAACGTGTTAAGGAAGATATATTTTCATATATTATTCAAGGAGCAATTTTTATATATTGTGCATATATATATATATATGTATATATATATATATATATATATATATATATATATATATAAATAATTTTATTTTACTGTGTATAATATTATATGGTGTACTGATCATTAATTTTCTATACCACTAATTTTATAATGTAAATTTTGTCATAAAATAAACCGGTATGGTTAAGAAGAATATTAATATTTGAGTAAAGTGGTAGTAATGTTCTAACAAAAAAAAAAGGCAGTCCATATGCATTTTGAATTGATGAATATATTAAATTATTTTCTAGTATAATTTGAACATATATATGTATAACTTATTTTTTATAGTGACAGAATATTTTTCAAAAAAAAAAAAATAATAATAATAAAAAATAAATAAATAAATGAAATCAATTTAGTTATTCATCAATTTCCCTTTAACTTTTGAAATGTTTATAACAACTCTTACGTAATTTAATTTAGAAATTTATTCATCAACCCTGAAAGTTCATTTCAGAAAATTTTGTAGTGGAAGGCTGATTCTTTTATACCAACTATGGGAAAAATACCAGAGCCGGGAATCCAACCAGGGCCTTCCGCTTTACGAGCGGAGGTTCAAACCATTCAGCTACCCTGGCTGATTATCAGCTAGGCATTTCTCACATAACATTCGTTGGCAATGTTTACAGACTCGGTGACTTTGCCAACGAATGTTATGTGAGAAATGCCTAGCTGGTAATCAGCCAAGGTAGCTCAATAGTTTAAGCATCCGCACGTAAAGCGGAAGGACCGGGTTCTATTCTCGGCTCTGGTATTTTTAAAAACTTATTTCCAGATGAAATGTTTTCAAACATTGGGTGTTTAAATAATTGAGCTATCTTCATGTTATTCAGTGAAGATTGGTTTAATGCAACATTTAAGGGGCCGGTAACAAATTGAGCAACATCAATAATGTTTGTGATCACCCTGTATCGTTAAGTGAACAAAATGAATTGTAACTTTAGGATATTTTAGTATAAATCCATTTTAATATGTGCATGAATTTGTGTGACGCTAAGTTATTAAATAACGGAGATATAAGCATTTATTTTAAATCTCAAAAAAATAAATAAATAAATAAATAAATAAATAAATAAATAAATCAGGTTATTTTTTATTTATAATATTCAAAATTTTGAATGAAAATTATTCTCACTTTCAGACTAATTGGAAAAAAAAACTTTCAACTATGCAATGAATTTTATTTTATCTTTCGCACATGCGCAGTGCAAGCGTTTTCCATAAAAAAGCTCATATTTCATGAAATATTTAAGCTATTCATATTCCGATGGCAGCAATTGTTTTAAAATTGTTTTTCCAACTAATCTGAAAGTGAGAAAAATTTTCGTTAAAAACTTTGTATATTATAAATAAAAAACATGTTGATTTTTTTTGGGAGTTTTAAAATAAATGCTTACATCTCTATTATTTAATATGCTATCCTCATACAAATTCATCTATATATTGAACTGGATATTTACTAACATTAAAGTTACAATTCATTTTGTTCACTTAACGGTACAGGGTGATCACAAACATTATTGATTTTGTAAAATTCGTTACTGGCCCCCTAAATGTTGTATTAAACCAATTTTCACTGAATAACATGAGAAAGTCTCAATTCTTTAAATACTCAATGTTTGAAAACATTTCATTGAGAGATAAGTTTTTAAATAGAAAAAAAAAATAATAATAATACTATAATTAATAGAAAAAAGAAACAGAACTGCTTACATTTCTGGAAAATTATTTTTGAATTATTAATTTTTAGAAATGCTCGAGAAGGAAATATTAAAGAAATGATTTTCGCTGCAGCAGCAATATTCACTTGCTTGACGGCTCTTATGAAGTTTTCGGAACAGATTTGATATCTCGTCTTTGGAGAAAAAAGGATCGCTTACTTATCTCGCGCAATATTAATTTCCCTTCAAAAATCATGATTATACACAAGCGAAGTGTGACGTCACTAACCATCTGGGGGGCCAAGAAAATGTTTTCCTACGTTAACCGTCCTTTAGAATTTTTGTAAAAAATATTAAAAATCAAGGAAAATTTTTCCCGATTTTAATCCCCATATTTTAAGTTTTATAGACATGTATTAGTTATTGTGTGCATGCGTTAGATTAAGTTATTCTGCTGTCAAATTGATAAAATTTTAATTTTAAATTTCAAAACTCGGACGTCTTTGGCGTCCGAGTTACTTGTTTTGTGTTTGGCGATCAAAAACGTAATTCGAAAATATACATACCAGATGTATATCTTCGTAATATGTATTGTACGAGATATCGTTTCATATTATTGATTGCCCTCTCAATATACGCTGTTAAAATAACCATGATTTTTGAAAATAATTAATTATATTCTCTAGATAATTTGGAGATCATCTTTCCCCGCCAAGGTTAACATATCAAATCTATTCCGCTGTAACATATTAGTATTTTATATCAGATACTTTATTTAGACATTTAGAAACAAATTTGAATTCAAATTATAATAGAATGTTTACCATCTTCATTTTAATCAGCACATTAGTTTGATATTTATTGCGCTAATATCATCCTTTGAAATGAAATGTTTATGTTTACATTCGAAAATGGAAGTTTGTCATGATTTTTTCTACAGTTTTGAAATTTAAAATTAAAATTTTGTTAATTTGACAGCAAAACAATTTAATCTAACACATGCCCAAAATAACTGAAAAATATCTATACCTAAATTTGGGGATTAAAATTGGGAAATAATTTTCCACGATTTTTTTTTTTTTACATAAACTCCAATGGACGATTAATGTAGGAAATCTTTTTCTTGGCCCCACGGATGGTCAGTGACGTCATCACTTCGCTTGCGTATTTTAATAAGGTGTATAAACTTTATTATAAATTATACTTTTTAGCATTTAATGTTGAAAAAACATTTAATGCTCCAGGTAAGTTATTTATTTATTTATTTATTTTAATCCAATTTTGTTTACACACATCTATTTAAATACTAATTCTAAGTATTAAATAAATTCCATCATTAGAAAAATAAATATTTTTAAAGCTATATGCAAGCGAAGTGTGACGTCATTGACCGTCCGTGGATAAGGCTCCTTCCGCCGATGCAAGAAAATGATTTCCTATGTTATTCGCCCATTGGATTTTTTGTAAAAAATTATTAAAAATCGAGGAAAATTATTTCCCGATTTTAATCCTCATATTTGGGTATAGATAAGTATTAGTTATCATGTGCATGTGTTAGATTGAGTTACTTTGCTGTCAAATTGACAAAATTTTAAATTTAAATTTCAAAACTCTGTTGTCCTTGGCGTTTTTGTATTTGGCGATCAAAAACGTAATACGAAAATATGTATGTCAGATGTATATTTTCGTGATATGTAATTGTACGAAATATTGTTTCATATTATTCGTTACTCTCTTAATATAAGTTGTTAAAATAACCATGATTTTTGAAAGGAATTAAATTATGTTTGCCAGATAATTTGGCAATATTTTGTTTTCTGCCAAGTATGACAGATATCAAATCTATTCCGCTGCAACATATTAGTATCTTATATCAGATACTTTATTTAGACATTTGAAAATAAATTTGACTTCAAATCATGATAGATTGTTTATCATTTTTCTTTTAATTAGTATATTAGTTGGATATTTATTGCGTAAATATCATCCTTTGAAATGAAATGTTTATGTTTTCAATCGAATATGGAAGCTTGCCATTTTTTTTTCTAGAGTTTTGAAAGTTAAAATTCAAATTTTATCAATTTTACAGCAAAAACAACTTAATCTAACGCAAGCACATGATAACTAATAAATATCTATACCCAAATATGGAGATTGAAATTGGGAAATAATATTCCTTGATGTTTAATAATTTTTTACAAAAAATCCAATGGGCGTTTAACATAGGAAATATTTTTCTTGCATCCAAGAAATTTACTGACCAAATTTGCATGTGCAATCAAATAAAAATTTAAATCTTTATAAAGCTAATAAGTGAACTTTTTCGTACAAAAGTAATTATTTTCTACCTTATTTTGAAAAATTTTTTGATTAAAAATCGAAAGGAGACGCTTATTTATTTATTTATCTTAACTTTCTTCAAATTCTATGTTTGTGTGTTGTATTTGTATATAAATTCTTCGTTTAAAAATTCGAAAAAAAAATCAATATGTAGTTTAAATATTTAGATGTTAATTCGTGTTTAAATAAAATACCTCTTTTAAAATAATGTCATCCATTAGAAATATTTCTGCTGACTCGGTTCTCGTGGCGCTCATTTTACCTTCATTATTAAAGTGGTTTCTCATTATTGCAGTGTATATACAATTAACTACAAAATGACCAAAATTTCTGTTTCATTTTGATTCAATTAGGTTTAATAATGATGTAAGCAAGGTTGTTGTTTTGTTGTTTGTTTATTTGATGCTATTGTTTAATTTACATGCACCATAATTCGTTTTCTTAAATAATCATATTATTATTATTACCATAGCTTATGAAATTTAGTAAGGAGATAATTATTGCAAATTTTAGGCAAAATATATTCTGAAGGAGAAAATTCCAAGTGAAATATCGTTGTTATATAATTAAACATTATTTATACGTCTCATCATTGCATAAAATACAAACAACTATGAAAATGAGCTTATTGAATACATTAAACACAGAAAAGCACACTTTATTTAAAAACCAAAAAACACATGACAAACATGCCAGCTGTAAATTAGTCTTCTTCAGTGTCATTACATCAAATTCATAATAGTTAAAATCTAGGAGTAAAACATCAAAGTATAATTAAATACTCAGGAGGAACTGCTTTAGCCTCGTTTAAAGGCAAGGTTGGTCCTCCTTTTTGGATCACTTTTAAGCAATCAACGTGAAATTTAAAGAATTAAAAAAAAAAGAAAAAAAAAGAAAAAAAATAGATATAGTAGTTAACAAGGATAAATTTTTTTGTTTATGCAGGAGCACCGCACCCTTCTTCCTCCCCCCACGTTCTACCGCCTGCGATGTGAATTTTCTTAGGTGAGTATTTTTCAAAGAAATTCGTAAAAACCTTTACAAGGAATGGCAGAACCATATACAGAGGATGTTCATTCATTTTTGTAACGATTTTGATTTTCTCCTTGAACTTAAATTTAAATATTTAAATAAAAACGCGACTGTCATCAAACTGGAATATGATTTAACTATCTTCTGTAGTGCTAAAAATATTTTTTGCTGTAAAATTTCACTGGAAAATAAAAAATGGGTCAAAGGCTACATTTTTGCACTTTCCGAGGAGAAATACTCTTATTCTGTGATAAAATAAAGATGTGAAAAGCATAGTTTTAACATTTCTACACGTAAAATAAAGGATGTAATTAATAAAAAAGGTAATTAAACTCGAAAGTGTGCATTTGATTGTGGGAAAGGCAAAAAATGCATGTCCAACTAAGATACGTACAACTCTTATTAAATTTAAGTTGCATCATGTTAAAAAGAAAATCCCCCCCCCCTTCCCCTCAAAGAACTATCGTATCATCTT
The DNA here is from genome assembly GCA_963930645.1 of Salticus scenicus. Lineage (NCBI taxonomy): Eukaryota > Metazoa > Arthropoda > Arachnida > Araneae > Salticidae > Salticus > Salticus scenicus. The sequence continues at coordinate 32,957,128 of OZ005661.1, forward strand.
TTAATATCTCTGTAAGAACTGTGAACAATATTATAAAATCTGATTTGAAGCAAATAAAGCACTATTCACCGCCTAACGCCGAAAAATGTTCCGCAGTGTATTAAATATGTGTATATTGTTGTATGAAAATTTTTTGATAGGTGAAACATGGAAATATATAGTTAAAATTGATGAAGTTTGGATATTATCTTATTTCAATAGAAAAAGATCGATTTACTACCGAAAAAGAAGAGAAAAACACGTAAAATATTAGTTTAAGAAAAACAAGGAAAGTTTTGCTAAAGATTTTAGGGTTAATACTGCGTTCTCTTATAACGGAAAACTTAAAGAAAGGAAAGTAAATTAAATATCAAACTTAACTCGGATTACTATCAGAAATATGTTTTAACACCTATTTTGAAAGAATCAAGCCACATAGTGCAGCTACGTTTCCCGCGCCTAGCATCGCGGGCGATTCTAAAATCTCTGAGGGGTGCCAAATTGACGACAGGTTGGGATTTGGAAAACATCCTGTCATTCGGCGCTTTCTTATCGTTTATTTTATTTCAATCAGATGACTATGACTATCACCCGTATTTTAACACTAGACTCGTTGGAACAACACTTGCGAAGAGGCTTACATGGTATAAAGAAATGTGGTTGAAAAATTTCTCTAAATCTACTGCTCATTTTTTTTTTCTTTTTTGAAAAAAATGAGAAATTTAATCGGAATTGAAGCTATTCCTTTTAAATACATCCTTCCCAAGTCCCTTCACGTGTCTCTTACTGTCCATTTGAATTTTTAAACAATCTCTTTATAAGCGGTATTCCAAAACATTGGATGGATTTTTGGAAAATTGTGAAGAAGGAGTGGGACAAAATCAACCTTGATTTTTTTTTTAAGTGCTCTGTTATCTTGGAAATCGAGATGTAATATGGTAGTTCAACAACAATTCAACAACAACAACAACAACAGTTCAACAACAGTTAGTTAGTTCAACAGTTAGTTCAACAACAACAACATTTTAAAAATACATCTTTTATTTATTTATTTATAGGTGAAAAATGAAAAAAAAAAAAATCATTAATTATTTTCAAATTGCTCCAGATACACAGTGTTCACACATTTTTTCTAACGATTTATATTATATATATATATATATATATATATATATATATATATATATATATAATATATAAATTGCTACAAAAAATGTGTGAACACTCTGTGTATCTGGAGAAATTTGAAAATAATTAATGATTTGTTTTTAAATTTTTCACCAATAAATAAATAAATGAAAGATGTATTTTTAAAATGTTGTTTGTATGGAACATAATTGAATTATTTTCGTTATTTTTCTTAATACTTTTCTACGATGAAAAACAAAAAGTATACCGAGATTATCGTTCTAAATTTTCAAAATATTTATCAGAAATATTTATACGTTTTCACTTTAAATTTGGCTATTTATTTTGCAGATGAAAATTGAATCATCTTTTATACATGCGCAGATAAATTTAGTTTTTATATAAATATTAACCCAATCTGGTTATCGTGGGTCATTGCAACACGAGCCATTTTGCTTATGTCTCATCCGTCAGAATCCACGTATAAAAGAAATACCTACCTATCGTGCCCATAATTGTTTTCGTAAAAATATCATTCTTAAACTTTATTATTTAACTAGCAGACCCGGCCACGCGTTGCTGTGACTAAGTTATACGTTGAATTATACGGCTGTAAACTATTTAGTACAGTCAAATTATTATTTACGAACAAAGACGAAAACGTTGTAGCCGATGTAAAAACCCACAGGGTTGAGATTTGAAACTTAGGTCAAAATTTGGAAGCGATTGATAAAAATTTTCGTAGTGGTGATATTAAGCACAAATTAATTTTATTGTAGGGTCCTATAAAATTTAATGCAGAAGTGATATATATTATTTCTAATGCTACTTTGGATAAAATTGCTAAAATGACTAATATATAAATTAAATTCTATTAAAATTCTATTAAAATAAAAGTATAAAAGAAACAGACGATTTTAAAATCAATTTTTATGGAGGAGTGAAATATAATATATGCTATAATGGATAATTTTACTATAAAATGACCTCATCATTTTAAATATTTTAAAGAGGGCAACAGCTGTAGTTATAAAAAGGAAAACAATAAGGCTAAACCAGAAAAATAAGTAAATTTGATAAATATTTTAAAACTTTAAAATTGGAAATCTTATGAAATATTGGACATTTAAAGTAAATACATGTATCATTTTAAATAGAAAAAGATTTTGGAAAAGTTTAGTGTATTTTAACGAAGTGATGAGAAGTTTTTGAGTATGTTAAAATTTTAATAGTAAATTCAAGTTAATATAAAGATGGGAAACATTGAAGATTAAGATAAGAATAATTATAAGATTAAAAAAAAAAAAAAAAAAAAACTTTTTATATACCATGCTTTTAAATTTTAATATACTAATAATATACTAATTAAAAGGAAAATGATAAATATTCTATCATAGTTTGAAGTCAAATTTGTTTTCAAATGTCTAAATAAAATATCTGATGTAAGATACTAATATTTTGCAGCGGAATAGATTTCATTTCTGTCATCCTTGGCGAAAAAAAAAGAATATCGCCAAATTATCTGGCGAAAATATTTAATTCCTTTCAAAAATCATGGTTATTTTAACAACTTATATTAAAAGAGTAATGAATAATATGAAACAATATTTCGTACAATACATATTACATGTCATACATACGTACAATGAATAATACATATTACAGTTCGTACAATGCATACATCTGGCATGTTTATTTTCGTGTTACGCTTTTGATCGCCAAATAATAATAATAATAATAATAAAAGCCAAGGGCGACAGAGTTTTGAAATTTAAAATTAAAATTTTGTCAATTTGACAGCAAAATAATTCAATCTAACACCCGCGATAACTAATACATATCTATACCCAAATATAAGGATTAAAATCGGGAAATAAATTTCCTCGATTTTTAATAATTTCTTACAAAAAATCCAGTGGGCAATTAACATAGGAAATCTTTTTCTTGGCTGCACAGACGGTCAGTGAGTCACACTTCGCTTGCGTATAGAACTCATAGATATAGTATAGCATATATAGAATAGAGTGATCATTGGGGAGAAAAAAGTTATTCCTTTTCATTTGGGAAAAGACGACGTTTTTATCTAAATATGGCCGTCTTTCCCCGAGTGAATACACACGGGAATACATACTAATATTTTAGCAAATAAAATTTATGAATAATTTATTTGCTAAAGGGGAATGGAAGACTCCAGATACAGTTTCAAATTCATATTTCTTTCTTTCTTTTCTTTTTTTTTTTTTTTTTCAATACCACTTAATGGCTGTTTCCAAAGCTTTTATTTATTTATTTTTTTCGGCATCAAAAATCTTTCTACGATAACATGGGGATGAGAGATCTATATATATTACTATATCTATGATAGAACTACATTAGCAGTTTATCAATGTGTATAAAATCTTTAAATTGATTATGACGTCAATTTTCGTGAGATGCATAATTTAACTTTTTATAATTTTTTAACGTTCACGTTTGATTTATTGTTTGTCACGTATTTATTTTTATGTCGAAAGAAAATAAACTCGTATATATATTTTTTTTTTTTGCAACAATTAAATTAATGGAACTCACATATATTTTGGAGCAACTTTAATAAAGGTCTATAATTAACAAATAATTGCAATAAAACAATATTGTGACAATAAATTGAGATAAAAACTATCCTATCTCTCAAGTTGGACCAAACTGCACACAGTGTGCAAAATTTCATTAAAATCGGTTCCTTAGTTTAGGAGTTTACCCCGGACAAACATCGTGACACGTAATTTATATATATATACAGATTTCAATTTTTCAAATATCTCAATTTGTTCAATTTGTTCAAAGTTATAAATTTTTAGTAAATGCCTGCAATTTATAGAAATTGGCATATTTTTGAAGAAAAATAAAATATTTGTTTGAATTTCTTTTACAATATTCATTGTCTGCCCTAAAATTAGAAGTTTTCAAGAGTGTTCAAGAATTTTATCACAGTTATTTATTTTATTATTATTATTATTATTTTTCTGTCATTAAAAATTACTTGTTTTAACATTGCTCAAGTCTTCATCGACCCATGATAAACTGAAAAGGTGCCGAAAAATACGATAATCTGATCGGGATAAAATATTGCTGAATTCTTACGACATTTATTTTGAATTTTAATACAATTTTTTCGGTGTCCGTTGCGAAATTCTGATAAAATATTTATATTTTATAAGCAGTAAATAAATAAAGTGTAAATAAAATTTTAATCTGCTTTGAGCACGCATGAACTTCACTAATTATAAATATATCATACAAATTTTTCATACAGAAAGTAAAATTATCTAGATATTTATCTATAATTAAAAATTTTTTAATGTACAATGTTAACACAAGTGGATTTCTTTTTTTAATTTGTTGTTTTAGAGTATAATTTCCCACTCCGAGTACACTGTTTACATGTCAAAGTAAATTTTGCACATGGCTGAAGTTAAACAAGAATGACTCTTGATTTAAAAAATAGAAAGAACGTTTTTTTAAAGTCAAAGTGTCATTCAATTTTATTTTAATTTTTTAAATATACATATAAATAATATAAATAATACCCCCCTCAAATATATATATATATATATATATATTGTTGCGTACTTGGGGGTTCGTGAGTTGTCTGAGAATGAAAGGCCAAACGTACAAAAATTCAGTAATTTATTCACAGAAAGTTCCAGAAAAATACAGGTCAATATACCAATTATCAGCTTCAATTCAAGCAGTAACCACAGCTTAAACAACAGCTGTCAATAGCAAATCCACAGTACAAACTGTATAACAATAACACTTGAAGCAAGTCTCTCTCAAAGAGGCTCAAGAGCAATGCAAGCACTAGCGAAGCTGGCTGAGATCTGAACTGAACTAACTGCCTTGGCGAGGAAGCGCTCCTTATATGCTGTTCCATGGAGCCCAGATTTTTCGAGAAAACTCTAGAAAGTGGTCAACCAATCAACTTACAGCTTCTATATTTGGTATATCCCATATAAGGATTTTCTCGCCAAGGTCGCCAAAAAAATCGCCAAGGTGGGAAAACGTCGCCAAATTTGGCGCCAAATCCATTACTTGCATTACTGGGGCTTTTTAATGCGTTTTTAAGGGAAAATAAGGCTATTTCAACGCTAAAACGACTAGAAATGCACAAAATTAGCACTTTATCAACTTACTAAGCCTCTTTGAAAGAATTTATACAAAAATAAACGAAATTATTTATAATTTCGTAACACTGCCCCCCTCCCAAGGACTGCACGTCCCGGGCAGTGCAACCTTTGGTCAAGAGGCGAAACTAAACAAATTTACACAATCTAAAACACAAAAACTAAGTTGCATATAACGATAAAATAGAAATACAAATCAAGTGAGAAATATTTACAAAATTCACAAATATGTTCAAGTGTTTATATACAAATATTTACAAAATTCACAAATATGTACAAATATTTATATACAAATATTTACATTACGCATGCGCAAATTTTACCAGTATTTACATTTTTAAATTTTAATATTACCGTTAATTGTGGTACTTGGCTAGCCTGTTATAGTGCACCACCTTCGGTTTTGATGAAGGTGTTTTAGTGATCCGCACCACTACATCATTCAGCCTTTTTAAGACTGTGTACGGTCCGTCCCAGTTGCACTGTAACTTGGGAGAGAGTTCTTTTCGTCGAACAGGATTCCACAACCAGACCTTCTCTCCTTCCTGGAACTCATATTGTGTAGCCTTTAGATCGTACCTTGTCTTCATTTTCTCCGTTGTTATGTTAATCCGCTCCCGAGCAAAGGTGTGTACGTCCTCAAATCGTGCCTGGAGATCTTGGATGTACTCCTCGGGCGATGAAGGCGCATCGGGTGGACAACCAAACAGGAGATCACAAGGGAGACGAAGTTCACGTCCAAACAGCATCTGGGCTGGAGTATAGCCGGTGGTTTCATGGACAGCACTTCGATAAGCCAGCAGGAACAATGGCAACTTCAAGTCCCAATCTTGCTGGTTCCTTGATACTAGAAGAGAGAGGTTATTCAGGATGGTACGATTGAACCTCTCGACCATGCCGTCCGACTGGGGATGTAAGGGTGTTGTCCGGGTTTTGTCTATGCCGAGTAGTTGACACAGTCCTTTGAAAACATCAGAGGTAAAGTTCCTACCTTGGTCGGTATGAAGTTGTAGGGGCGTGCCGTACCTTGACACCCATTGCTGCACTAGGACCTCTGCGACTGCACATGCCTCTTGATTGGGAATGTGATATGCCTCAGGCCACTTGGTGAAATAGTCCATCAGGACGAGGATGTATTTATTTCCACTGGAGGTCCGTGGCAAAGGACCCAAGATATCGATTGCAATCCGTTCAAATGGTGCTCCCACGTTATACCGTTGCAGTCTTCCTCGACTTCGTTTCTGCGGGCCTTTACGTGCCGCACAAGCATCACAGGATTTACACCATTTCTCCACATCTTCCTTTGCCTTGCACCAGTAGAAGCGTTCCCGAACTTTCTGCAGAGTCTTCATTACCCCAAAATGGCCTCCGGTAGAGCTACTATGCAGTTGTTCTAAAACAGCTGGAATTTTTGATCTTGGTAATAAAATCTGCCATCTGAAGCTTTTCCCATCATCAGATTCCCACTTTCTGTATAATACGCCGTTTCTGATATGAAGAGAGTCCCAAAGTGCCCAATAATTCTTCGTAATGGGACTAAACCTGGAAATGTCCTGCCAGATAGGTCTGTTGCTGGTCGTCTCCTTCAGCTGTAATATTGGCTTTATGTCAGGATCTTCCAACTGGGCTTTTCTAAGTTCTTCGTCACTCCATGGATCGGGATCTTGATCTGATGGTGTTGAGATAGTAACTTGGCAGGCAACCGGATTTATCGGCAGGTATTTCTGTTCAACTCTAGAGCAGTACTTGCAGCTTTCCGAGCAGGGCTTCCGTGACAAGGCATCAGCATTACCATGTAGAGTCCCTTTACGATGACGTATCTCGAAGTCATATACCTGCACGCGTTGTATCCACCTGGCAATCTGTCCTTCCGGGTTCTTGAACTGGAGCAACCACGTTAAAGATGCATGGTCAGTCCGGAGCAGGAATCTTCTGCCATAGAGATAATGATGGAACTGTTCTATTGCTTTTACGATGGCGAGTAGCTCTTTCCTGGTGGTACAGTAATTTCGCTCCGGTTTAGACAGACATTTACTCCAATAGGCAATGACATGTTCTTGACCATCAATTTCCTGCGACAGAACAGCACCGACACTCTCATGGCTGGCATCTGTATCAAGTATGAACTGTCTGTCGGGCTGTGGATATGTCAAGATAGGCGATGATGTTAAGGCCTCTTTAAGTCGCTTGAACGCTTTTTCACATTCATCTGTCCACAGGAACTTCTGTTTGGCTTCCGTCAGCTTGTGCAGTGGTCTGGCAATATTTGAGAAACCCTTGTCAAACTTCCTGTAGTAAGTGCATAACCCCAGGAAACTTCGTAGTTGGTGTACATTTTCAGGGCGACTCCAGTTCTCGACTGCAGAGATCTTCTCAGGATCAGTTCTCACACCTTCGGCAGAGATGATATGGCCGAGGTAGCTCACTTCACGACGGAACAAGTTACACTTGCCTGGATTCAATTTGAGGTTAGCCATTCTGAGTTTCTCCAGCACCTTTCGGATGTTTCGTAGATGGTCTTCAAAGGTGCGCCCCACAATGATAATATCATCCAAATACACCAGACAGGCTTCATAGGAAAGTCCTTTTAGCACTGTCTCCATCAGGCGTTCAAAGGTGGCAGGAGCATTACATAATCCGAACGGCATAACTTTAAATTGCCACAGTCCTTGTCCCGTGGTGAATGCAGTCTTCTCACGATCATCAGGATGTAATTCTACTTGCCAGTAATCGCTCTTCGGATCCAACGTCGAGAACCATTTATTGCCAGCAAGTGTGTCTAATGTGTCGTCAATTCTGGGAAGAGGGTAACTGTCTTTCTTCGTGATGTCATTCAAACGACGATAATCCACACAAAATCTTGTCGAACCATCCTTTTTCCGCACCAGTACTATGGGAGAGGCCCAAGGACTCGTTGATGGCTCGATGACGTCATTGTGCTGCATCTCATTTAGAAGTTCAGTGGCCTCTTCCTGTTTAGCAAATGGAAGTCTTCTTGGATATTGTTTGATTGGAGGATGATTTCCTGTATCAATTCTGTGCTGGGTGATGTTCGTTCTCCCGACGTCTTCAGGTGTTCGAGAAAAAAGGTCTTTAAATTCTTGGAGTAGCTTCTCCGCAGCACATCTCTGTTCCTTTCCTAACTCTGCATTCTTGAGTAATTCCGTTATTAATTGTTCAGAAGACTTGGATTCAGTTGATTGCGTGGGGCGGTTGATGCATGTTACAGGAGTGCAGGCTGCTAACACCTCATCCTTCTTCACTGTTCGGACCTTATCGCTGATGTTTGCGACTCTCACAGGAATAGTACTCTTTGAGAGATCAACTAGAGATGAAGCTACCAGAACTCCTCTTGGGCTATTGTCTGTATTCGGGTATTCAATCAGTCCATAGCGGAAGTACTGCTTTGTAGGTGGTTTTCCTGAAACTATTGTCTCTGTGTGTGGAGGGATGGAAATTTCAGACTTGGCTGTTATCTGGCAAATTGTCTGAATGTCTTGATTTTCAGTGTTGAACACAGCGATGTCTTCCGAACTCGAATGCAGTTCATTATTCTTGAAGTCCAATTGAAAGTTAAATTTTCTCAGGAAATCAATTCCAATGATTAAAGGATCTCTTATATCTGCCACATATGCCATATGATGGTAACTGGCATTCCCAAAAGTGATAGTCAAGTTCATTTTCCCATATATTTTGATTTCGTCTCCGGTCACAGTCTGGAGTTTAACACAGGGCGGCGTCCAAATGATCTTCTCTTTTAGTTCTTGAGCCAAATCCGTTTTAATGATGGGCACGTTGGCTCCTGTGTCCAGAATCATCCGGCAGGTGGCGTTGTTGACTTGGCCATAGACGTGAAGTCCATTATCGCCGCCACTCATCGATGAAACATGAAATACTGCAAATTGGGGCTCTTTAATTTCAGGCGACCTCCGCCCCGCGAGATGGCCTCCTCTTAGTTTCCCTGTAGTGATGGTGAAGACGGGTGATTTCCTATAGTTGGTCGTATAGGGCAGTTCTTCTTCACGTGACCATCCCCTCCACAGCCCCAGCACTTTATCTTCCGGTCCTTTATTTCCTTTTTATTCTCCAGGCTGCGCAATCTCTTTAAGATCTCTTCGATACTTCTCTTCATTTCATTTTCACCAGCAGGGGTATCGTTTAATGAGACTGCTCTTATGGTATGGCGGTCTTTACGGGAGGCTTGTTGGGCTGCCTCTATCCTAAGTGCATAGCCTAAAGCTGATTCTACGTCTCTGATGTTGGACAGTCTTAGCGCTTTTTGAATTTCTGGATCACGAACAGCATCGATAAAGTACTGAAGAGCTAAGTCGTTCCGAGTGTCAGCATGACAGTCTGAGAATGCTAGGTGTGACAATCTCTGAATGTCCGCTGCCAGCTCTTGCAAACTTTCGCCCGTTTTCTGGTAACGGGACTTTAGCTGGAGACGACTATAGTCCTTAGAACACTTCTCTCCGAAGCGTAGCTCCAGTGCTCTAGTCAGGGCCTCGAAGTCGTTCCTTTCTTCTTTAGAAACATTTCTCAGTATCTCGGCTGCATCTCCCCGCAATGCTGCTGCTAAGTGGACTGACTTGGCGGTAGAGTCCCAGCCGTTAGCTTCAGCTACGATGGAAAACTGGGTCTTATATACATGCCAGGAGGAACTGCCGTCGTAGGTAGATAGCTTAGTAGATTCCTGATTCTGGCTTCTTTTATCTCTCTTTTCCGTTTCCTGGGGCAAGGAGATCAACTTCTTTTTTACTTTTCTCTCAAGATGTTCCTCTTCTTTCTTCATGACTTTCTCCTCGAAGTTCTCTTCTATCTTCATAAATCTTTCTTTAAAGTTCCTTTCTACTTTCATAACATTTTCTTCTATCTTCATAGCTTTCTCTTCAAAACTCTCTTCAATTTTCAAAACTTTCTCTTCAAAATTTTCTTCTATCTTTATAACTTTCTCTTCAAAATTTTCTTCTATCTTTATAACTTTCTCTTCTATTCCATCCATTCTATTTTCCATCACCGTTAATTTACCCTCGATTAATTCTTTCACCGTTGAAAGCTCTCTCTTCATCTCATCTTGATTAGATTTAATTTCTTCCTGAACTTCACCCAAACTGCTTTTCATTTCCTTCATTTCTTCAGTCAAACCGTCTTTCAATTCTCTTTGTGATGTTTCCATTTTCTCTTGTGCTACCTTCATTTCTTCAGTCAAACCGTCTTTCAACTCTCTTTGTCCTTCTTTCATTTCTCTTTGTCCTGTTTCTATTTTCTCTATCAACCCAGATCTTAACTCATTCATCTGAGCAGTGAGTCCTTCTAGAAATTTCTTCATTTCTTGTTCCATAGCTCTCGTTATCACCACAGACAAATCCCCGCTTCTGACACCAGAAATGTTGCGTACTTGGGGGTTCGTGAGTTGTCTGAGAATGAAAGGCCAAACGTACAAAAATTCAGTAATTTATTCACAGAAAGTTCCAGAAAAATACAGGTCAATATACCAATTATCAGCTTCAATTCAAGCAGTAACCACAGCTTAAACAACAGCTGTCAATAGCAAATCCACAGTACAAACTGTATAACAATAACACTTGAAGCAAGTCTCTCTCAAAGAGGCTCAAGAGCAATGCAAGCACTAGCGAAGCTGGCTGAGATCTGAACTGAACTAACTGCCTTGGCGAGGAAGCGCTCCTTATATGCTGTTCCATGGAGCCCAGATTTTTCGAGAAAACTCTAGAAAGTGGTCAACCAATCAACTTACAGCTTCCATATTTGGTATATCCCATATAAGGATTTTCTCGCCAAGGTCGCCAAAAAAATCGCCAAGGTGGGAAAACGTCGCCAAATTTGGCGCCAAATCCATTACTTGCATTACTGGGGCTTTTTAATGCGTTTTTAAGGGAAAATAAGGCTATTTCAACGCTAAAACGACTAGAAATGCACAAAATTAGCACTTTATCAACTTACTAAGCCTCTTTGAAAGAATTTATACAAAAATAAACGAAATTATTTATAATTTCGTAACAATATATATATAAATAAATTAAGTCAAATTAAAATAATATAAATAAATCATATCTAACGAAATATACCTTTGTAAAACATTTTTTATGCTTATAATATTGATAAGCTTTTAAAATAAAAATACTATTAACAGTATTTCTAATGAAATACATGGTGATACTTAATTATTAAACTAAACTCTACATGTTACTTATAAAATTAATAAGCTAAATAATAATATCGTTAATGAAAAATGTTTAAATGTAAATGTAAAGAAAAATTGTTTATAGACAATATATTGCACATAATTATTGAATTTATACCTTGATTTTTACTATATACACACCATACGCATGTTTGTGTTATTATCTGCTGATATTATAACTTATGTTGATTCGTCAGCCTTTAATTTGAGAATTACCAGTATATATATATATATATATATGTATATAAACATACATACATAAACACATATGTATATATATATATATATATATATATACCGTAAAATCTCGAAAGTAACCCCCCCCCATCAAATATACCCCCCCCCCCTTTCTCGCTGAAAGTGAAATGTCTCCGTTATCCTGAAAGTAACCCCCTCATCCTTTTTTTTCTCCATCCAACAAAGCTACATCCAATCTTCGGGCACACTTACGGTACGTCGGCATTGCACGCACGCCAGTATTTATATATTATTTCTAATTTAACTAATTTTTCATAAAGTGTCGGATGCACGTTATCAATGGAATCCTTACGCATTTTTACTTCCATTACCCGACTACCGTAGGTAATGGAAGTATTGTATTCGGTCTGAAAATTCGATATCGGGTTTTCACCTGATTTACACGTTTTAAGGTGCCCTGAGTCCAAAAAAGTGGTTTTTGGCAATTGGTCAGTGTGTATGTATGTGTGTGTGTGTGTATGTATGTGGAGAATCTTCTGGCTATTATAGCTCAGAAACTAATAAAGATAGAGCTACGATACTTTAGAATTGAAATACGTCTGGTGTACAGATGAAATTTCCAAATTTTGGTGAAAATTGAAAAACCGGAAGTGGGACATCGGAAACCGTAAGTCCGTATCTCAAAAACGGCTCTAACGATTTTCTTCAAACTTGCTATATAAACACTCTATTAGATGTCCTTTCGAATGATATAGTTGGTTAGTTCAGGAAAATTGATAGGCGTCCTGTATAAATAGCTCAATTTCAGGCCTCGCAAAGGCGTTCCTTTAAAAATGGTTGTACGGATTTTTTTCAAACTCGCCATTTTAACTCACTTTTAAATATGCTTTTGTATGTAATTATTGTTTTCCTTTCAATAATTGAGTTTAACCGGAAGTGGGACATCGGAAACCGGAAGTGACCGTAAGTCCGTATCCCAAAAACGGCTCTAACGATTTTGTTCAAACTTGCTATATAAACACTCTATTAGATGTCCTTTTGAATGATATAGTTGGTTAGTTCAGGAAAATTGATAGGCGTCCTGTATAAATAGCTGAATTTCAGGTCTCCCAAGGGCGTTCCTTTAAAAACAGCTGTACGGATTTTTTTCAAACTCGTCATTTTAACTCACATTTAAATATGCTTTTGTATGTAATTATTGTTTTCCTGTCAATTGAGTTTTGGTAAAAGTTGGTACCTCAAAAACGGCTCTAAATGTTAGTAAATAAAATTAAAGTTTCCAAAAACGTTTACTCAAATAATAAAATTAATGCAAACTATTTTCTAACAATATCTCCTGAGAATTTCGTTACATATCAGGAAAATGATTAATTTATATATTATTATTTTTCAAATTATTATTTTAAATAACTTATTTGACGGATAGAGAAATTTTGTTACTTATTTAAATCAAAAATGTATATAAAATGTTTATAATGTGTGTAGTACTGGGTAATAGAAGTCGTGTGGCTGTTACACACCAGATTTTTTTTTTTTTTAACCTTTAATGTAAGAAATGATAGCCTTTAATATTTCCTTTTAAGTGAGTACCGTAAAATCCCGAAAGTACCCCCTCCATCGAATATAACCTCCCCTCCCTTTTCTTCATTTTTTTTTTAAATAATTTTTTTAAAGAATCTTGATTATAACCCCCCCCCCTCCCACCTGAAATTTATCCGTTTTGCTTTATATATATATCAGTACAAAAAACCTTAACGGGTTAAAAGTTTGTGACGCCGCTACTTTATGGCTATAAGAATTAGAAATATGAGTCTTAAAAATAATGATATCAAATTTTAAGTGACGCTTTGCAATTAGTTAAAATATACATAGATTTTCTTATTTGATCATTTACTTTCTACTTTTATTTATATTTATAATGCAAACGTAATATTTTTAGCTTCAAGATCAGACAGATATATAAAATACACTCACTGATGCTTTTTCATTCACATTTCAAATTCAAAATAACAGTTTTAAAAGGAATGATATAAAAATTCCAGTGGCGCCTCGGTGTTCTTTTAAAAGATTTGTTTTTAGATTCCATTAAAATTACTTTTGTTTTGTTTAATAAAGTATATTTACATATTGAAACAGTGCTTTTAATTTTCAAATATACTGTCAAATAATTATACTTTCACTGAGTTTGCATTATAAATTAAAATTATTTATTTCAATAAATTGATTTATCTTTTGCGTCACGCTATCCAAAACTGCAAGTAAAATCTGTGTAAATATTTTCTTTACGTTACACTACCTCTTTGCGCAAATTTTCACTCAGCTGGATACTATGATAATGATACTATGCTACAACATCAAATAGTGATGCATGTTGATAGCTTGAAGCGTCTAAGATAAAACACAGTCATTTTGTCTCGCTTTCAAAAATGATTGCTTGAATTTCACATAACTCTTTCAAAGAATTTCTATGTAACGGTAGTGTTATGAAATATTTTTTTAATTAAACGATTTCTCATGGACTGGCTTATATAGGTTACTTGTGGCAGGTGGTTGCATGAAAGCTGCACCATTTAAAACAGTAAGTGCAACGATTGCGTACGACGACATATTAGGTAAGTAAACAAGAAACTATTCAAACTGAAAAGGAACTGGACTAATTGAAGTTAAAAGTGTTATCTAGTAACTAAATGTTATTATTATTTTTTTTATTATCTGATCTTTTTTTTTTGTTCTTTTCACCCCCCCCCCCCCAAAAAAAAAAAAAAAAAAAAAAAAAAATTCTTTTTAAATTTATTTATTTTTCTGTTTATTTATTTATTTATATACTTTTTAATTATTAAATTGAATTAGCCACTCCTAATACAAGAATATTTGTTTATAAAAACTTTACAACAACAATGTCATTTAAGTGAAATTGTTATCGTTAAGAATTTTATTGTAGTTATAATTGAAAGTATTCTCTCCTACCCATGAGCCCAATCTCTCCTACAATATAACGAAAGATTGATCAAAATAGTTCTCTTAATTTTATTGCAGATCTTGCTTTAATTTATAGTATAACAACAACATAGCAATGGAAATTCATAGAACAGGAAATAATTAAAAATTATTTTGCAGTAGTTTAGCAAAAAATTAATATTTAGATTTTTTTATATCATTGTTTTGAATTCTGTGCAAGCTTTTTAGCTTTATTTTATATATAACTGTTTTTAATTTTTTCTTCTTAATTGCAGTTTAAACTTATTATATTTAACATCTTATCTGAAAGAGTTTCCCTTGAAGTATCGCATTCAAATCAAGATTGACATAACACTTAGCGGTAAAACTCAAACAAATAGAGAAATTGCTCTAGTGGAGTCTACACTAAAGATACCACTTAGTTAACGGTAGATCTTATTTAATTTAATTTTCTCCAGAACTTATTCACGTCTTTGAAAAATATCCTAAAGTGTTTTGCCGGTTAAAGTATCTGCATATTTACAAAGCCATTTTCTTCACTTTTTCCATGAAATATTTTTTAGTAATTGTTTTGATATAAACGGAGTTCTCTGAAATGATTAAAAGAAAGCTGAAATGCATTAAAAAATGACATTTAAAGGAAATTATACTAAAGTTTTCAAGATCTGAAATAAAAAATAAAAAATAAACGCCTAAAATATTATTATTTTGTAAATGAATATATGTACAGGAAATTTCAATTTTCCTAATATATTCAAATGGCACATTTCTTGTTTATTATATGAAAGCTTTTTGTTAACAAATTCTCGATTACTGACGCTGTAATATTAAAATAAGCATTTACAAGGCATTTTAATATGTAATATACATTTGTATAATATTTCTATAATAAATTTTCAATATGCATTCGTTTTTTGTTAGCACTATATTTTAACAGGAATACATTAATTTTGATTCCCGAATGCACAGTTAAAAAAAAAAAAAAATAGTGTTATATAACAGAAAATTCCTGGAAGGAAAAATTTTCACGTATGCTATGTAAAACATACGTTGACAAAAAATTTCTATCACAGAACAATACAAAAAATATTCGTATATTTTTTCAATGTAAGAATCTAGTATTAAATTCTCAGCTCCATCAACTAGGATCGAACCAAAGTCCACCGCAGAGTAGATGACAATGTTACCTCAGAGCCACTGAAGTACTGTTTGCGCTGTTACTTAGCGCTTCTCAGTCTTCCTTTTTTACCAAGTTCTTCGTAGGCAAAACAGAAAAAATCTGTAACCGCCGTATAAAATCGGTATCAATAGTTATAGTTTTTATCTCGTTACAGAAAGAATGTTTCTTTTGACAGATTTAGATGTAACTTTACACTAACTGTCTGTAGTTTTAAAAATTAGAAATTTCTGTAGGAAAATTACAAAAATTATCTCTTTTATAACAGGTTATTTTTTGTTTCTTTTTACAGTGTAATTGATATGACCTACGCCGAAAAGATCTTACGTATTAGATGTAGAGTTTAAAGAGCCCCATAATTAGAGAGCCTGTCTAATAACAATGCTCGGCATGAAAATTGCCTCTGACACCATTTCAGCATAGTCTTATGTAAAATGACCTCCTGAATCCGAATTTCACGCTCATTTTGCCCTCTCACCCACCGTTTTTTAGGAATGGCCCCCTATTTTTTATCATTTTTCGGTGATTTTATATCTGTAAATTTGATTTTTAGGAATGGGGAGAATTATTTTAACCGTTAAATATCTTCTGAGGGGCTACAGAGCTGGAAAATTCTAAAACATAGACATTTGTGACAAGAGAAAAATTTTGGGGGGTGGGGGGTGGGGGACTTGCCACTGAAATTATGCATTACATATCTTATATTTTTTTAATCTGTTATTAATGTTATTTTTTAAACTTTATACTTTTTTGTTTTTAGGTGTTAAATTAATTATTTTTTATTCTTCAAATCAAATTCATGGTCATAAAATTATCGAACAGGGAAAGAAATAGAGGGAGGGGGTGGTGTATCTAGAAAACGGTGGGTGACTGGATAAAATTGGAGTCATATCAGGTCATTTTGCATAAGAATCAGCAAGAATGTTATCAGATCTCAATTTTATTTTTCAGTGTAGCGTAATAGAACCCGATGCACGCATCAGCCGACACATTTTTGCTTCAGAAAAGCCAGTAACCAAAAGTGGTCACTCACTTGGAGCACTTATCACGGCTATATGTTCGTTATCTCGTAGGATCCGTGGGAAATATAAACGTTTTGTGTCTTTTCATGCCGTGATTTGAGCAATTTATTACTGAACAACCCCTTATGTCACATGTTATTAAGCTAACATTATGAAAAAAAAATAATAATAATAATAACTCAAGATTAATAATGATCGAAATAGTGGCTACTGCTTGATAATCTACGGGTTTTCTGGGTAGATGTGACAACCCTGAGTCCTACCTGCAAACATTTTAATTAAAATTCCTTAAAACTGTAAGTTCTCACCACTTTTCCCACATCCCATTTTATTTTTAGAACAATTTTGTACAAGAGCAGTTACGATTGAATAATAATACTAAAAAAAAAGCTTCTAAAAAAAGACTGGCGGGGAAAAAAAGACGGGTACTAACAGTTTTATGGAATATTAACCCCTTACCTGCCGACGAAAAATTACGAAATTCATTTCCCAGTGCCACCATTTTGCCCACAGGCGCGTGTAGTTATGCTTTCATTGTACCAGAAACATCCCCTTTCTGATTCTTCCCACTAGTCACATTCTCTGAAATAAGTAAATCCTTCAAAAACACTGCCATGGTCATTTAATTGCATTCCAAAGTATAAGCGTAACACAAAGGAAGCACTTCGGCAAGGCGTAACACACGGGACAGTTAACGCATCTGCATAACGAGACGATTATATACGTCCAGGGCAGTTAAGGGGTTAATTAGAATGCTGACAGGTATGCCAAGGTAAAATAATGTTGGATGCCCCAGGTCTTATATATAAAAGCCTTATCCATAACTAAAAGTCATCTGAGATAATATCTAACTAGAGAGTGTATAAAATCTGAGCTACTAAAATAATAGTAAAATGGTTTCTTTAAAATTACTGTACAAAAAAAAAAAAAAAAAAAAAAAATCTATATTGAGAGGCGCTTTATCCTACATGACAGCACATACATATTGTAACGATATTGTGACGATTAGCAAAGGTTTATAATATATAAAAGGGAATATTGAGAAAAAATTCAAATTATTACTTTATTCGTTTCATAAATAATTATATAATAAAGATGTGTTATAAATAAAGAAAATTAATAGCCACTTTTGAAAATAAAAATTTTAAGGAAGGGAAATTTTTCAAGATTTATGTATGTGTGTATATGGGCTATCCTTATGCCTGTAAATTGAAGAAAAATTCGTATATCTATTTACGTATTTACATACTTATAAAATCAAATGAATACATATACGCAGAAACACATACACATACACACTTATATATACAAGCCCGTATTTTTTATGTATAAACCATATCGTTTGCCTTGGAATTCAGTAATAATATAATATTTACAAGACTTTTGAAATTTTGTTATTAAAAGAGTAATATAAATTTTTACTTATCAGCTTTAATAAAAAGCAACAACCAATCATAAATGGATTGTAATGTGTTAAATAAATATCATTATAATAATTTAAACCGAAGCATTATATGTACGAATATGATAATAAAATTACTGTAATACGGAAATTAAGTATAATTTAATCGAATCAGTACATTAAAGTAGCTCATTTTGAAGCCTAATTGCCACTGTGGTTTGATAATGTAAGCCATTAAGTAATGAGAGTGTAATGGGTCTCACAAGAAATAATAGAAAGAAAACTTTTCAATTAGCGAAAAAATGAAAAACTGAATTATGTAATTTTGTTATTATCTAGTTCAATCAAAATTTATTTCATTGTAGTTAAGGGATATATTTTTTTAAAACTAAAATAAATATGATAATAGCTAAAATAACGTTTGGTGAACTCGTCGCTAATTTTATATTACAAGAGTTAAAGAAACTGGTATCTTTAGAAAATAAAACGAGCCCCACTAGTGGTTGAGTTGTTTTGTTCTTAAAGCTGGTGGATAGAAGGTGTCGGGTTCGAACCAATGTATGCTCATTAACCGATCCATTCGAAGTGATTTTCTCAAAAACTTGCGTAATTACGGGCCCAGACCCCTCAGAGAAACTTCTCACAAAGGGACGTCACCCAGGCCTAGAGCCTCCGTTGTTTGGTTATTTCCCTCCCAGTTTCCGTATTTTTTCAAGTTTTATTTGTTTCTTTAAAGCGTTACATTGTATAACGAAAATGATTTTTTTCGTATTCGTGTTTAACCCATTGAACTGCAATTTATTTTCAGTCAGCACTGCTCATGCAGACAATTTAATTTTCTTAGTTTTAAGAGGAGGGGTCGATATAGAAACTTGCGGTTTTGTTGCTCAAATAATTTGTTATTATTAAAAATAATATTTGTTTCACACATTTATATGAATGTTTATTGTTATATATACATATAAGAACATACTTAGTGTGGGGAAATTCATGACGAGCTGGACTCGTCATTTCAGTTCAAGGGGTTAAATCATCTAAATTTCAACCTCAACAATTGGTGTGGTAATTGTCACTGAAATATACAGTGATGGCACTCAATAAATTAAGCAAAAATTAATAATTTTTGTTTAAATATAGCATTGTTTAAAAGGACCGTTTAAAGGAGAGTCTAGTATTTTTAACGAAACGAATTAAATCGTGACCGGCCAACAAACTGTTCATTTAGATTTGAAATGTTGAATATAGTAATGTTTTAGAACAACGCTTAAAGGAGGGTCTAGTATTTTTAACGAAACGAGTTAAATCGCGACCGGTCAACAAAGTGTTCATTTAGATTTGAAATGTTGGATATAGTACCGTTTTAGAGGAACGCTTAAAATAGTGTCTAATCTTATTAACGGAACGAGTTAAATCGCGACCGACCAACAAATTATTCATTTAAATTTGAAACGTTGAATATAATATTGTTTTAGAGAAGCGTTTAAAGTAGTGTCTAGTCCTTCTAACTAAATGAGTTAAATCGTGACCAGTCAACAAAGTGTTCATTATATTTGAAACGTTTGTCAAGATATATATAGCGTATTAAACCATTAAAACTAAAATAATTGAAGTTTTATTAAAATTTTACTATGAAAAAATTAATAAAACACAGCACATAGTTTCATATTTAAGCGAATAAAAATAACTTCTCATAAAGTACTTCTAGAAATATATATACCAATGACATTGGGTAAAATCACATTTCTGTTTTTAACGGAAATAAATATTAAAAGTACTTCGAATTTAATACGATTTTAGATGTTTATGGAAGTATTCGTGTGGTATTAAAATAAATATGGAAATTTAAATGCTAAGTCGATGTTTACCTTAATATAAAATTTAAGGGAAATTTGTATTTATCATTTGTTTTAAATAGAAATGTACACAGAAAAAAAATGTACAAAGAAAACTCAACACTTCATATAGATATAATCTGTGTATCTCTCCGATTTCTTTTTTCGCCTTAACAAATACATTTAAATAAAATTTGATATGCACTTAGAGTCAACATGCTTAAATGTTAATTTTCATAAAAGTTATTTTAGCGTTTAAAATAGAAAATAAGTTATATAATACATTAAAAAAAAAAAAAAAAAAAAAAAAAAAACTTATTTAAATTTAATTTGCAAGTCTGCTTCTTTTTGACAAACATTGCGAATAAACTCGTAATACCTCACCATAATTTTTCACTAGGAAAAATATTTTCTAAAGATGACTTTTTTTTTTTTTTTTTTTTTTTTTTTTTAGTTAACATTCTAAGATTCTAAGACGGAAGGTGGTCGCTCACCACTATGCAGCAGTTTTGAGCGATTTCAACCTTTAGAGAGGGGCTCTGATGGCACTGTGGATTCAAAAGAGCCCGTGTCTAAAGATTAAACCTCCTCCGTTGTTTATCGCATAAACAAAAAAACAAAAACAAAAAAAAAACAAAAAAAAAACAGAGGTCGCCAAAGCAGAGCTTTCACACGTCAGAGGGCGACAAGGTAACAAGAAATAAAACACACCAAAGAAGAAGAAAGAAAAAAATACCCCGGGGCGCCTGAGTGGAAACTCGAACGCGACAGTGGGCGGCTAGGAAAAAAAAAAAAAAAAAAAAAAAAACGTGAGTGAAGATATACGCTAATAAAGCCTTACGTTTTGTTAGAGGGACTGGACCTGTGCGCTTTTTTTTTTTTTTTATTATTTCTGAAGTAAATTAGAGACATGCATTAAGTGGTTAAATATATTTGTTAGGTTATGACGAAGGAGCATTCGGTTAATTATGTTAAAAAGCCACTCAGAAGGTTTATTGACGGAGTTAATAATGCGACAGTCGAAAGTAAGTGGACAGGTGTAGTAATAATTGTTGGGAGAGCCCAAGGTCCCGCACTCACATTGGTCTGAACGTGAGCGATGGAATGTATGCAGGTAGGCTTTAAAAGGACCATGTCCTGTGAGAAAGGCAGTGACTGCTGGTGTTAGGTCGAAGTTGTATTTAGAAACCTTAGGAAGTAGTGAATAGGTGTGACGACCTTTTTCCGAGTCGTTCCAGTAAATTTGCCACTCCTCCATAAGATTATGAAAAAGAATTTTCTTCACGTGAGAGGGAGGAATTGGCAGTGGTGTTTGGATTGTAGAGAAGGTAGTTGATCCTTTAGCTAGCCTATCAGCTAATTCGTTGCCAGCGACCCCCGTATGAGCAGCGACGTGGGCGAAAGAGACCTTGGTTGAGAGAGAAAGGAAAATTGATTTAATTTCCTGAACAATAGGGTTAGGGGAGCGGAAGCGACCAAGGGCCTGCAGGGCTGAGAGACTGTCGCTGAAGACTGAAACTGCGCTGCAAAGTGGAAGTTCTTGAACCCAGTTCAGAGCTTTTAGAATTGCGTAAAGCTCAGCCTGGAATAGGGCAGTTGCAAGCAGCTGATAACAGCAAAGCAACGCGGACAGCGTGCCCTCCATCACTGGTTGCTATGCGCGGTTGCCATGGTGCTGTGAGCTGTTTTCAACTACCATTTGCTTACTGTTCTAAAAATGGCGTCTATTTATTTTCACGTGGAGTTGATAGCCCTCCATCTACGTCACTATGACGTCATATGAAACTACTCTATACAGAGTTGCAATCTCCCAGCCTAGAGGCCCACTGATGAATCGAGACACCTTCGGTTAAGACGCAGAAAGCTGCCCCCACGCCATCAGTGGTTTTCGACCCATCTGTAATTATCGCCAAAGGAGCAGAAGGTAAGAAAGAGTTAACGTTAGTATCAATGAATTCATGCAAGGTGTCCACTGCAGGTTGTAGAGACCAGCTGCTTTTGTTGAGTTGTATAGTGGTGTTTGGAAAGAATGTGTTTTGTGTGGCTAGGGTGTTAAGTTGCAGGATATTAGTTTTATAGTATTCATATTTAATTTTAAGGTGGATAGGAGGGACTCCGGTAATGACGTGAAGGGCGTCAGTTGAGATTGTTCTATAACCTCGTGACAATTGCAGAAGGAGAACTCGCTGTATTGAATTGGATTTGTTAGCTGATCTTTTGGAAAGGTTGCCCCTCCCCCCCCCCCCCCCCCCAGATTCCTGCCCCGTATGAGATAATTTTTTCTGCAATTGTTGTGTACCAAATTTTTAGCATTTTAGATTTAATTCCCCATGTTTTACCTGTAATTTTGCACGCGTTATAAAATATTTTGAATATTTTTAATGTAATGTAGTCTATATGTGAGATCCAATTTAGGTTTCTGTCAATGTTAATTCCTAATATTTTATGCTATCCACATGTTTAACACTGACGCCATTCACTCGCATCGTGGGTTTCCTTTTTAAGAGACGTGGGCTTGAGAAAGTGAGCGCTTGCGTCTTATGTGAGGAAAGGGTCAGGTTGAGCGAACTCAGCAGCTGGGTGAAGTTGGAGAGGGAACCTAGAGCATGTGTTTCCAGGTCGATCCTTGTTTTTCCCGAGAGAATGAGAGTGAAATCATCCGCGTAGGCATATATGTAGTAACCTTTTAGAGACATAGTTTCAAGAATTTGGTTTGCGACTATTGTCCAGAGGACTGGTCCCAAACAAGAACCTTGGGGACAGCCCTTTTCTTGAGTGTGTTCACTGGAGCCGGAACCCCAGTTAACAATGATGCTTCGGTTAGAAAGATAAGAGCGGATGACCCCAGCGACATTTCTCGGGAACTGTAAGGAGGTGAGAGCTTTAAAAATGTAAGGCCATTCGATGTTATCGAATGTGCCTTGAATATCGAGCGAGACGATAGTTGTGTACAATGCTGAGCTTATGCTGAGAGCATGAGCATTATAATTACAAATGTTTTGTACTTACATATTGTTGAGTCGACCATTTTTCGCCAGTTTTAAATATCGGGGCCAAGAAAGCAGTAATGAAAAACTAGCCTTTCCCGTACAGAACATCTGCGTGATAGTACCTGCATACCTCATATGATTCTCAGAAAAATATCCTAAATAAAATCACTAGAAAATTTCAGTTTTTTTTTCTTTCTTTTCTTTCTTTTTAAATCATTAACATTTGTATTATAATTTCAATTTTAGAAAAATATTTTTTTCGCTGCAAAGTTAAAAATTCGTAGGATTAAATTATTATTATATTAAAAATCAATTACTTCCTAAAATTTGACGGAATTAAAAACCATATCCCCATACATAACAGAAATTCCACAGCTAATAAATGTAACCACAAAATAATAAATAAAAATAAATAACTTTCATTCTATTTATAATGAATGAAAAATCTAAAATAATATAATAGATGGAACCGCCACCGCTATTCTACCGAATAACCAATGTTAATAAATGCCAGACCTAACTAACTAGCCTTAAATTCTTCCGATTATACTTCTAATTATGAGATTTTCAGCATATGTTTCAGCACGAAAAGTTACTACTTTTTAAATTTCTTTAAGAAAATGTGCATTACAAGTATTTTAGATTAAATGTTTGTAGCAGGAATCTTGAGCCAAAATGCTTATATTTGCTTTGTCACTAGTAGCCGAATTTATGCTTTGGATCTGGGTTGACCAATCAGATAATACCTTACGTCACTATCTATCGTTTCGACAAAATTTAATCGTAACTGGTTCACGTTAGAGAAACATTATATAGATTGTTTATTCAACTGTTAAATTCAACTGTGATTTTTGTTAAAAGAATGCGCAATTGTAATTTCAATTCAATTATTTATTTAAATAAACGTTGAAGCAAATTCTTCAAAATCTTCACAACTTATTTAATTTTTTATTAAAAACTTAACCTTTTCTTACATTCCGAATACTATAGTGGGGAAAGAACTGTAATCATGCCAAAAATCCGAGTTTGAGATTTCGGCATTTCTACACGTTTTGATGTCCCTTGAATTCATATTTACAATTTTTACGATGATGTATACGTGTGTGTGCATGTGAGTGAACACGATAGCTTCTAAATGCTTTGTTTGAATGAACTGAAAGTTGTTACGCATATTATATATCACCATAGCACGGACCCTATTGATTTCTGGTGAATCCAGCGCTTATAGTTTTTTTACAGGAACAAAAAGAATTTTTTTTTATCATTATGGCCTATGGGCCTAAATACTTTAAAGTGTGATAGCGTCTAAATGCCTTATTCGACTGAGCTAAAAACTTTTACACGTGTTGTGAGTCACTGTAACACGAATTGTATAAATTTTGGAGAATGTAGCGTTTATAATATTTTTACAGGGACGCAAAGAAAAATTTCTTATCATATAGTCTATAGGCTGAAATTATTCGAAGTACGATAGCGTCTAAATGCCTTATCAAATTGAGATGAAAATTCACATACGTGATTAAGTTCACAGAACTGTATAGCTTTTGATGAATTTAGTACTTACAAGGAATTAAAACAAGGAAGGAAGTAAAAGCTACAAGGAATTAAAACAAGATTATGAGTTTGAATGAAATATATAAATACATAGATGATAGATATAATGGGTGTTGAGGGGGGCGGCAGCCACGTCAAATACGTATCTGGTTATGTAGCAAATTTATCACATAAATGTTTGTACATGTATATACATATGCATACATACATACATACATACATACATACATATATTTATATATATTTAAGTACCGACGAGTAACCCCGTCGGCCGAAGAGGGTTTGTTTATCAGGTAGGGGGATTATTTGATATATTTTATTTGCTTTCTTGTCTACATTCACTAATTTTTTATATTATTGTATTTTTTATATAAATTAGTTTGATGTTTTTTTTATGCCTTTTTTAGAATTTCATACATTATATATGTCAGATTTCTATTCAGTTAATGGTGGTTTTCTGTTTGATGAGACGTTGGGGGCTAAGGATAGCTATTAGCTAATTGCTACTATCCTTTCAGAAACTTCTCTTTCACCCCTACACAGAGGGGCCTCGCTGATGAAGACCTCTGTGACTGTTGGAGTTTTATTTCATTTCATTCATTTGTTAAATTATTCCTATATATATTTATAATTATTTCAAATAATATGGAATACATAAAAAATAATTTGCTTATCAATGAGAAATGCTAATGAATCGTCAGGGCTCCTGTTCTACAAGATCCACAAGTAAATAAAGGAATCAATAAATAATAATTTTAATAAATAATTTGCACTGCATGGATTTCTATAGAAAAATTTATAAGAAAGTATTTTGATGGTCAAAATCACATTGTATTTTTTCTTTTTCCTTCTTATATTATCTTTTCTTTTTTGTTAAAATAAAGAATTTAAATAATAAAGTAGTAGTACATTTGTTTCTTGATGATCTACTGTATGTTATTATAAAATCGGTGTTTCAGTGATTTTTTAAAATCTGATTTTCTTCGAAAAGTACAGTTTCTTTTCTTTTCTTTTTTTCGTGTATTTTGAGATATGTTATTTTAAAAACTGTGTTGAGTTGTGATTGGGTTCTTTTAAAGTGCTTATTTCTGCACATACTTAGTGTTTTCTTTTCTTTTTCTTTTTCCTTGAAAAACCCGCATTTTTACATAGGCAGTAGAGGGTTCAGTTTCCCAATACAATACGAGTTGAAGTCATGTTAGGTATTTTTGAAAGCAGCTCCATTGATCCCTTTTAGCTTATCTTTGAATAATAATAATAATAATAATAATAATAATGATAATAATAATGGCAGCATTTTGCGTAGTTTGACTATTATACAGTACATTTATCGCTTTTTATACCGTTGAGATATTGGTATTTGATTTACCTCTAAGAGAAAATATATATTTTTCATAAAATTCTTTTTAGAAACCTGCGACTCGAAACCAAAATTATATTGAGATTATTCTTATGACATTTGGGATTTGCATCGTAGTTACAGCAGATTCCCATCATTCTTATTCCACCCCCCACCCCCCTTCAAATCAGACCTCGACTTCATTAACTTTCTAAATTCAATAGAATTTGACTCCCATGTCCACACTTTACTCGAGATTACTCATGCAGATACATTTGCACTACGCTCCTAGCTATGACTACTTTTACGCAAGATTCACGAAAAGACAAATTAAAAATATTTTCTACCTCGTCATGCTATATCTTGAATAAATAAATATATATATATATATATATATAATTCTGAATACTAAATAAAATAACTGGTGTACAATCATTATTCAAACTTAAAAACTTCTTTACACACTTGTGCGTAAAATTAATGAAAGTACTACCGGTTTCGAATGGATGTGGCCTTTCTTATTCAGGTCCAAACACATTCTACTGTCTTGGAGGCAAAAGCAAGACTGAATGCTTTGCAAAATCCAAAGGTAGAGGAGCAACACAGCCAACTAGTAGGAAGCAGTCTACAAAAACAAACAGAGGGGGAACAGAATTTTATTTTTATGTAAATCTTAGGTATTTACATAAAAATAAATCAAAATATATAATTTGAGTATTTTGAAATCCCTTTCCTCCACCTTTTTGTGTTTGTTCTCTTGTTTCCATTTTTTTTAGTTGTGTTCCCCCTCTGTTTGATTTCAAAAACTGCTTCCTATTGGTTGGCTGTGTTGCTCCTCCACCTTTGGATTTTGCCATGCTTTCAGTCTTGCTATTGCCTTTAAGGAAGTAGAACGTGTTTGCACCTGAAGAAGAAAGGCCACGTACTTTCGAAACCGGCAGTACTTCATTAGTTTTATGGTGTGCGAAGAATTTTCTAAGTTCGAATACTTTTTCTGGGTCCGTTTTCAGATTTCCCGAATAAGGGCTAAGTTATTTTATTTATTTATTTATTTATTTATTTATTTATTTTTGCAAAAGAAGTAAAAGTCCTATGTCCCCGAAATCATTTTTTACCTCCTTCCCTTCTTCCAGCCATGGGCAAACTCTTTGTGAAAATTATCAAGCCCCGAGTCGTCACCTTTCAAGAGAACAAAAACTACTTGATAATGCCCAACACGGGTTTTGAGATAGGAGAGACACCCCCTCAGCCCTCTGTTCTTTAAAATAAATTTAAACCTCTCTAATTTCCTCTTTTAAATATTGTTGAATTATTTTATTTGACATCACAGGGTCTTTTGATTTCATTGATTGGGGTTTGTTAACTCAAATTATACTTGAATCACCTTTTCCATATCACTAAAAAATCATATAACCAATCGAAAAACCAGAATTCTTTTTCCATCTGAAATTTTTGGTTTAATTATTTTAAAGGCTGTCCTCAGGGATCCTATCTGAAGCCTGTCTTGTGCATAGATATAGTAATTCATATAGATCTATCATCCCCGTGTTATCGATCAAAGATTTTTGATGCTGAAGAAAAGTTTTGGCATCAGCCATTAGAGAGTATGAAACTCGGCAATAGTAATAGAATAGAACTATTGCGAAAGTTGATGAATATTCTGAATGACGAAATTCGCATGTCGTTTAATTGATTTTTAGCTTTTAATAGCTTGAATAGCTTGTAATTGCTTATAATCGATAATAGCATTATACATAACTTACGTTACACATATCTTTGTGTATCTGGTATATTTCACTAATTTATTTAAAGTATAATTTTTATAATAAGCTGCTTTATTATTATCATGATGTAATACTGCTATTATATTTCAAGGATTTTTTTTAAAGGTAAGTTGTAATTAATTAATTGAAATTACTTTAATTAATTATTTAATTATTTAATAAGTTAATTATTAAATGTTAAGTAAATCATTGGTATATAATTCTTTAAATGTTGCTATTTATTCAAAAAAAAAAAAAAAAAAAAAGAAAGAAAGAAAAAGAAAAGAAAAGAATGAAAGAAAAATGAATTTGAAACTGTATCTGAAGTTTCACATTCACATTGAGTACATAAATTATCCATAAATTTTACAAGCTAAATTATCCGTGTGTATCTCATGTATATTCACTCGGGAAAAGACAGCTATTAGAAAATAAAATGGCCGTCTTTCCTGAATGAAAAGGAATCATATTTTCCTCGCTATACGCCTACGTTCACAAATTCTCTATTTTGTTTATAATTTTGGTTCCTTAATAATCCAAGATAGAGGACTCAAAATGCAATTTCTAAAAACATTGCACAGCACAGTAATACTCAAAAAAATTTCTAACAGCTTTCAAATTTGGTTTCTAGGCCTCAATTTATATGGAGTCAGAAAACTTATCTCAATTCAAAGAAATACCTCTTAAAATTCTTTACTCTAATAGAATTATTTTCATGGATGCACTTTTAATAACAAATAAACGATAATAAAGAACAACGTCCCCTACTCAAAAGATAATCTCTTTCTACCACTAAAATCTTGTATATTTCCAAACTTTTAGACCCTGAATAACTTTGTGGTAACTCAGTCACCGGTCTGCACCCCTTTCTCAAAATTTAAACGGACAGCTCAGGAATAGACCACGGTGTTGCATGTGTTCCTGTCTTCTTTGTAATGTAACTCCCATTATCAAATTAAACTCCATAAACAGAACAAAATATTTCAAGTTAAATTATTGCCGAAATGTCAGTGGAGACCTTTACGCTGAGAGTGGGGGCTCAAAATGCTTTTGCCTGTTTGTTTGCCTGTCTGTCTGTCTGTATGTTTCGCGATAGCGGCCGCAAAAATCACTCTATTGACTTGCAATATAGTACACATGTTAAAAATCCGCGCAAAATTAGCTGTGCAGTTTTCGGTGTGTGTTCAACATGCACTTCGTGTACAGGGATACACCAAAGTTTTTCTTATCATTACGGCCAATGAGCAGAATTTGTATGCTTTGCAATAGCGACCGCAAAAATTCTCCAACTGACTTGCAAATTGGTATGAATGTTTAAGGACTATACAGAAATAGTTGTATATTTTTGGTGTACATATTGTAAATTCTTCGTATACAGGGACACATCAAAGTTTTTCTTATCACTACGGCCTATGGGCAGATTTTCGTTTAAACTCATTTTAACATGGTTACAGAGCATTTAACAAAATGAAATTAACATACATTATTGAGATTTATGTAGCACGCTTTCGGAAGAAAATATGTGCTTAAGCAATAATTAATGCACATGTACAGAACCTTACAAAAGTCTTCTGAAAATGTCATGTAATCATCCAAATTACGTGAAATCTCTTTACGTTAAGCTTCTTTCATATTCCTTCAACATACGGCAATAAGCATACATTACTAAGATGCTTAAACGCATGTTTTCTGTAGACAAAAGGTATGTACAGTCGGTAACAAAAGTATCCGAACACTAGCAAAAATTCCTATGCAAAAAAAGTAGAGTTAATACTATTTTGTTAAATAAATCCTTGTCGAATCATGCTTTTAGACTGACTAAGTACATGATTCGATAAGGATTTATTTAACAAAACAGTATTAACTCTACTTTTTTTACATAGTAATTTTTGCTAGTATTCGGATACTTTTGTTACCGACTGTATAGACTAAAAAATTTTTTTACAGGACCACGCACAATAATTCCGATAACATTCTGTAATCATATAAATGATGTTAAATTTGGTTTGTATATTAATGAGATAAATTAATTGTATTTTTTTTTTTATTAATGTATATAAATACTGTGGCTAGTGCACAGGAACACATAAAAGAATTTCGCACCATTACGGTATATAGATGATATTTCTTATAAGTGTATTTTAACATGGCTACAGTCCATTAAATATAATAAAATAAAATGTTTTTAGAATTTTTAAAGCATAAAAAAATGATAGACACTGAATTGATAATTTATTTACAGGCAATACAAAATAATTCCAATCTATTATGCAATCATTTGTTATAAAATATGGTAGAAGTATTAATGAGTTACAAGTAAATATATATGCACACATATGTACAAGTAAATACAGACAGACAGATACGGGGTTGAGAAGGGCTGTAGCCCCCTAAGAAATGTATTTGTTTATGTAGCTAGTAAATCATATACATATATATATATATATATACACAATTATTTTAACCAATATGGAATAAACAAAAATCATCAGCTTTGGGAATGAGTGAAGCAAATAGGATTTTGATGCATCTGATTTGCAGATTCACTAGTTAGGAACCGTTTTTGCCATTAAATTGTACTTAATCCATACTTTCTCAACTTCAGTCATTATCTATACTAATATTATAAATGCCAAAGTTTGGGTGGATGTATGGATGTTTGTTACTCAATCACGCCACAACAGCTAAACAGATCTGGATGAAATTTGGTACAGAGATAGAGAATAGTCTGGAATAGAAAATAGGCTACTATTTATACCGGAAATTTGATTAGATTTTTTTAAACATAATTAAAATATGAAAATAATAAACTGGTAATTGCCTTAATATCAGCCATTTAAATTTTTAAGTGTTGCCAAAAATGTTTAAGAGGTATTTTTATTTATTTATTTATTTTCAACATAAAATGAAATATGCTTTCACGCAAAAAATAAAAAAATACTAAATGTTAAATTGGTGAATGAGAAAATGGCTTTTTATGACTTTAAAATAAAATAGTAGTAATACAAATCTAGCATGTTTCTTTTGAATTTTATTTCATAGCATTTTTTTATATACAGTCGGTAACAAAAGTATCTGAACACTAGCAAAAATTCCTGTATAAAAAAAGTAGAGTTAATACTGTTTTATTAAATAAACCCTTGTCGAATCCTGTGTTTAGACTGACTAAGAACAGGATTCGACAAGGATTTATTTAACAAAACTGTATTAAGTGTACTTTTTTATATAGGAATTTTTGCTAGTGTTCGGAGACTTTTGTTACCGACTGTACCTCAAGTTTAGATTTTTTTTTTTTTTTCTTTTTAGCACGGATGAATCACTCTTAGCATAAAAGCTAATTCAGCATTATATTAAAGGTATTTACTTATTGATAAATCTAAACAAATTTTTAAATTTTGATGCTGTAGTAGATCGGACATTTTTCACCAAGGACAGCCACTTAAAGCCAAGTAGCGCATGAAAAATATAACTAAATTATAAAATATTGAAAAGAAAGAAAAATATAGAAATATAGAAAGAGATAGGAACAATAATCGCATAAATTATATTTTGGTCTAAAACGGCGACAGAAATTCAAAAGCCGCCAAGTAGAGCTATATTAGGTTGTACCATGATCAGGTTTACATATTAATTAATATATTTATTTTTCAATGTATCAACTACTATTAACTAAGCATGAAGTATATATAACCACAAAATAATAATAATAATAATAATAATAATAATAATAATTGTCTCATGCGATAGACGTAGCCGATCATAGCGTAACGTAATATTATATTTGGCTTGAAATTGCTGTCATTTTATGGTTGATCGATTAAATCAAATAAATATAGGAAATAATTTAAAAGCAAATATTATGTACATCACGCATAATGTTGTCCATATGTAACTGGGATTCAAATATAAAAGGGCTACTTCAAAATTTTCTATACTGTCCGTATCGAAACTGTCATATATGATAAGCACCAATTGGAAGCCCACGGGTAAGCTATTGTCGCAGGCAATAGGGACAGGCACCGGAGACCGCGAGCACGAATAAGATGCTGCCGAAGGCAGCGGGAACCCAAAGCGAGCTTTTGAGCGATTTTAGTATTTTTTTTCTTTTTTCATAAATCTATATAGAAAAGAGTTTCCTTTAAATATAGTAACCAGCGAAGCGGGAAAAGCCTGATAGTAATTTATAAGGACATATTTTCGGCACTGTCACTATTCAGTTGTCCATTTCCAAAACATAAAACAAATATGTTACAATGGGCAATATTTTTGATGAAGAAATTACCCTTCCTTTTTCGCCATCTAATTCTAAAGCAACTCTATGTAACAAGCAATGTCTGAGTAGCAATTTGATTGGCCATCTTACGCAAAAGCTAGAAATACTTCTGCTAAAATAACTAGATGTTACTTTTATTAACGATCACAACATAGCGACCTATTTTAACTGTAGCCATGGAAGCATCCCGGAGTTTCTTCATTAAAAAAAAAAAAAAAAAAGTACTTATGCTCATGTGGCTGAAAGAGATCCTTATTTCATTAAATTTTTAAAACTGCTTTTTATTACCTCACCACTTCAAATTAAATAGAGACCAAACAATTAGATAAAACTTATTTGAAACAGTCTTAAATCGGGCTAACTACAATAATCTAAAAACTAATTACAACAAACTTATTTCCCTCTTTTCATACACAAAATATAAATATTAAATAATCTCATGTGAATATGGATTTCCTTTATATGATTTTGTATTTTCTATGTTATAAAATGTCCGAAGCCTGCGAGCATCATTTATGTACATGCAGAGTTGTCATAAGTAAACTTGACTATTCAGCGTTCTCTGTAGCTGTAACTAAAATACGGATCGTGTCGAAAACTTGTATATAGACAATTCAAAGGATGCACTCAAATAATTCCGCAAAAAAAAAAAAAAAAAAAAAAAAAAAAAAAAAAAAGAAGTGTGAAAATAAATAAAATAAACAAAAAACCAAATAAATAAAGTAAATAAAACGAAATAAAAATACCGCTAGGGTGCCATGCATCAAAATACAAAAAGCTACAAATTTCTTTATATATTATTACAGGCATTTTGGTTATTTTTACTTTCTTCTATATCTATATAAGAAGAAAGTATTGGATTTGTAAAAATTTTAGAACTCCATTTTTCGACTGATTTGCACGTTTTGAGGTGCCCTGAACATGATTAGACTGTTTTTAGAAAATGTCTGTCTGTGTGTTTGTATTACAAATTTTGTGGACACTGTATCCCATGAACCGATGAACAAAAATTAACCATACTTAGTATTCAATTAGATTCTGACCTAAAATAATGTTGATTGTAATTTGGGATCAATCACTCAACAGATGGCGCTTATATATATATATATATTCTAAATTTTTACATGGCAGTATAGGAGAATATTTCGTATAAATGTGTAATGAGAGTTATTTTTAACGTATTATTGCAAAATTAATGGGAATTATTGATAATAGTGATAGTGAAAATTAATCTGAAATCTTCCAATCAAAAGTTTAAAATATATATAAATTCTCCGTCCTCCAGAGGGTATTGGGTCCTCTGATCTTTCTAGGAGGTTTCATTAGAGAACAGATACCCGTTTCCTAGGTTTCTATACTGAGAGGTTGGTAATGATTGATGGTGAGTACTTCCTTTTCCTTCCATGGACGTTACACCCCATAATACTTTAAACAATTAAAAAACATCTTGAAGAACTTTAATCGACGAAAAGTGTTTTGTTGTTAGGTAAAATTTATTGAAACGGTATGAATGCAAATTTCTGACAAATTCTATAACATAAAATTTATTGTGCCTATTGTTTACAATAGTGATATTTTAATTAATTCGTACAACTATATAGACATGACTTGAATGTGCCGCCATTTTTATAAAATTAAGTTTTCTTCTGAAGTTAAATAAATTGAAAATGATAAAAATTTATCCATTATAGAACGATTTAAATTTATTCGTGAATTTATATCAAATGAACATAATATTTTTGATGAATATTCACAGTTTAAAATGTGCATAATTAGTGTAATTGAAAAAAAAAAAAAAAAAAAAAAAAAAAAAACATTAAGACTTTTAATATTAAAATTTTATACCCACTCCAACCTTAAGCAATATTAAAAACAAAACCGAAAGCGCTGCGAGAGAAAAATCAATGTGAAAATAAAAGACAGGATTATATGAACATGCTTCATAGAAGAGATAATTTCTGCGTTAATGAGTATTAAGGTTCTGATTATGTTTGAATATTTTCATGCATGAAGAAAGGTAAGTGCTGTGTTAATATCAAACTATAAATACATGTATTAACAAAGCATTACTATCGAGAGCAAATATTAATTTCTATACTCTTTCCCAAGTTTAGCAACTTAAGAGAGAAATTGGTAAATTATGGGCTTAGTATCCATCGAAAGACGCCAAAAAATGACACATTTCATTCATTATTTTTTCTTTATAGTATTTTTTTTTTTCATAAAAAAATAATTTACGGAATTAAATTTATGCTTTATAGATATGTAATAAACACTGCAATTTTTTAAACGTTACAGCCATTCGATTGAATGAATAATAATAATAATAATAATAATAATAATAAACATGCCATTTTAATGTTATTTTCTAAGAAACTACCGTTTTATATAAAACAACATTGAGTGTAGCTACAGAGGCTCGATTCAATTTTTTTGAGGCTTTCACAAAATAAGCAGTAAGTGAACATTCATCACAAAACGAGATTACATATGCCTACACACACGCGCGCAAAAGAGATTGCTTGGTATAAACATACTATTATTTATTCATACATTCATTCATTAATTTTTAAAAATACTTGCATTATGTCCATAACATACGCTATTATTACATTGTTTTTTATTTTCATTTTTGCATTTATAACAGTTTCAATGAATATTTTATTACTTTACTCTTTGTGTTTGCTTAGAATAAATACATTTTATTACCGTAAATTAGACAGTAAACTAATTTTACGTAAAGGATTTTTTTTTTTTTTTTTTTTTTTCAATTTAGTAAACGTTAGTGAAAAATCGCATGAATACGCAACATTTAAATTGAAAAACTAATATTTTATGAATGATATATGGACATCGTATTTAGCAAATATTTTTATCATTTCCATTTCCATTTTTTTTTTTTTCTTTTTTAAGAAAAACAGCGTAAGCAGGAAATTTCACGATTTTAAAAATATTTGTGTTAACATCCTATCATGGAAAGCTTTAAATTTACATAAAAGGATTTTTTTTAAAGATGTTAGGGTGGTAGGAGACTTGTTAAATGTTTAAATTACGAAATAGTTCAAGACGTGTCTTAAACTATGCTTAGATTAAGATGTTTTGATCCAAAATTTAATGTGTTATAAATGGAAATTTTATATAACACAAAATCAATAGCAGTAAGATTTGCTAAAAATGTCTTTTGACTGTAAATTGTCATAGTTATTTTATAACATTATTTTCATTTTTTATTTTATTATTATTATTATTATTATTATTATTATTATAATTATTTTACAGTCATAATTGATTTAACAGATGACAGTCATGTAAGATTTGCTAAAAATGTCTTTTGACTGTATTGTCATAGTTATTTTATACATTATTTTTATTTTTATTTTTTTATTTTATTTATTTTATTATTTTTATTTATTTATTTATTTATTTACAGTCATAATGAACTCAGAGACATGTTGTAATTGTGTAAAGCATAAATTTTCCTTCAAATTAGAAGTGCATTTTTTAAATGAAACTTTTTCTGAAATTGTTCAGTTTGTTTCTAACGAACCTCTTTCTCCATTTATGAAAGGAATAAAAAAAAAATTCTTTATTCTATGTATTATGAGTTGATTTTTTTTTCCTTTTTATCTAGTTACAATAGTTATTGAAAAAATCGAATTATATTGACTGAATTAACTTTTTTTTTTTTTTTTTAATTATTATAATCATATCACATAGTGATTTTGTAAAAATTCTACGTTCTAAAGACTGAGACATAGCTATCACGCATATCGAGATCAATGTTGTGTAACAGTGCAACTTGTTGTGTAATATGTATTGAAATTGAAAAATCTCTGTTATTCATAATAAGCATTTTAAGCATTAAAAGTGGCGACATTGAACTGAATAGATGTCGAAATACTGTTATAACAATTCGCGGAAATTACAGTATAGATGCGCCCTTTATACATCAAAATCTAAATAGTAATTATTTATTTTAGTGTCTAAGTATAGATACATTTTTTTGTGAAACACTTTATATTAATTCTTCGACTTCACAATTTATAAAATTTAGGTAACATACAGATACATTAAAAAAAAAACAGAAGAAGTTTTATGAAAGCAGCCAAATAGATACCTTACAACATACCAAAAAAAAAAAAAAAAAAGACCTTTACTTCTTCTTCTTGCTTTTTTTTATTTTTTTTATTTTTTTTATTTAACTTATTTAAAATAAAATGAAATGAAATGAAAATATCGCAATAATAATAATAATAATAATATAATTAAAAAACCCCCTAAAATTATACATATTTTATCATTTGAAGATAAGGAAAGAGCTAGGAATAAATGCTGTCAATTTATTATTATTATTATCATTATTTAGTTAATAATACTTAAATTATCATCTAAGTTTCCAAAATTTCGACATCAAATTCTTGCACAATGGATTTATAATGTATTATATTAATTAATTTGTATGAAATGATAAAATATAGAGTTTATAACATTAGATTTGCTTATAAGAAGATTTTGTTTTGAGGAAAATTTAGAATTATACTTTGATACAGCTTTATTTAGAATAATATGTGTAACATTTGAAGCGGTAAATACTTTGTGAAAATAGCAGTATTTAATGATAAAATGATTATTACACTTATAGTGTTTTAATGAACAGCTTATTTAATCACTGTACGTTAAAATAAATAAAAAATAAAATGATCTTTTTAAGTAAAAGCTAAAAAGCTCCTAGTTAAATAAAATAATAAAATAATAAGATTATTTTATAGAGAATAATCTTCTCTACTTGTAAAAATTTTTAAAAAAATAAATAAATAAAATGAACTTATATATTTTCAGTCCCAGCTAGTAAGTATTTTTTTCTTTCTTTTAATTTATTTATTTAGAACTAGCAGGCTACGCCCGCTTCGCTGGTCACTATATTTAAAGGAATTTTCAAAAGAATTCAATCACTATTTATTTTTTATATGACATTATAAATAAATCTAAAAAAAAAAAAAAAAAAAAAAAAAAAAAAACATTGCAATTGCTCTAAACCTCGCTTCGTGTACCCGCTGCCTACGGCAGTTTTTTTTTTCTTCTCCCGCATTGTATTGTGTCCAGATTAACATTACTTACAGAAAAGTCTTTCCCGGGGGTTTAAACCTGGGAATATATCGATGACAGGTGGATCTGCTATTATTTAAGAACTACGATTTTAAAAATGACTTAACCCAGCATCCATTAAATATTTCAGTTTTTGGAGCATGCATTTTATAGCCCTCACTCTTTACACTATATTACCATGTAATTCCGACCAGTATAATAAAAAAAAAAAAAGAAAGAAAGAAAAGAAAAGAAAAAAGTAGTTTTTCTTTTAAAAGGAATGAATTAAATAAAAAACAAATGAATTCTAATTAAACTTAAATTTTACTAAATTTAATCCTTTTTACTATATACTATCATTTTTCAAATAATAAATATTATGAAGAAAAAAAATCCTTTTCAAAGAAATTAATTAGAAAAATAAAAAATAAAAAGTTCTTATGCTATAAAAATTATACATTATGCATAAACATAACTGTTATAAATAAATTTTTAGATTTAAAATTCAATATACTTAAATACGTAATTTAAGTATATTGAATACTTAAATACGTAATTTTCTACTGCAATACCATTTGATTTTCAACAAATATAATAAATTAAGAAGAGAAAAAAAAAAAAAAAAAGGTTTCACCTTCAAATGAATGAAGTAAATAAATAAAAAATAAATAGTGTAACAGACGTTGCTAAGATGCGCTGACGATTGAAATAAAAGAAATTTTTTTAGATAAATGAAACAAAGAAGCCATTGCTTAAAACTGAAAAAAAAAAAAAAAAAAAAAAAAATATATATATATATATATATATATACATATTCGAAATTTGAAAAAAATCTCGATGAGGTGCACACCTGCAGGTCCTAGCTATCCATCTCCCAAGTTTTGCAACTCTGCAATCAGTAGTGTGAGCACCAGTGCGCAGACTGTCACGCACAGACACTTCTCTTTACTTATAGAAGTGAAGTATAAACAGCAAAGAGCAAATAATTACAAGTGTGAAGTTTTAATGAGGTTTGAGTCAAAGTTAAAGGGGTATTTTAAAATTTAAAATAGTTTCTATATTAAAATTCATGATATATATATAGGATGTGTTTGTTTATATTCTGCTGTAAGAGTTTTTAGATTCTGTAAAACATAAAGCATAGCACATATGACTGAAACTTAAATAGATTTTGATTTATAAACGTGTAAAAGGATAAACTAAAAAAAAAAAAAAAAAAAAAAAAAAAAAAAAAAGAAGTACAAAATCCAATTTATTATGTCAAATATTATCGAAAGCTGCATTCAATTTATTTCAGCGCCAAGCGATTTAAACATAAGATCAAATCTTTATACGAATTTATTTGTTGTTATCTTTCTTGATAAGATAAGTTCGTTCAAATATAATACGATTCGTAAGGTAAAGAGATTTATATAAGCTAAACATTAGGATTCACATAAATGAAAAAAGTAGTTTTCCCCCTATTTTCACTTACTTAAAAAAGATTGATCGGTTCAAGAGTAATAAATATAATATAATAATAAAAGACTAAATATATACAATTATATTATAAGTATTTATAATAAAATATAGTAAATACATAAAATCCAGATCTTTTTAAAAATATTTGAGTATAATTTTTTTTTTTTTTTTTTTTTTGTTCCCGTGAAAAATCAAACTTAAAATAAATAACAAAAAACAAATGTATTTTCATTCCATGAAAAACTATATGTCTTTCAATCAAAATGTTTATCTCAAATAACATGCCTTACAAAAACTTATAGAAATGTTTTAAACGGAATTGTTATATTTATGAATGCTTTAAGGTTTAAATTTTGTAAGTGTATCTGTTTTTAAATTCAATAAAAGAAACGTATGAAATAACTCAAAACTATGTAATAGTTTTAAAAAAATGATTATATAGTTTTTTGTGCAAATGATACCTAAATGATAATTGGGATAATTATAATAATAATAGACAAGGAAAAAATATTAAAATATTAAAATTAATATAAATCTATATTTTATTTATCTATTTATATTTTTTTAAACAATATCTCAAAGGTTTTATAAAAGTACGTAACTTCGATTTCTATTGAGTTTGATTTTTAATTTTGTCAAAAATATTTGAGTAGCACTGAAATTAAAATAGAAAAATTAGAAATTAATTAGGTCATATTTTTCGGATTCAAATTTGTATATCTAAAATATTTTACGTTCGTGAATCTTTATTCGTAGGGTTAACGAAAATTTAGTGGCCCAGACAGACCACCAAGTTATGATTTAGTGGTCAAAGTAATAAACTGGTAGAAAAAAGTTATATATATTAAAAAAAATATATATAACAAATGCAAGTATTTTTAAACTTGTTTTTAGTGCAAATATTAATATTTTTCTGAGAAAGTATCACAAATATTTTCATTTTGAGATACTTTAAGGAGATAGTAGACGTGAAAAACCATTTTTTGAAATTATTGTCTTAGAGCAAGTAATTAAAACTTCTTCACACACCACTGCTTTTGCCTCCAAGGCAGTTGCACGTGTTTGCACCTGATGAAGAAAGGCTACGTCCTTTCGAAACCGGTTGTGCTGATTTAAAATTTATGGTGTTTGAAGAAGTTTTAATTACTTGCTATTGTCTGTACGCCAGTTTTTTGAATTTATTTTTGGTATTGTCTTAGAGTTTCGCAAGTTAGCATACATGATCTTTGAAATGCATCAGAATTAAGTATAATGAAACTTATCGAAATAAAAAATAAAAAATATACAGACACGACATTATTTCATTATTTAAAACATGAAAATCTGACATTGACAGATTTTAATTTAGTGCCAGAGGCCTACTGCTAAACTTGTTAATATCGACAAATTCATCTTTAGTTAATTCGTGACGATCTAAATTCCATGATAAAGTTTTCATTAAATCAAACCAATGTGTTTCAGCTGCAGATACTGTAACAAATAACGTTGGAAGTCCAAACTGTCTTATAGCCGCAAAACAACGTTTTTTCTCTTTTTCCCAATGAGGGGGAGGTGTGCCTTGGGGGGGACTCATGTCAAAAGTGTGCCTTGGGGGGGGACTCATGTCAAAGTTGTACCTTGGGGGGGACTCATGTCAAAGTTGGGCCTTGGGGGGACTCATGACAAAGTTGGGCCTGGGGGGGGGGACTCATGTCAAAGTTGGGCCTTGGGGGGACTCATGTCAAAGTTGTACCTTGGGGGGGACTCATGTCAAAGTTGTGCCTGGGGGGTCTCATGTCAAAGTTGTGCCTTGGGGGGACTTCATTCAATAAATCCCCATTCAATAAACCGTATGAAATAGGCCCTTAGCACTATTAAGAGTGACGTATAAAAATTCGACAACGCTGTACCGACTGAAATAGGGGTACCTTGGGGGGGACTCATGTCAAAGTTGGGCCTTGGGGGGACTTCATTCTAAAAATCCCCATTCAATAAATCGACTGAAATAGGCCTCTAGCACTAATTAAGAGTGACCTATAAAAATTCGACAACTGTACCGACTGAAATAGGTCTCTAGCACTAATAAATAAATAATAAAATAAAATAAAGTAAAATAAAATAATAAAATTCAAAATTTTATTATTTTTTTTTTAATTCCAAAATGCTCCATGTGACTTAATTTTTGAACTTTCTTCTCGATTTTACAATATTATAATTTATCGATATATTCTAAACACGTTTGTGCATTCATTGGTGGCTTGATTGGTAAGTTATTTTTTTTTTTTAAACTGTGTTTATATTTAAATGCAGAAATTTTACGCAAATTTTTCACATTCAAACAAAAATATATTTTTAAAATTTCAACTGATTCATCAATCCTCAAAGAAATGTAAAAAAAATATGTTTAGAAAAAATTAATAAACTATAATAATGTAAAATAGAGAGGGAAAAAAAAAAAAAAAAAAGTAACATATAATAATAAGTATTATTTTTATTTTAATAGTTCTTACGAATTTTTAATATACTTAATATTGACCCATTTCAATGCATAAGTGTGCAAAATTTCAGAACTCTAAGACAGTAATTTTAAAGAACAACTTTTAATGTTCACCATCCCACTAAATACAACGTCTGTGTTTTTATCTGAGTATTAATTGCCGCTATTGTAAATATGTAAAATAAAATAAGGTTTTTGACAAGAATTTATTTAAAACTATTTTTAATTAAGATGAAACGCAATGATTATACGAATTTTTCTCTAATATTTCATTTTGAGGCCAAACAGATTGAGATGAAAGAAAATTTAATGTCGGCTGTGATTACAGCATAATATTTGGGTCCTAGGCCTATAGGTGGAATGCCTGTCTTTTTGATTTAAAAATCAAAAACTTTTGCGATATACTGAAAAAGCGTTAGACTGAGATAAAATTCTGTGATTGACATCTAGGAACTAAATTGTGGCTCTAGAAAAAATAGTTCCATGTCATCCTTATATGTACTAGTTTCATTTGATAGTGAGTTCTAAAAACTCCTGTTACAATTCTAGAGCATTTTCTATATTAACAAGAAGCAGCCCCCGCTCATCGCTATTAGGGCGATGTTGAGCGATTCAATGTCCAGACAAAGGGGACTACTCCGAGATTTATTGAAAAAAAAAAAAAAAAAAAAAAAAAATTACAAAGTTTCGCCAGGCTTGTATCCCAAGACCGACAAAGGGCAAGAGAGGTTAAAATAATAATTGAGAGAAAAGTTCTTGGTTTGAATTGATTGTGGTCGATAAAGTTCATTTAGAGTTCATGAGGTAAACAGCTGAAACATATTAAGATAAGTTCTGTGGTGCAATCCCCTGTTGCCGGGCGTGCGCTTCTCGCGACAAGGGGCAACAGGTTACTGATCGTTGAATCCATTTCTACAGCAGAGCATGTGCATGATACTCTTGTATACGTTGCTCTTAACGAGGTCTAGGTTCCTGTCTGAGCCAGTAGGCAGTGGTATTGATAACAACATTAATCAGTGGCATTTGATATATCCATTAATAGGGAGAAAATCTTATTGAGTTTGTTAATTAGATTTGGTCTAGTTAAAATATTATCGTGGTCAGTCACATTTACAAACTTCTGCAAATGAATGCAAACACAAGAAACGAATTTTAGAAACTATAATTTTGTTTTATGGCCCCTTCCAGGAAATTAAGCGAGAACTTCTAGCATTATAAAGCATTCACGATATTCATAAAATTCATAACATTATTTCACCATCTGGAAAAATATAGACTAGAAATTCTCGATCATTTCATCTATTCAAGTTATTTATTTACCTTATACGCATAACTCAGAAATCTACATATCTAGTTTAGGGATCCAAAAAACGAATACTTATTCATTTTAGATGAAAACGGTATATTTTTTTTACTCAGTGTATCAAATATTTATAGAGTCTATCTCTGTTTATTTGAATCAGAAAATATTGATTATTTTTCACATATTATTATACATTTCTTTTTCTTTTCCAGATCAAAGCAACAAGACCGACCTGCACACAAATTCACGATGAGCTTGTGCAACATCATCTTTCTGTGTACTTTAATATACGTAGCTACATTGTATACGTTGGAAGCGACGCGGTTCAGTCGAAATGATGCTCGATGCTTGATCGTCTGTAATACACGTGACAGTGAAGAATGTAAAGTCTGTAGTAGCAGGATACCCATGCGTTTTGGAAAGCGCAGTGGTAAGCAGCTGCGTAAGGGGAGTACTTATCTCTACGGCTTGAAAGACTTGGAAAAGCCAGAAGATGTCAGATTGCTTGCACTTGTGCAAAGACTTGGCGATTTTGATGATGATAATGATAATGATTATAATGACAAAAGTAAATAGATGATTCCAAAGAAAGTCATTTTCTCTACTTTCAAGCAAAACCTTAACAAAATTCAATTAATTTTGTTAGAAATTCTAAATTTAATCAAATAGAAAATTTAGTAGAATTTTATTTTCCTGGTTCATAAAAGCCAACAAACTAAACTTAAAAAAAAAAAAGAAAAAAAAAAAAAAAAAAGAAATTGAAATTGAAATTTATTCAGATACATATAAATAATAGAGCATATATTTCCAAATTCTCATTCATCAATTATTGGGAGATTGAAATTTCGAAATCAGTTTAAGTATAAACTAATAAATTTATCTTAATATAAAACAAAATATTAATTCCATTCAAAACCAAATTTATAAGAAATAAAACTACTCTTTAAAAATATTTATAATTTTAGTTCACTTGCTTAGTAATTTATTGAATATGGTAAAATATTTGATTTAATTTGTTGCATTATAATTTAAGATTAAAACATAAAATAACCAATCAGATGATTTAGCGCTGTGATAAATTAAGAATATTTATTTCTTCTTAAAATTAAAAAGGGGAAGATAAAAATATTGATCAAAGCTCAGAAATAACATTTTCATTTGTATTTTAATACAGACATTCTTATTTGCATATTCAAGAAAATAATTTGTACTTTAATTACAATATTATTGCATTGTAAATTATCATATAAAATGTTCTGATTAATAATATTTGTCTATATAAAAAGCTGTTGTTGTAAATTGTAAGGAATCTTGTTTGAAAGTAAAGATTTAAAATAAATGAAAAACAGGGAGTCTTGGAAATATGTTATTCAACGTAAACAATGAATATATTTCTTTGCTTATAAAAATAATCTGAAGTGACTCAACTCGACTTTCCAATCATTAAATACTTAACGGTTGTATAAATAAATTAAAGTAAGATAAGTCGTTAATAGAACAAAAGGGGAAATTATAATAGGGTATTTGCAACGAGATATATACAGTAGAGTTATAAATGGTAACCCTTGAGAAGGTCCAAGATGAGTCATGTGACGTGCTCTCCTTGCACCTGCGTATTCGATGGTTCCCTTGGTAACAGCTTATGTTCAGTAAATTTCTATGGCAACGGTTTGGAGATTGTTCTTTGCAAAAATCCTAACCGCCAATGTTTTTGTTTACTTACGTAGGTTAATATTCTTTTGTTCTAAATCATTTTGATTTTGATTTTACTTCTTTTTTATTTCGTGTAGTTGAAATTTAACCGACAAAATGCTTAAAAATAGTTGAAAAATTATTATTTGTTGTTAAATTTAGCTCTTTAAAAGTTTAACTTTTCTCTTATAAACACTTTTAAACTTTGTTGGGAAACGATGAAAAAAAAAGTATTTTATTATTTATTAAAATGTGAAATATGTGTAAAATTATTTTAAAAACAATTTATTTCGGTCTTAGGACTGTCATGTTACCAAATAATAATGATAATTTGTCGAACTGATATTTTAAATGCCAAAATAGCGATAAAGGGCCAAACACAGCAACTTATTAGAGCATGTCACGTGATTCATCTTGAACCACGGAAAGCTAATCCTTCATCCACTGAATCAGCACTCTAATTTATATATCTCGTTGGGTATTTGAGTACCTTTATCAATTGTTTAATTTTACGCTATTGCACTTCAAACTATTTTGAATGCCCAAATAATCATAATGATAAAAATGATATGATAAAATATCATAATGATAAAATTTTTTTTTGTTGTGTCCTTGTAAAAATCTATAAGGACTATATTCACAAAATCCATATA
This sequence comes from Salticus scenicus, assembly GCA_963930645.1. NCBI lineage: Eukaryota > Metazoa > Arthropoda > Arachnida > Araneae > Salticidae > Salticus > Salticus scenicus. Next base: position 33,001,781 of record OZ005661.1, read on the forward strand.
GTTCATGCGACTGTGATCTATAATATTTGTATAAAGTTTCAGCTGAATCAAATAAGGCATTTAGATGCTATCACACTTTTAAAACGTTCGGCCCATAGACAATGAAACTGCTCTGCACAAAAATTGGCGCCAATACCATTCATGAAAATTCCTATGTAAAATAACCTCCTGATTTCGAATATGACGTCCATTTTGTCTCATCGTCCACCATTTTTTGATGACGCCACCCTATTTTCATCTCTGTTCGGCAATTGTATGGCTATAAATTTGATTTGGAGAAGAATAAAAAATTAATTGTGAAATATCTTCTGAGTGTCTACAGAGGTGAGGAATTCTAAAACATGAACATTTGTTGCAAGGGAAGAAATTTAGGTCGGGGGGGGGGATTCTCCATTTACATTTGTTATATGCCAAATTACATTTGTTATATTTTTATTAGCAGGCTACACCCGCTTCGCTGGTCCCTATATTTAAGTGAATTTTCAATAGAATTGAATTACTATTTAATTTTTATATCGCATTAAAAATAATAATAATAATAATAATACCTACATTGAAATTTCCTTAAACTTTGCTGCGGATACCTGCAGCTTATGGCAGGTCTTTTTTCGCCCGCACTGCATCGGATCCAGAGTACCGCTGCCCGCAGAAAGGTCTTTTCCAGGTACTTCAATTTGGGTATTTATCGACGGCAGGTAGATTTGTTATTATTTAAGAACTACGATTTCAAAGATGGCTACATCACAGCATCTAATTAATATTTAAGTTTTATTATTCAGTAGCAAATTTTTCATTATTCGCGTGAAAATATATTTATTTTTTTTCTCGAAAAAAAAAAAAAAAATGAACTGGAAAAATTTTCTGGCAATAATTAAATTTAAAATTAATATTTAAAAGGCTAATTTTAAAGCGATTATAAAGAAATAATTTTCATATTTTAATTAATCAAAAAAAAAAAAAAAAAATCGAAAATGTAACAAATATTAAAAGAATCTCGAATGTTGTTCTCGAATGCTTTTTAAAATATTTTGACTAATTAAAATATTTCATCTCTTGCAAAAGTGAAACATCTATATTTTTCTTTAAAATTTACTTATTGATGAAACGCTTATATTTTTATAACCATGTCTATTCAAGAATAAATATTTATTTTATGATTTATAGGTCTCCAGTGTTTTTTTTTTTTTCACTTAAATTTTTATTTTGTGCGTTTTAGTACCTAAAAGAAAAAAAAAAAAAAAAAAAAAAAAAACTAATCCGAATATTTTAGAATACTCTTTAGACAATGAAACGTGTTCTTTTACGATTGACATCTTATTTATTAATTATCTGCATGACAATAAAACTGGCGAAAAGGGATAAACATTGCGGGAGGGGGTGACGTCTCGCAAAAAAGGTGGGTAGTTGGACAAAATGGAGGTCATATTCGGACTCAGGAGGTCATTTTACATAAGAATAAGCAATAATGGTATCAGGGCTCGAAAACAATTTTTTTGGAGTACAGTGTAATTATAAAGAATTTTTATTTGTGTCCGTAAAAAACTATAAGTGTTAGATTCAGCAAAATCTATACAATTTGTGAGACGTATAAATTCTCAGCTTAGACGACCGAGGCGTTTAGACGCTATCGTAATTTAAACAGATTGGGCCCATATGATCATAATGAAAAAAGATTTTTCTTTGTCTCCCGTAAAAGATCTATATGTCCTAGATTCACGAAAATCAATTGAGTTCATGCTATGGGGACCTATAAAATACGTACCAACTTTCAGTTCATTCTAACGAAGCGTTTAGAATATACACTGTAAAAAATGCTGCAGTAAAATTACGGGCAAAGCACGGCAGCAGAGATTCCAGACAAAGCCAGTAAAAAAAAAAAAAAAAAAAAAAAAAAAAAAAAGAATTAGACAATGAATGATGTATTGCCAGTAATTTTACGTTGTGATGAAACATGCAACCAACCTGTAAAAAAGTAGTATTGACCGTAAAATTAAAAGTTAAATTGAATTTTTTTTTTTTTTTTAGAAGACTATGATACTGATTTTTGAGAAAGAAAATCTAATATTTTTTTCGAAATCATTTTTATTCGTAAACACTAGAACTAAAGAGTTAATCTTATTTCAAGTTTCTCATTAGAGGGAAATAATGGGTGAGAATTTCTCACCCTTCTTCTAAAACAAAATGAAACTTTTGAAAACTATGTGAGATCCCTGAAAATTAATCGAGACCCCAAATAAACTTTAAATAATAATAATAAATCTTTTACATGGACACAGAGAATTTGTATCTCCAATTAATGCGATTTTTTTCATGGTTTTCGATCTTTATGGTTTCTGTAGTGGGTTCAAAGCAGAAATAACTAGAGCCTAATTGTTACTCATTCAAACAGGTTTTCATTATAGAACCGATTTCAAACTGTGAAGTGTTAGGCATTTTTGCACTTCTTAGAATAGCAGAAGAAATTTTTTTTTTAGTTCTATTCCATTGAATGTAAGAAGAACTGCAGTATTTCGAGAGCAGAACCAGTTATATATGATGTACATGTATACATCTGATGGTCATTTTTAAATAAAACAGCTTTGTTTTTTAACAGTGAATTTCATACATAATAATCATAAGACTTATCTTCAAATGGCTAATTAGATATTCATCTCATATTGAAATAAACTTCATTTTAGCATATTGTAAAAATTGTATTGTGAAAAAAAACATTAAAATTTGCGTTTTTTAAGTCTTAACTAGGATTAAGAGCAATTAGAATGCTGTATGTAAAAAAAAAAAAAAAAAAGAAAAAAAAAAAAAAGCTTTAGTGGATAAAACACAACTATTAGGTTGTAGTTTGTGTTTTACAAATCTGGTTTCAAATCAAGAAACAATTTTAGCTTTCTTTTTCAATGTTTTCGTGTCAATACACAAAGAAAATCAATTTCATCAATATCAATTATTCAGTTTTAGTCAGATGGAAATTGTTTGAATTGAAATAAGAAAACAATAGCTTATTAAAACCAATTGTTGTTTCTATGCGTCATTCGTGCATAATTAAACACACTCAATTAGTATAGATAACAACCATAATTTCAGTTTGAAAATGGAAGCGTTCTCTCATGACGTCACTTAAATGATAGCATTTGAAGGGATTTTCCCATAAGAAAATGGTTTGGTTGAAGATCAGTGCAATTTGCGTAATATAACGGCTTTTTCTCGTAAAATTAAAAAAATTATACTTTCAAAACATCAATTTACGGGCTACGACCGTTTAGCTAGCAAAACGGTCATTTCCCGTAAAATTATACGGTCAGTTCCTAAATTATGCTTTCAAAACATTAATTTACGGATTATGACCGTTTAGGTAGCAAAACGGTCATTTCTCCTAAAATTTTACGGTCCAATACCGTGATTTTACATTTTTTTTTCATTGTATCGTGTTTACTTATACACGCACATACATCATCGCATAGCTGCCAAGTTTTGTAATTCATTCCGGAATGTTGTTAGTCCCGCCCCTTTTCACACCGTAATATTTTTAGAGTAATTTTCTTCATATTTAATTGATATTATATATTGAAAAAAAAAAAAAAAATTCTACAAAGATCACAGTGTGAAAAAAAAGCGAGGCTAACAACTTTCCAGAATAAATTAAAAAACGTGGCAGCTATGCCATCGTAAAAATAACAAAAATGAACTCTAAAGCCGCTATCAGACCAAGTGTCATGAGAGAGTCTTTAGCACATACTAACTCATAAACAGGATTTTCATGAGCGAAGCGTTTGAAATATCCCCGTCTGATACAATTTGCCTCACATATGTGTTTCAATAAAGTATTTTCGACTATTTGAATCACATACTGTAGTTGTTAGCATGAACTTCTCCAATCAGAGAATCACGATTCCGGAATATCCTCTATCTTCATTCCTTTCAAACCTCCTTGAGGTGAATTGTCCGTTGTTACATTTGTGAATTTCGTTTGTGCTTAAAAATAACCTTAGATTGAACTGAAAAAAGTCGTTCGGTAGCTTTGAGATGCTTTATCTTATACTTTAGAATACTCATTTTTTCGTCTGATAGCAGCTTTGCAACCTCAAAACCAAAATCTCAAAGTCAAAATTTTGACATGATTACAATACTTTCCTTACATATGTATGTTCGGAAAGTAATAAATGGAAATAAGAATTTACGCATGATATTTAAAAATACTGTTAACTATTTTAGGGAAAAATGGGATAAGTGTTACACAAATATTCACAAAATTACTATTTAAACCCGGCGCAGCTCAAGGTTAAGTGAAATAAAAAAGAGGTACTTACGAAAATATACTACTTTATTCTTAAGCTGGCATTTCAGAACAGAAGACTTTTGCTTTAGAATTGAACTTTTTTTTATTCACAGCCGTTGTTAATACAAGTCATCGTCGACGATGAAACTAGTTCATCTTGACTTTTTAACTAGCTGTGTAAAAGGGTGATTGGAGTAAAAATAACTCGACTTTAAACAATAACATATTTATTAACATAAACTAAAATAAATCTATAATTATGTTACTTTTTGCAACTTAACTTAAAAATCAAATCATAACAAAATCGTAATTAGTTGAAGCTCCCATTCTTACAGGTAGCTTTGCTTTTAAAGCATAGCTCTTCTAACGGTTGTTCCGAAAATGGAAACTGTTGTTAGACGCCACAAGTGTAACCACGAGATAAGGTTTTCTTGTATTGTTGCTCAAATAATAAACTGGTTTGAGATCTAATACTCATCATATCTGATTGTTTGAATCTATCATTGTTATACAGGGTGATTCAAAACTCAACGTACAAACTTTTAGGGAAAGTACGGCACAAAATAAGAATTTTGCACAGGAATTCATGGCTGCAAACGTCATTTTACCCCTTTAAGAACTGGTCGTTTTTGATTATTTTTTAAAAGTATGGGCATAACTTTTGTAAACTGCATTTTTAACCAAACGTTATATTGTACGTAATAGTGATATGTCATTTCTTTTATGTAAACATTAACATCTAAAAATGTTTAGTTAAAAATGCAATTTACAAAAGTCACGTCCATATTGTTAAAAATTAACCAAAAACAATAAAGGGTTATTCTTAAAGGGTTAAAATGATGTTTGCGGACATGGTCCCCTATGCAATTTTTAATTATTATGATGTGTACTACCTTCCTGAAAAGTTTGTACATTGGATTTTGAATCACCCTGTATTTATAGATCATAACCCCAAGAAAATAAACCAAACATAAAACAGTGATGCTGATGGCTCTTGAAGTTTGAAAAATTACCCACATTTCTTAGTCTCCAAAAAGTGCTGATGTCAAAATTCGATGGTTTTCTATTGCTGCAGTTGTAAAGTAAACTTTACAGTTTTTATAAGAAAAAAAAAAACCCTAAGTTTTGTATGTAAATTTTGAATGTATCTTCAATCATTTTTCTTTCTTTCTCTCTTTCTTTTTCTTTTTCTTTCTTTCTTTTTTTTTTTTTTTTTTTTGGTTTTCCACCAGTAGTTTTACTTACCCACAGAGTTCCCAACTTCTGTAATTTATTCACTAGCATTTTTAGCCCCGCCTTCTTTTCACACCAGAAATTTTGTAGATTATTTCTCTTTAATATGTGACAACGATTAAATAATTAGAAAGTCATTTTTCAAAATTTCCGGTGTGAAAAAGAGGCGCGGCAAAAAATGCTCGTGAATAAATTATAAAAGTTGGGAACTCTGCTGACCCAGGCAATTTCATATGTCGGGGAAGTGAAACCAGAATGTTTACATATACTTGTTTGACCAGATATATTTATGCTAAGTATTTCAACTGCATCACTTAAGTATCATTTCTACTTTGCTTTTTCAGCTTTCTCGTTAAATGGCAATAAAACTTAATATACTGTCTTTTTTATTTCTTGTTGTTGTTGTTGTTAAAGGTTGGATTTTGCTGGATATTAAAACGTTTTAAGTGTAAAATTCTCGTGTAGGTGTACATAGAAATTTAAAATTCTCGTAATATCCCAGATTTAGAAAATTTTTCATTATCTGATATTTACATTTTGTCCCACACATCTTTTGACGTTCTGTGTAATAATATTATAGACTTAGGTTTCATTTGCCTTAAAACATGCGGTAATTAGAGTAACAAAACACAAAACTTTCATTATTATTATTAGTTCCCCATCATATTATAGGTATGGGGAACTTAGGTAATCGTGAAAATTTTCGACCTCGGTTTTTTGACTTTTCTACACGTTTTCAGGTGTGAGGAATCCGAAAATGACAAAATTTGTATGGTGTCTGTCTGTAGGGTGTCCGTTAGTCCGTTAGTCCGTTAGTTCGTTAGTTTGTTAGTCTGTGTACACGATATCTCAAGAACAAATTGTCGCAGAGAGGTCAGATCAGTTTTAAAATGTTAGTTTCGACACTGGCAAGAACCCTATTCATTTGCAACATTCGAATTTTAAAACTTCGCAAGTTATTAGAAATTTACGATTTTCTTAACATGGGAGAATAGGACAAAAATTCACTTAAACGTGCATTAAATGGAAACTTTTTACTGTAAAATTGTCAGACCAGTTTTAAAATATCAGTTTTGATGCCGGAATGAACATCAGTAACTATAAATATGCTTCTTTCAAAATTTCGCAAGTTATTGGAAATTTACGAATTTCTTAACATGGTGGTATAGGGCGAAATTTCACATAAACGTCAATTTTTAGAGATATTTTCATCGTAAAGATGTCAGACTACTTTTGAAATATTATTTAGGACACTGGCATGAATATTAATGACTATGAATTTTCCAATATAAAAATTTCGTAAGTTATTGGAAATTTACGAATTTCTTATCACAATAGAATAGGGCAAAATTTTACACAAACGTCAAATCTTGAGGGATATTTTCATCGTAAAGATGTCAAACCACTTTTGAAATATTATGTAGAATACTTACATAAATACCATAGAGTATGAATTTTCCAATTTAAAAAAATCGTAAGTTATTTGGAATTTACGATTTACTTAAAATGGCAGAATAAGGCAAAATCGAGCACAAACGTCCATTTTGAGGATCATAAATATATCAGACAATTTCAAAATAACATTTATGATACTTGAATGAACATGATTGACTACAAATATTCTAATGGGAAAATTTCGTAAGTTATTCGAAATTTAAGATTTTATCAACATAGCAAAATGTTGCGATATTTCATATAAATATGCATGTTTGGGATTGTTGCATTGGAAATATTAGCATGAAAAATAAACTACGAAATTGATCCCAAAAAAATAAATTAATAGATTAAAATAAGATAAATATGTTGAACTGAATGGTGGGTAGCCTATTAGGTGAGGATTTCGTTCTGTCATTGTGCCAAGCGTTTGGTCAAATTCATTTCTCTTAACATGAATATAATATGTCCTGTACAAGAAATTTATGAGAACATACATAGGATGGGGAACTGAGCAGAGTCCACCTATGCCAACTAGTTTTTTTTAAAGAGTCATTTTGACAAATTATTAAAAGCTAATACTTTTATTCATTTACTTCGGAACTGCAATATCAGTTTGCAATTCAAATTATTTTAATTAAAAATTACCTGATTACATTCTTTACATTAGCAGTAGTAAAATACAATAATAATAAATAAATATTATTGACACTTTAATAGTGATGGAATAAAAAGTTTATTTAGAATTTTTCTGTTTTTACAATTCTTTAATTTATTAAATTTAATGATTATTTATATGAAATATTTTAATAGTTTTGCACTAGTTTTGCACTAGTGCACCTTTTATTTTTTTTTCAGATATTAAATTTCCTAAGAAAGAAATGGTTAAACGGTTAAAATTTTAAACTGTTTCATTTGTTGAATGAATTTTTTTTTTTTTTTTTTTTTGATTTATAGTATGAAAGAGTTTTATAAAAAGAGAAAAAAAATTTCGTAATTTTTATTGTCATGTTTTACTAAAGTGATTTTACTGTACTGTGTAAGATCATGAAATTCCATTGTGAAAGTAATTCAGTTATTTAGAGATCACTGTATTCTTTGTTAATAATTAAAAAAGTTCTTACTTATAACACTGCTCTGAAAAAAAAAAAAAAAAGAGTTCTGACACCATACTTGCTGATCCTTATGTAAAATGACCTCCTGAATCCGAATATGACTCCCATTTCGCCCAGTCACCCACCGTTTTCTAGAAATACCACCCCATCCCTCAGTTTCTTTTCCTATTCCATAATTTTAGGACAATGAATTTGATTTCAAGAATGAAAAAGAATTAATTTAACACCCAAAAACAATATATATATATATATATATATATATAAAGTTTAAAAAATAACATTAATAACAGATTAAAATAATAATAATAATAATAAGATATGCAATACATAATTTCAGTGGCACCCCCCCCCCCCACACCAAATTTTTCCCTTGTCCCTAAGTGTTTTAGAATTTTCCAACTCTGTAGCCCCTCAGAAGATATTTAACGGTTAAAATAATCCTCCCCCTCCTAAAAATCAAATTTGTAGCCATCAAATCACCGAAAAATGGTAAAAATAGGGGGCCGTTCCTAAAAAATGGTGGGTGACGGGGTGAAATGGGCATCATATTCGGATTCAGGAGGTCATTTTACATAAGAATATGCTGAAATGGTATCTGAAGCAATTTTCATGCCCAACAGTGTAATAGGAAATTCAATAAACGGCATGCATATGGAGATGCAATCAATAGTTTTTTTATTCAGGTTATATTTAACATTTCTAATTAATATATACAAAAGCATTATATTTAAAAAGAACTGTGGCTACTTATTTAACAATTGTTACACGTGTTTCAAAATGGCATCTAAATTTTGAAAAAACATAATTTTGAAATACTGATAAATAAAAAGATGGAACAAGTAGTATCTTAGATAGACATGTCTGAAGTTTTAAAAACACTGTTTTGCAAAATTATTTATGAGATTCGATTGCAGATGCTTCGATATTTAAAAAGAAATATTTACATTTTTGTAGTTTGTCGCTCTAATGTTCTTTTTTGCCCAGTTAGGCTAATTTGATCAATGTCTACGGATTAAAGTGTGTTACGAATAACTAGAATCTTCCATAGTCGAAACGGGAGTAAAACATTAGAGCAGCATTTTCTCTGAGTTTACAACAGAAAATATGACTTACTGAAACTCCAAACACTTCCAAGTTTCCACTTTCCCCTTTCAATTTTGCACGATCATATTTTTCCTTATTTCAATTACAGAATTTTCCAAAGACTGACTGCTCTGTCTCTGAGAATATTATTCTTACGGCTTGAATTGTGTTCCAGACTACTCGAAACTTTCACGCTCGAACTGGTGTTCAAACTTTGCACCTGACAACGGAAGGCTAGAGTGCTAATCTTTAGACCATAGGATAGGACAACATTTTCTCGGAATTTACAACAAGAAATGCGACTCACCACTGTGGTGGTGAGTCGCTTCAAGCTTCATCCACTACCAAGCTTGCACTTTCCACTTCCAACTTTGCACAGTCTTGCTTTTTCTTGTTTCAATTACAGAATTGTCCAAAGACTGACAGTTCTGTCTCAGTATTGTTACAGCTTAAGGGGACACTCTACCTATCGTCTCCGAAAGCCGACGCCAATGTTATTCTATGAGAAATTTTGCCCCATTATAATTCATTAACTAAAGCATATTTTTAAATTCCGTTTTCATTTTCCGAAAATCCACAACTATTAAACAATTTATCGCTTTCTAAAAATTGATTTTTTTTTTTATTTTTAAGATTTCATTTTAAGCTCAAAAATAGAAAATTTCACATTGGGAAAATTTGCATTTTACAACCTCGAAATAAAGTATTAAAAATTTAAAAAAATAATTTTTAGAAAGCGATAAATTGTTTAATAGTGCGGAAGTTTCTGAATGTGAAAACGGAATTTAAAAATATATATTAGTTAATAAGTTATAATGGGGCGAAATTCTCCATAGAATAACATTGGCTCTGACTTCTGGGGACGGTAACTGGAGAGGCCTCTTAAAGTGTGTTTTGAGCTGCTAGAAACGTCCATTCTTGAACCAGGAATCAAATACTGCACCTGGAAACTGAAGGCTAGAGCGTTAATTATTCGACCACCAGACAGGGCAGCATTTTCTCAAAGTTTGCAACAGTAAGTGTGACTCACCACAACTTAATCCATTTTCAAGCTCCATCTTTCCACTTCCAACTTTGCACGGCCATATTTTTTCTTATTTCAATTGCGAAATTGTTCAAAGCCTTATTGTTCTGTCTCTGAGATTAACATCCTTTTAGCTTACACTGTTAAAAACAAAATTCTACTTCTCACCAGAAAAAAATGTTCTAGCTTAGCTACAACCAATATTTTTAGAAGTTTGGTGCTAATTATGTTTCACCATTTTAGTCGTACAAGTTTAGCAGTATTCACCACTAAAATGGGGGAACATAGAGCCAAAATATTGGTAGCCGTTAAATATGCCTGATTTGCAGCATTTTTTCGGTGAATTGTTGAACTATTATTTTTAACAGTGTACAACGCTACATATGGACAACATTTGTAATATTTGAACTCTCTGAATTTCCAATACTATCTACAGGAGCAATCTTTACAAATAAACATTCCGTCAGTCAATTTGGCAGTTATACTCACAAGGGAACTCTTTCAAGTGGTAATCACCGATTTCCTTCAAAAAATTACAGAATATAGTTTATGTTGCACTTAATTCACTGGTAAAAAAATTAGCTGCTGAATCGCAACAGGGAAGCAGCAAATAATTATTAAACTTTACGTTTTGAACGTCAAATAGGAAAAGAGTCATCGCCAAATCACATTAACCTTCCTTAAATGATGCCAAAAAACTTAAGTATAGGAGGGTAGTGTTTTCTATCGCTCTAGGGGTTACTGAAGTAAGGAAGCCATCCCCTCCGCGGAGGATAAAAATTAAGATGTCATGTCCCCGGAACATCCCTAAGTGTGAATATAAGGCCGTCTTTAATTTCCCACTGCGTAGCTATAGTGCGACGTTAAAACCCACCAACACACAAGGTATTTTCTGAAATCTAGAAATTTCTATTTAGAAAAAGTGACTTTATGTTTTATGTTAGATCCAATATTTTCAATTATTTTATGTAATGTTTCAAAGTTGCATTTATTTAAAATAATGTAACTTCAATTTCAGAGTTACATTTACATTACTCCAGCTTATATATAATCTGGAGTAAATTAATGTCTGAAGCTCTCGGCATGTGCATTTATATAAATTTGAGACGATTTAAAAACTAATCTGATTTATAGGTCGGTTGGCTACGTTTTACGTCGCACTAGTGCTGTGCAATGGTCACTTAGCGACTAATATGAATGATAATATTTGATTGAACATTTGATCGTTAGAATAGTTGATTGAAATTAATACTCAAATAAATGAATTAAAATTAAAATATTTAAGATATTTGAAGTTGAGTAGGTTTTAAGTTTTAAATCGCACTACAGCTATGCAAGGGCGACAGTCTGGGATATAGTCTTAGAGATGGTTCTTAGATGTGCTATTAGAATTTTGATCCTTTACGGAGGGTTTATTTAAAATTAGAAAAACATGTGCATAACTACTACTTTATGGCTTCTTACATTTCTGGCAATTTATTTTATATAAGTTTACGAATAATAATATAAAGAATTTTGTAAAAATATGCATTAGAATTTCATAAGGTTGGTTGGGTTTTACGTCACACTAGTGCTGCGCAATGAATTTCATAGGGAATTTTAAAGAATTATTAACTGTGAAATCTTGTTGTTTTAAAAATAATTGTTTTGCCGAATGCAGACCCTCTGTGGCCGAGTGAGTATGTCACCCTTGCTAATCGCCTTCAAGCGTAAAAGATTGGGTTCAATTTCCCAGCTGACCCAGGGTGTCTTTTTAATTTTTTGTATTTTAATCCGGTTATGTTATAGCTGTCCTCATCTCGATGAAATTTACAGGGGGATGGGGGGGATATCGTGTCAAACATACAAATCGGATGTATATATTAAAAAAAATAACATACAATCGATAACAAAAGTGTCCGAACACTAGCAAAAATTCCTATGTAAAAAAAGTACACTTCGTACGGTTTTATTAAATAAATCCTTGTCGAATCCTATTCTTAGTCAGTGTAAGAACATGATTTGATAAAGATTTATTTAACAAAACAGTATGAAGTGTACTTTTTTTACATAGGAATTTTTGCTAGTGTTCGGACACTTTTATTACCGACTGTACGCAGAATGCAATCATTTATCACCTGCAGATGTCACCGGACCATCCTCAGAAGTGCATTGTAAACCGTCGCCAATCGCCCATAGTGCAGTACTAGTGCGACGTTAAACCCAACCAACGAACAAAACGAAATTTAGTGTAGAATCATATATCGTCTCCAATTGCTCATTACGTAGCTCTAATGAGATATTGGATCCACACAATTCATATTCTGTGGAGTTGTTTGTTCGTCGAAGGTTCATACTGCTCAATAAAATTATCAGACTTATAAGAAAAATGTGTTAGGATATGAAATGCTTTCCTTTTAGTAAAAAAGAAAAAAAAAAAAAAAAGCTTTGCGTTTTAATATATAATGTTTTGTTTTAGTTACATTTATATAAAAGTCTTGATTATATGTTTTTTTAATGTCGTTATTAAAAACTTGGCGCTAATCTCTTGCAATTGTTATTGACACAGCTTATTTAATTGAAAAATTAAATATTATTTAGAATTTCGACTGAGTAAGTCTCAATCTGGCAAATTATCTGGTTTTTGTTAATCTATTCTGAATTCTCAAGTGCTCGACAGCGTATGGAGTTCGTTTGGCTATCAAACAGAAAGAAGAACATCTACATCTATTAAATCTTCCTTGCAATGAAATTCCGAAGAATGCAGTCGCCAAACAGGCGCTTTTTTGGAAATATTGCAGACATGCTTTCACTTTTAATAATTTTTTATAGCTTATCTATTGCGACTCAGCAGCTAATATTTTAGGAATATGACATTGATGATTAAAACTTATGCCAAAATTTTTTTCAAGAAAATCGGCGATTACCACTTCAAAGAGTTTCCTTGTCAGTAGCAAAAAATCATCTTGTCTCTCATAGCGACGTCTAGTTAATTTAATGAAAAATATTGAAAATTCTGTAAATTATTGATTTATTCTCCCTTCAAAATGATTAAATATCTAAATAATATTTATTAGTTTAATGAAATAGCCAAAATTCTGCTAATACTTATAATTGCAATGTTTGTGCAGAATATTTTTTACAATGATTATTACAAATTATAACTCAGAGCATATTAAGATTTATTTATTAATGGTAACTAAATACATTAGTTTTATAAATGAATATATTTATGAGTTTATGTTAAATTATATTAATAAGTATTATTGTTAAAGTTAATTTTAAAAATAAATTTTTTTATCTATAATTTATAATGAATTAATTGTTGCATTTAATACGAATAATTTAATAACTTAAAATGCACAATATTAAAATCAAATATAAACAATTCATGTTCTTTATACATAAATTCTTTATTAAATCAATTATAATTTATAAACTAACGTTTTAAATCTTTATTATTAACTGAATTTGAAATATATATATAACTAATAAAAAACCATAAATAATTTTCGCCATAATGAATAATTGCAATTAATAAATAAATTTATACTTTCTTTACTATTTTGGTTCTTTTTTTTTTTTTTTCTTGTATGTACTTAAAAACCATAACCTAATTTTAAATACTCAATGATCATAATGTGTATTATTGATATTACATTTAATAATATTAAATAAATAAATAAATAAAAATAAACAATAGAATATTTTAAATCTTTACTATGTACAGAATTTAATACGAATGTATAGTTAATGTATAACAAGAAATAAATTTTATTGGAACTAATAAATTAATTTGCATTTTCTCAGTTAGTTGCATTTTTTGTGTATTCTTAAAAACTATAAGTCAATTTAAATTATTAAATGATCTTGACAATATTTTTAATGGAGTCAATTGAGTCAATCAAAACATTGGCTAGTACTGAGTTATTTTATTTAATTGACATCTATTTGGCAGCTTTGAGACCTATAGCTACAAAAATGTCCGTGTAGAATGATCCATATTACATATTTTCACGATAATAATGTAGAATTTCTTATCTAACTGTGTTACTTAATGGCTTTTTCGGTTACAATTTTTGCTTCACGTTTTTCCGGACATATCATCTCCTCTTATATCGCTTCTCCAAGTGTTTGATAGTAAACTACCTTTAGGAAATGGTTAAATTGTTGCGCGCTCTTAAAAAAAAAAAAAAAAAATCCGACATTATGAATCAGAAAACTTTTTAAGTATACAAATTTAATAGCGCATTGTAAAAACGCCGTACCTTTTTTGTGGAAGTATTTTTGAGTTTCTATTTTTTCAGAGAATATGTCTTTCTAAAAGCCAAAAGATGAGAAGAAAAATTTGTCTGAGCTCTGATTGAAGACTATTGAAATTCGGGCTTCGGACTTGGCCCGTATCGATTTCTTTCTCTCTCTCTTTCTCTCTTTATCCTTCACTGCTAAAAAAAAAAGTGGTGCATAAATAATTAATTAAATCTATTTTAAAATGAAAAACAGAAAAAAAAAAGAACTTACAAGGGAACATTCAAAAGGTGTTGTCTTCAAAAAATATTGAAAAAAAATATATGTGATTCTACTCTCCATAAAACATCAGAAAGTGAAAAAATTATCGGCTGAAATGAATTACAGCGACCACGAACAATTATTAAAATTAAGCATATTTGTGGCGATTTAGCGCTATCAGGCGATGAGTTCACTATTTTTTTTTTTTTTTTTTTTTTTTTTTATCGTACCGAGATTGCCGTGTACGAACAGAACCGTGTTTTGCTTCCCACCAAGTATTCAAAATCGATCGCCTAACAGTGTAAAATCGCCAAATATGCCTAATTTTGATAATTTTTTGTAGTCGCTGTAATTCCTTTCAGCCGATAATTTTTTCACTTTCTGTTGTTTTATGAAGAGTAGAATCACATATATTTTTTTCAATGTTTTTTGAAGACGACACTTTCTGAATGGTTCCTTGTTAATATTTTATGGGGTTAGCCGTGAGTCGTCTTTGATATACGATGTTTAAAACAAACGCATTATTTTTTACAACTTAAAAATAACACCTTAACGAAAATTAAATGTAGAAAACACATTGGTTCACGCGGAAAGTTATACGATTATTTAATGATAAATAACAATAAAGCTGTACAAGTCCATATTACAGTTTTATTAAATAAAATAAAAATAATTTTGTTTTATGACTGTTTGAGTAAGTTCTTGTAACCGTAAAGCATTTCTCTTATAGAAATCGGCAAGTATATTCGTGAAGAAAATTTAAAAGTGCGGTTTAATAGTCTTTAAAAAAGTGAATTCCTGTTTTTTTCCAAGAATTTTAAAGTGATTTGAAAAAGAGAGGTCTACATCTAGTGAATACTGTGGACGACACAAAACATTTTCACTATTGGTTTTCTGACCGCATTCTTTACCATTTTGGCTTTCGAAACTGCCATTTGTAAACTGTATTTTTCGAATTTGTAGATTGGTTTAGTGTGAAAAATGCATATTAAACAATGGGCTCTTCCCACCTGACGTCAGAGGTCACATGATAGTGGAAAAACAAATAGCAGACGAAGTTTTGTTTATCTATAGCGATTGCTGAAATAACATATTTTCTATTCTTATTTTTGATCAATCGTATTTAATCTGTGTTATTCTTTTATACATCATCATTTTTAATCTATTTTATATCATTATACATCATCTTTTGTTTGCTGCATACATTTACAATCATCATTTAGTTTACATTTGTTATTGGTGTTCATGAAGAACATGTTAAATACTCTGATTTTTGGTACTCAAATCAGTGACAGTGCAATATCATACTGCGTAAACCCATTTAGACCAGTAACTAAGTTAATTTACTTGTTGTAACACCTTTATGCAATTAAATTAAATGAAAACATTTAAAAATTTCAAATTATATTCCATAAACATTCCACAAGAACAAGCTATTATTTATTGCTAGATCAGTTAATGTAACAGTTACACTAGAACATACAAAAATCGATTCTTACAGTTGAAAATAAATAAACACATAAAGTGTTTTTAAAAATTATTAAATTTACAAATACAACTATTCTACTGTTTACAAATGCACAATATTACTTTTATTTTATTTTATATTAAATATTAACATTTTTGTTCTTAAGAACAATATTTAATTGAGTTCGATTCTCAGAATTCGATTATTCGTTTTCCTCTATCACATGCCTGAGCAGACGAAACTGGGAAGAGCCCATTTCTTTGTAATCAAACCATACACAAAACTGTGCTTTTTAAAGATGCATTTGGTTTACCCATGATTTTTCTCCCTTGTAATATTATTGTATAGCATTCACTTCTCTTTGCTAATAATGAGTCATTAAAAGGGAATCAAGTAGCAAAATATCACATACACGACTTCTCTCATCTCCGGACACTGTCTCTTAAAGATTGCAGCCGGAAACGTTGCAGTTAGGCCTCACAGAACCGTGAGAAAGACCAAAGCCTCCATTTTTCTCACGTTTTTACAATCTGGTGCGGCTCTACACGACTTCTCTCATCTCCGGACACTGTCTCTATTACAGTTAGACCTCACAAAACCGTGAGGAAGGCCAAAGCCGCCATTTTTCTCGCGTTTTTACAATCTGGTGCGGCTCAACACGACTTCACTTAACTCCGGACACTGTCTCTTAACGATTACATCCGGAATCGTTGCAATTAGACTTCACAGAACCATGAGAAAGACCAAAGCCGCCATTTTTCTTACGTTTTTAAAATCTGGTGCGGTTCTACACAACTTCTCCAGAGCTTCCAACCTAATCCGGCAAATTGTTAGTATACCGCCCCTTTTTCTTCACCACTTAATTTTTAGAGTATTTTTCTTCTTAATTCATTGTAGATACATTTGAAGAGAATTTCTCTAAAAATTAAGTGGTGTAGAAAAAGAGGCGGTACTAACAATTTGCCGGTTAGGTTGGCAGCTCTGCTTCTCTCATCTCCGGACACTGTCTCTTAAAGATTGCAGCCGGAAACATTGCAATTAGACCTCACAGAACCGTGATAAAGGCCAAAGCCTCCATTTTTCTCACGTTTTTACAATCTGGTGCGGCTCTACACGACTTCTCTCATCTCCGGACACTGTCTCTATTACAGTTAGACCTCACAAAGAACGAAAATTATAAAATATCTAAACACATTTGATTTATAAACAAAAAATTGAAAATACATTTAAATGATCACGTGGTAACCATCATGATCTAAACATCGTTTTGAAGATTTATCGTTCACATTCCGTCATTTTTGACGGGTTATATACTAGTTATTAAATAATCATAATGAAAAATCAAATTTATTAATCGCTTTTTTATGCATCTTATAAAAAAAAATAAATTAATTAAAAACCGTCATGAATAAACATCATTTACAAGATTATACATCTTTAAACACCACAGTGTCCCTATAACCAACCCCATTCTTACTAAGAGGGAACTCAGTAATGGGTAATAAAACAGACGTTTTCTGTATTTTTTTTTTTTTTTTTTTTTTGTGTATGTGTCGAATTAGACAATTTTATTTTCTTACAGGAAGCTTTAATTCTGATGAGTTTCTGTTTTAAATTAGCATACCTTTTTCTTCAAATATATTGAAAAACGAACTTTTATTAATACTTATATGAATAAATGATAATTTCATTTATTAATAGTTAACATTTAACAAACTAAAACAATGCTTTTTTTTTTTTCTTTCTTCTTTCTTTCTTCTTCTGTTTTAGGACTGAGGACTAATAGGCTCAATGTGAGATTTTTGCGGTGTCATTTTTCGATAGTTGGACATTTGTCGAAATCTAAAACTTATGGAAAATGTAATTGAATAGTTTGAAAACGAAGTTATAATTTGAAAAAAAAAAAAAAAAAAAAAGGATTTCATCAAAATCATTTTTGTTTTTTGGAACTAAAAAGAAAAGGAAAGAAAATTAATAATAATCAGTATCGAAACACTATCGAAAAAGTTTTTTTTAGCAATTTTGAATTAGGAAATAAAAAGTGTGCGTGCAATACAAAATAAAAAAAAAGTAAAAAAATGAATTTAATGATTTAATTTTTATATAAAACATGATCGCGTGCTATCTTAAAAAGTAGATGTAAAATATAAAGTTTATGTGGTGCGTGTGTCATCTATATAAATTGCTTTAAGAAATAGAATAGAATAAAGAAAGCAACGATGTTGGTTGCATTTTGTTATATAGTTTGAATTTTTGAATTTTATAGCAGTAATATCTACCGTAGAAATAATTTCTTATCTTATAAAATCCTTTTGTAAAAAATAGAACCGACTCCAAAAAGGAACTACTATTCAAACAACTAAAAGTGAAAGAAAATTGGCAGAAAATGGAACTGTAAACTGCGCCTAAAAGTATAAAATAATTTCCTTCGACAAACAACCTATAACACTACAATTAATCATAACTTTTGAAGTCGGCGCAAAATTAAATAAAATTTAATGAGTATTTAAAGGTTTGTTTTTAGATCGGTAGCAACAAATGCTGTTGTCTCGAATGATCCATTTTCATATTTCCTTTATTATTTTATCACTGTATACAATTGGTCCATTAGTAGCATCTACATAGAACAGTGAACATTCTTCACAATGCGGTATTTATGTTGAAGTTAGAAATTCCTTTGCAAATTTGGTATAACTTTGATAACTATCATTCTTGATGGCTTTTGGATTTGACGATCAAAACGTAAGGCAAAAATATACACGCAAGATGTATATTTTCATAATAAATATTGTACGATGTGTTGTTTCATATTCTTTATTACTCTCTTGATATACCTTATCAAAATAATCATGATATCCCAAAGAAATTAAATATGTTTGCCAGATAATTTTGCGATTTTTCTTTCACCAAGGACGTCAGATACCAGCAGCTTCACCAACTATTGCTGCTTACGAAATCTTATTTGTTTTCTTGAATCAAAGTAGTTTTCGGCTGCGTTTTGCAGGTAAAAATGTGAGATGGGTATTTTGAATAGGATTTGATTTTTGTATTGAATAAAGGCATCAATTTTATTTAATTTTGCGCCGACTTCAAAAGTTATGATTAATTGTAGTGTTATAGGTTGTTTGGCGAAGAAAATTATTTTATACTTTTAGGCGCAATTTACAGTTCCATTTTCTGCCAATTTTCTTTCACTTTTAGTTGTTTGAATAAGAATTTCTTTTTGGAGTCGGTTCTATTTGTTTACAAAAAGATTTTATTTTTCTCTTTTCAGTGAAAACTTATTTATATAGCAGAGCATCAGAAGACGTTGGACGGAAGTTTCACAAATCACAACTTCCAAGAAAAGTGGCATTACTCAAAAAATGGTTTATGTCACTGAAAAATACATGAAATGCACCCATTGTGAACAAAAAAGTTACATCTCCATCTAGAAAGTTATCCACTCGAGCGACAGTTGTGCCAGTTATATTCTAGTCAAGTTATTTGAAGTTGATTTTTCTCAAATGCTGCATTTTTAATTTGTGTCACTTCTTTTGCCTTTATCGGAAATGAGCAAAAAACTATGTATTGAACGAACATACAATAAATTAAAAAATCTTTAGAAATGTAAAGAACGGATACGCTGTATTCGTAACCGAAAGTTCTGTTAGACATATATATTGAACTTTACCGTGAATACGTGTCACCCGCTGCGCTGGAAATTGCGCAGCGTAAAGTTCAAACAAAGAGCAAAATATGTATTGCAGCTGACGGACAGAAGTTTCAACATCGATACTTACATACTGCTTTTACCAGTGTAGCTGCATGCGTTCAGCAGTTAGAGTGAGAACAGACTTTTGCGAATATCCTGTAATTTGTTTATATCTTAATGAAATCATAATGAAACCTATTTCAGGGCAAGATCATTACGACAACAAAAAAAGTATTAAAATTAAATTATCTCTTACAAAGTTATAAGCTAACAAATTTCAACAACAACAACGAGAAACATGGTTTGTATTGAGAACCTCTTCTTTTATGAAGTCGGTTGCGTTAATCGATGTGACCGCTTACAATAACCATACTTTGAATTTTACATAGCATAAATGTCACCAGCTACGCTACAACATATGCAATGTCGTTCAAGTGTGCACAAAATAGGAAATTGTGAACAAACAAATGCACGTTTTAAGAGTTCTGTTTTTAGCCATAATGTCTAAACTATTTTTGCATACCACATCGATGATGCTCTGCAATTTTATAATTTACTTTTTTCCCTGTCTTGAAACGTTTCCGAGATAGGATCGCTAACTCCACTCTTTCCCACCAGGTGGCGCTTTAGGCGCTGAATCACGTAGCACATGTACACTTTACTATAGCTACATACTACTTTTATGACTATAGCTTCAGCTGTTCAGCAGTTAAAAGAGTCGGGACTTTTGGGCACCCTGTATTTTCTTTTGATCGTAAAGATCTTACAATGGGACCTACTTCAGACCAAGACTTTTACAATAAAACAAAAAGTATCAAAATCGGATCATCCGTTAAGAAGTTATGAGCTAACAAACAAAAACAAAAAAACATACGCTTTGAATTGAAAACCTTCCAGGCCCTGATTACCCAAAAGGCAATAGAAGCATGTGCTTCCCTTGGAAAATATTCAAAAGGACCCAAATTAAGTAAAATAAGGGCCCCAAATTGTAAGCTTGTTATCTGAAACATTGTCTGATTATAAAAAGTCACAACAGACATGATTGCACAACTATTATTTTTAGATTTTATAGGAATTATATTAATGAAGCTTTTACACACGAGTTTACAATCCAATAATTTCATGTATTGTGTAGTGAATAACAGTTTTACCACTTTACATTTTGGTGCTTATATTAAGTGAATCTACTTGTGTGTATTTTCCCCAGATCTAGCTAACTACAAAGTTAAAAAAAAATTTTGTAAATTTTTCGATGTGTTTGTATGAGTCTTTAGACCAGACAGTCAATGGGGGCCCCCCAAAATGGATTTGCGCTTCCCCTCAGATGAAAGGTTAATCAGGCACAGGAACCTCCTCCTTTTTGAAGTCGGTTAATTAGAGCATCTCTTACGAAGTTATAAGCATACAAACACCAACAACAACACATAGAATTAAGAACACCCTCCTTTTTGAAGTTGGTTGAAAACGACTTTGCGCTAATCGATGTGACCGCTTACAATAACAGTACTTTGAACCACATAGTATACGAGTCATCCGCTACGCTGCAAAGTGTGCGACGTAGTTCAAGTGGTCACAGTGTAGGAAATTGCGAACAAACAACTGCACGTTTTAAGCGTTCTATTTTTATCAATAATGTCTAAAAACTGTCTTTTCGTAGTAAATCGATGATGCTCTCCAACTTCGTAATTAACTTTTCTCCCATCTTGAACCGTTTTTGAGATAGAAGCGCTAATTCCGCTGTTTTTCACGAGATGGCGCTTTATTTTCTTTAGATTGTAAAGATGTTATAATGGGACCTACTTCAGACCAAGATCTCTACAACAAAACAAAAAGTATCAAGTAACCGTATTTTGAACTATATAGCGTATGTCTCACCAGCTATGCTACAACGTGAGCAATGTAGCTCAAGTGTGTATAGTGTAAGAAATTGCGAACAAAAAATGCACGTTTTTAGCCTTGTATTTTTAGCATCAATGTCAAAACTATCTTCGTACTAAATCGATGATGCTCTGCAATTTTATAATTCACTTTTCCCCCTGTCTTGAACCGTTTCCGAGGTAGGAACGTTAGCATGAGTATCTAAACTATCTTTTTGTACTAAATCGGTGATACTCCTCAACTTTGTAATTCACTTCTTCTTTAGAACGCTTTCGAGATAGGAACACTAACTCCGCTATTTTCCAACAGGTAGCGCTGCAAGCGGTTTAACCTTGTACTGCATGGCCACTTTGCTATACTTACATACCACTTTTTTCACTATAGCTGCAGCCGTTTAGCAGTTAAAAGAGTTGGGACTGATTTTTTTGGGCACCCTGTATTTTCTTTAGATCGTAAAGATATTACAATGGGACCTATTTCAAACCAAGACCTTTTCAACAAAACAAAAAGTATCAAAATCGGAGCATCCGTTCAGAAGTTATGAGCTAACAAACATTAAAAAAACATACGGTTTGAATTGAGAACCTTCCTTCTTTTTTGAAGTCGGTTAAAAACTATAGGGATTTGTTATGCGAGCACAAGCGATGCTACTTTTAGATAATAGTTACTTTTCTGCTTGACAATATAAACAAACGAATATGAACACGTATTATTATTATTATTATTTTCAAAACCTTATCTATATAATATTTCTCTAACGTGGACCAGTTACAATTATTTTTTGTCCAAACGATACGACAGTGGTGAAATTAATAAAATACGCGAGGATAAAAAAAAAAAAAAAAAAATTAAATGAACAAAAGCACGCGGATTCAGCTCAATGAACTAATAAGAAAAAATGACGACATTTGTATGATGACATTATATTACCGAAAAATGTATTTTTAAACGTTGCTTCTTCAGAATCTTTGCAAGCGTCATTTTAAAACTAGCATTTTTTTTAAAGATATATACGAAATATGAATCATCATCATAAATTGACTAGAAAACGCATTCATAAAAAGTATAATCAAATTAGGAATTTTCTTTGTTTTCTTTGATCAAAAAATTATGCCAAAATAAATAAAATGTCATCGCACTCTTGGGAATAAAAATCTAAAAACGTCATGGAGGTTCAATTAATAAAATTGCACTGCCTGCGGAAGTATGAAAACTGGGTCGTCAACCATGAATTTTATTTTGAAACTTTTCTTTGAATGATTTTAGTTTCACTATTGCGCGATATTTATTTGGTTGTAATAATTGGCTTCTGGTAAATTAAAATTTTAATTAGGTGGTGAAATTGTTATAATATTTACGAACTTCAAATTTTAAAGATAAATAAGAAAATAAATAAATTGCAAAAATTTCGCACTGGTTTGCTTTTTTATTGATTGTGTTTCAAAAAATGTTCATTTTTAATCGATTCTATTAATTTTAACGTTAGCGATTTTTTCTCTCATTAAAATTCGTAGCTATGTGTGCCCACTTTGGTTAATAGCCTTAAAAATAAAAAATAAGTAAAAGTTTTTTTTTTTCTCCTAAAGTTTTTTTTTTATATATATATAACTATTTGAGACCTCGCAGCGTTCCTAAAATTTTACCTTTATATCATTACATTGTCACCAGTGTCGTCAATAAAGAATTTTCTTGAATATTTTTGACTAGTTTAATGATAAAATGCTATTTTAAAAGTATTGTTTTAAACTTGTGGTGAAAATAATAATAATAATAATAAAAAATCACTATATTTAAAGGGGACTAATGTGCAAATTGTACCTGACGGGACTAAAGTGAAAGTTGTACCTCAAGGGACTAATGTGAAAGTTGCACCGAACGAACAAACTATTTCTTTCAACGAAAATGCCTACTAACCCTGGACGATAGGTCTAATATATCGTATTTATCGTAATATAACTCAATACTTACTTCGCTTCCTTCTTCGACTCGTTTTAATACGCATTTTTTATATGCATGAGCAGCCCCCGAAAAACAAAAACATTAAATCATTAAATTCATTTTTTTTACTTTTTTTTTTTTTTTCATATTATTTCACGCGCACTTTTTATTTCTTAATTCAAAATTATAAAAAAAAAAACTTTTTCGATATCGCTTGTAGCGATACTGATTATTATTAATTTTCTTTTCTTTTTCTTTCAATAAAAAAAAAAAAAAAAAAAAAAAAAAAAAGATTTTGATGAAATTCTGGCAAAAGCAGAATTTAGTTTAGGACGGAGGACTATTAGTTTTTTTTTTTTTTTTTTTTTTTTTTCAAATTATAACATCGCTTTCAATTTATTCAATTATATTTTCGATAAATTTTAGATTTCGACAAATGTCCAACTATCGAAATCGACAACGCAAAAATCCCAGATTGAGACTAATAGGCCCTCAGTCCTAAAAAGCGTAAAATTTTAAGAATGCTGCGAGGCCTGCTGTTTTTAAATCTGTTCCTTCTACACATTTCCTAAGTTATATTTTATTAAAAAAGTAAGAAATTGGTTCGTTGTTTTATTCATATACCAGAAAACAAAATTGAGTTTTTGTCTTTTCCATAAAAATCCTGGATTGGTTTAGAAAAAAAATTAACAAAATGTATGTTTTCGATTAGTTAAACTGTTTAAAATTTAAATTCACTCCTTTCTGCATTACTTGCAAAATTACTTTTATTCGTGAATAGTATAAATTAGACGAACTTTAACTAAGAGGCAGGTAAATGTCTCGGCGACAAGAATAACACAGAAGGCAACTATCCAGGATCCTGTAACGAAGGAGGTATAGATAAAAAATTAGTGAGAAAATCTAAACCTTCAAAAAAGTCTTTCTTTACATTCATTTGTGAGGGTCCCACAATTTTTGTCACCAAGCTCTGAAACAACTCATTGGTCTAAAACAAAGGCAGCCTGGGCTAAACAGAATAAGTAACAAAAAATAGTAAGTTAATCTGAATTTTAAGAGAAAGTGGTATACATATGTTGATTTCATTCAGTAATTTCTGTCATCAGAATTGATTTCAGCATTTATTAAGAAAACACACTTAAAATATTATATTTGCCATTGATTATTATACTACCTAAAGTCTACTGTTGTAAGAATTAAAATTAAGAAGATTGGAAGAAAAAATAAACTGATTTTTGGAAAAAATATTGTTATATTGTTGTATGAAAATGTCGACTTTCGACAGTCAATTGCTTCACAAGAATAAAAGACACAGACTAAATATTCCCCAGGAATTTTACTGAATCGCAAAATCAATCGGTTGGAACGCACAATCTGCAAGAGAAAATCACTCAGAACACAACTGACTGCGAGAGTCATTCTGCCTCTTATATGTTCTTGAATGAGTAGAGTTTGGCAATGATGCATTTGTAGAAAATAATGGAAAATTCTAGAATTCTGCTTCTATAGAACAGAAGCTTTGAAACCTCGAAAATCCTAAACAACCATTTTTTTTTTTTTTTTTTTTTTTTTTTTTTAGGACTGAGGGCCTATTAGTCTCAATCTGGGATTTTTGCGTTGTCGATTTCGATAGTTGGACATTTGTCGAAATCTAAAATTTATCGAAAATATAATTGAATAATTTGAAAGCGATGTTATAATTTGAAAAAAAAAAAAAAAAAAGTAATAGTCCTCCGTCCTAAACTAAATTCTGCTTTTGCCAGAATTTCATCAAAATCTTTATTATTATTATTATTATTATTATTATTGAAAGAAAAAGAAAAGAAAATTAATAATAATCAGTATCGTTACAAGCGATATCGAAAAAGTTTTTTTAATAATTTTGAATTAGGAAATAAAAAGTGCGCGTGAAATAATATGAAATAAAAATAAGTAAAAAAATGAATTTAATGATTTAATGTTTTTGTTTTTCCTCATGCATATAAAAAATGCGTATTAAAACGAGTCGAAGAAGGAAGCGAAATAAGTATTGAGTTATATTACGATAAATACGATGTTTAATATGATACGATATATTAGACCTATCGTCCAGGGTTAGTAGGCATTTTCGTTGAAAGAAATAGTTTGTTCGTTCGGTGCAACTTGCACATTAGTCCCGTGAGGTACAACTTTCACATTAGTCCCTTGAGGTACAACTTTCACTTTAGTCCCGTCAGTTACAACTTGCACATTAGTCCCCTTTAAATATAGTGACCAGCGAAGCTGGCAAAGCATTCGTTGATTCACTACCTCAATTGATTTTTATTTATTTATTTATTTTTTATTTTATTTTATTTATTTATTTATTTTTTTTTTTGCGAAATTTGGTCGTCAATACCAAAGTTTCCAATTTGACTGGAAGTCTACTTTTACAGCAACAGCATATTTAAGGCCGGAAAGATGCTTAAAATTTATTGCAAAAATGTTACTGGTGAAACGCAGTGATTGAATGTTAATTTTAAGCATCTCACTTTCTCTCTTTCTTGCACATCAGCAAGAGACATCAAAGAAACAAGACATGATGTTTGAGAGCTCAGACCTTTTCCTCCTGGCTGTTAAAATTGGAGAAATTTTCATGATTTTTTTTTTTTTTTTTTTTTTTTTTTTTTTAAGCATTTTAAGACATTATGGCCTTTTTGTCCCCTAAAAAAGTTTTAAATGACATTACTTCTGTGGGGCTCACATTATCTAATTTTTAGGGTCCATTTCCCATTGGCAAGTTGATGACCTTGTTAGTCTGCCAATGCCTTCTATAATATGCAATGTGGCTTTTCAGTCAGATGATGGTTGTCTAAAGCTGATATCATCTACAAGGCTGAAATACCCATGCTGAAACCTCCTCCATCTGTGTCAACTATAACAAAACTTTATCCATATACTTCACAAATTTTGAGAGCAGTATAAATAACAATTTAACTTTTTTTTTTTTTTTTTTTTTTTTTTTTAAGTAAAAGAGTATAATATGATGAAAATGAATTTTTTTATTTTTCAGTTTCAGCACTGAGCTGAAACAAAAATTATGTTACAGCATGAGCTAGAATTATACAGAGCAAACAGAAAAGCCAAACCGTTCATATCTGCATCATTCAAAGTCACTTCCTATCAACAATAGTAAAATAGCAAATAGTAATATACACTGAAAAAAAAAAAAAAAAATCCCGTAATATTACGGGGAAAGCCCGGCAGCAGAGATTCCAGACAAAGCCCGTAAAAAGAAACTCTTAGACCGAAAATTAAGTATATAATAGCCTTAAATTACGTTACATGCCTGTAAAAAACATTTTGCTGGAAAAATCATTTTTTTTTTTTTTTTTTTTTTTTTTTTACGGGCTTTGTCTGGAATCTCTGCTGCCGGGCTTTTCCCGTAATCTTACGGGATTTTTTTTTTTATGGTGTATATATATTTAATTACATAAAATGAAATATATTTACTTATTTATTTACTGATATCTGGCATCAATTTTTTTTTCTTTTAAGTAATTTTAAAGTTAGAATGGGGTTTTAAATGTTTTTTTAATCAATTATTAGATTGACCTAAAATATATGGCGTTAGCTATACTTTCTTCATATTAATAAGTGTTCCATTTTTTGATAAATTCTAATAATCAGGACAGATACAATGACAAACTTCCAGCTTTATACATATTAAATAAAAACAAGAATGTTTGCACGTTCATTCAAGGTGTGATACAATAAAGGGCGAAAACGCAAAATCGCTCTCTGAAAGACATAGTCCTGTTGTACTTAAAAAAAAAAAAAAAAAGTAAGAAAAGAAAAGAAACAAGAAAAAAGAGCCATAATTTAGCAATCATAAATTTTCTGAAAGTGAAACGAAGTTTAAAAATATGCATTGTTTAATGATTAATAATAGAAATTATTTTTCCATAAGTATTTGAACTTTGAAACTTCTCACACTATAAAATCAACACGAGCATTGTCGGTTTCCAGTGGCCAAGTTTTAAAGTTTAAATATTTATTGTAGACCAATTCTTTATTTTATAATTTTTTTCTTAAGTTAATATGGAGTTTTGACGACCTTGATGCTCACTGGCATTTATAATATAAATTCTGACATATGAATAGTGCTGTCATCTATTGTGATATTTCTTAACCATTCATAACTTAACTATTTCGAACGTTAATTTGAACATTTCCTGTATTACCATACTTTTAGAAGGTCAGGTCACTCGATTGGAAACACGATATAAGTTAGATTGTGAAATATTAATAATAATAAAAAATAATAACCATTCTTTATTTGTGTGCTTATAAGATACAAAATTTAATCCTCAATTTTAACTATTTAATAGTATTTACTATAAGAATTCAAGCATAAGTTTAGTGCTGTCATCTATCGTCATATTCTTGAACCATTCATTACGTATAGAAGAGTACTTATCTATCAAGGTTTCAGGTTGAAAAAATATCACATTAAACTCTAATTTTTACGAAAATATAGACAAGTGAAGTTTTAATAAAATTTAATGGCATTTTACTTTATTAATAATACTTTTTTATGTCAAAAACTCATAAAATATAAAAGCTATCTTTCCTGGAAATAAAACTTGGAAATATGTTTAGTGCTGCCATCTATGATAATAGTTAAAATTCAATTGCAAATTTAGTAATATCGTTTACAAAATTCATTTTAAGCCACAACTTTTATAATTCAAATTAAATTGAAACCTTAGAAAAGAAATGCTATAGAATTATTTTTGACACTGTTACTATATTTAAAAAAAAAAAAAAAAAAATGATTTTATGCTTGTTGAGGTACAAAAAATCGAAATAAAGGAAAAACCGATATCTCGGAGTTACTATAGGTTGCATTTTGAAAATAAAGTGATAAAAAACTTCTACTTAACGAAAGAAATTTCAATATTATGAAAAAAAAAAGTGCTCAAATCTCCTCGATCTGTCTCAACTATAACAAAACTTTATCCATATACTTCAGAAATTTTGCGAGCAGTATGAATAACAATTTTACTATTTTTTTTTTTTTTTTTTTTTTTTAGTTAAAGAATATAATATGATGAAAAGGAACTTTTTGATTTTTCATTTTTAGCGCTGAGCTGAAACAAAAATTATGTTACAGCATGAGCTAGAATTATATAGAGCAAACAGAAAAGCCAAAACGTTCATATCTGCATCATTCAAAGTCACTTCCTACGAACAATAGTAAAATAGCAAATAGTAATATATATATTTTTAATTACATAAAATGAAATATATTTACTTATTCATTTACTTATTTCTGGCATCAATTTTTTTTTTTTTTTCTTTTAAGTAATTTTAAAGTTAGAATGGAGTTTTTAACGTTTTCTAAATCAATTATTCGATTCAACTAAAATATATGGCGTTAGCTATACTTTCTTCTAATCAATAAGTGTTCCACTTTTTGACAAAATCTAATAATAAGGACAGATACGATGGCAAACTTTAAGCTTTATATATTTTAAATAAAAACAAAAATGTTTGTACGTTCATTCAAGATGTGATACAATAAATGGCGAAAACGCAAAATCGCTCTCTGAAAGATATAGTCCTGTCGCACCAAACAAAAAAATAAAAATAAAAAAAGAAAGAAAGAAAAGAAAAGAAACAAGATTAAAGAGCCATAATTTAGCAATCATAAATTTTCTAAAAGTGTAACGAAGTTTAAAATATGCATTGTTTAATGATGAATAACAGGAATTATTTTTTCCATAAGTATTAGAACTTTGAAACTTCTTCTCACACTATAAAATGAACACGAGCACTGTCGGTTTCCAGTGGTCAAGTTTTAAAGTTTAAATATTTATTGTACACCAGTTCTTTAATTTATAATTTTCTTCTTAAGTTAATATGGAGTTTTGACGACCTTGATGCTCATTGGCATTTATAATATCAATTCTGACATATGAATAGTGCTGTCATCTATTGTGATATTTCTCAACCATTTATCACTTACACTATTTCGAACGTTAATTTCAACATATCCTTTATTACCATACTTTTAGAAGATCACTCGATTGGAAACACGATATCAGTTAGATTATGAAATATTAATAATAATAAAAAATAATAATCAGTTTTTATTTGTGTGCTTATCAGATACAAAATTTAATTCTCAATTTCAACTGTTTAATAGTTTTTAGTATAACAATTCAAACATAAGTTTAGTGCTGCCATCTATCGCCATATTCTTGAACCAATCATTACGTATGGAAGAGTATTTATCTATCAAAGTTTCAGGTTGAAAAAATATCACATTATACTCTAATTGTTACGAAAATATAGACAAGTAAAGTTTTAACAAATTTTAATGGCATTTTATTTTATTAATAATACTTTTTTATGTCAAAAACGCATAAAATATAAAAGCTAAGTCTGTTGCTAAGTGAAATTTGGTAATATGTTTAGTGCTGCCATCTATGACAATATTTAAACTTCAATTGCAAATTTTTTAATATCGTTTTCAAAATTCATTTTAAGCCACAACTTTTACAATTCAAATTAAATTGAAACCTTAGAAAAGAAATGCTATAGAGTTATTTTTGACACTGTTATTATATTTGTAAAAATACATTTGATTTTATGTTTGTTGAGATACAAAAAATCGAAATTAAGGAAAAACCGATATCTTGGAGTTACTATAGGTTGCATTTTGAAAATAAAGTGATAAAAAACTTCTACTTAACGAAAGAAATTTCAATATTATGAAAAAAAAAAGGAAAACAAATAAAAGATTTGTGATTTTAGTTACCTTTATAAAAGTTCATGAAAAAAAAAAAAAAAAAAAAAAAAAAAAAAAAAAATGCTCAAATCTCTTCTTGTTGTGTCCCCGTAAAACAACTAGAAGTGCTAGATTCACCAAAACCTATAAAGATCGTGAAACTGTGACCTATAATATGTGTATAATTTTTTTGTTCAATTGAATGAGGCGTTTAGACGCTATCGCACTTTTTAAAATTTGGTATCTTAGGCCCTAATGATAAAGAATTTTTCTTTGTGTCCCTGTAAGAAAACTATTAGTGCTAGATTTACCAAAATCAATAGGGTTCGTGCTACGGTGACTTAAAACATGCGTACCAACTTTCAGATCATTCATTCGAGAAAAGCGTTTAGATGCTAGCGTGTTCACTCACATACACACACATACACACACACACATACACACACACATACATACACACACATACACACACACATACACACACACATACATACACATACACACACATACACACACATACACACACACATACATACACATACATAGATATATCATCGTAAAATTAGTGAATACGGACTCAGGAGACCTGAAAACGTATAGAAACACTGAAATCTCGAATTCGGATTTCTGACATGATTACAATACTATCCTTACATACGTATGTTCGGAAAGTAATTAAATAATCTAAAATTTATCGCTATTTGTTTTCAAGGTTTTTATTCAGACGAGATGTTTTTTTATATATTTTTACTTTCCGAACATACATGTGTAAGGATAGTATTGTAATCATGTCAAAAATCCGAATTCGAGATTTTGATGTTTCTATACGTTTTGAGGTGCCCTGAGTCCGTATTATTCACTACTTTTATGATGATATATGTATGTGTTTGTGTGTGTATTTGTGTGTGTATGTATGTGAGTGAACACGCTAGCGTCTAAATGCTTTGCTCGAATGCGCTGAAAGTCGGTACGCAAGTTGTAAGTCACAGTAGCACAAACCCTATTGATTTTGGTGAATCTAGCACTTATAATTTTTTTACAGGGACACAAAGAAAAATTCTTTATCATTATGGCCTATGGGACCAAACTTTTAAAAGTGCGATAGCGACTAAACGTCTTAATAAAGAGAGCAAAAAAAATATACACATATTATAGGTCACAGTTGCACGAACTGTATAGATTTTGGTGAATTTAGCACTTATAGTTTTTTTACAGGGACCCAAAGAAAAATTCTTTATCATTATGGCCTAAGGGAGCAAATTATAAAAAGGGCGATAGAGTCTAAACGCCTTATGAAACTAAGAATATATATATGTATATATATATATACATATTATAATTACTAGTTGCATGAACTGGATAGACTTTTGTGAATCTAGCACTTATAGTTTTTTTACAGGGACACAAAGAAAAATTCTTTACCATTATGGTCTAAGGGCCCAAATTTTAAAAAGTGCGATAGCTTCTAAATGCCTTATTCAATTGAACAAAAAAAATATACACATAATATAGGTCACAGTTTCACGATCTGTTTAGGTTTTGGTGTATCTAGCCCTTCTAGTTGTTTTACAAGGACACAGCAAATAATTCTGTATCATTATGCCCTAATTTGGTGAAATTATTTAAAGTGCGATAGCGTCTAAATGACTTATCCTTTTCAGTGTAAATTTTACATACGAGTTATAGGTCACCATCACACAAACTGTATAGATTTTGGTGACTCTAGCACTTAACGAGTTTTACAGGGACACAAATAAAAATTACTCATCATTAAGACTTATTGGCTCAAATTATTTAAAGTGCGACAGCGACTAAACGCCTTATTCAAATTAACTGAAAATTTATATACATGTTATACGATTCACCCTCACGCGTACTTTAGAAAATCTACCACTATCGTAATTTGAAATTAATTTTGCTATTTCATTTACTAGATAAAGTGAAATGTTTGGTGACTTTAATTTGGGTTTTACTTTTTTTAATCTAACGTTTTATTCAAATTTCGACAGAAAGAATTCACTTTCTTTGTAGGGGAGTGTGGGGTTGAATGGGACGCAGGATGAATGGGACAATTGTAGGATTTTTATGTTTTGCAAGGACCAGAAACTTGAAATTTTTTAAGATATATGGCAGTACTGAGATCATTCATCAAGGGCAGTTTCAGAATTGTGCTATCCATAGAAGGGCAGAAAAAAATTAAAATGTCTTTTCTAGCTAGCAAAGCAAGTTTTTGCTGATTCAATTAGGCAGTAGTTAAGACATTAACTATTTGCTTAATGTTAATATAACTCTTATATGGGGAAAAGGCATAATCTTTTATTGTGTTTATGATATTCAAGAAAAATATTGACAATTGCTCATTAAGTCTATTTCCTGTTTTATATGATCATGTGACGGTTGGGGTGACTGGGACGCTCACCACTATGTACTAATTTAAAATTTTATGCAAGAATTATATTAAAACGTTAATTAGCCATATTGATTATCAGGATTCTTAATTTTGTGCACTTAAAAAAAAAATTGAAGTTAATTGTTCTGACTTTTGTTTATAATAATTATGATTAAAAAAATCTGGAGTGACTCCATTACTTACCGAACATTGAGTAATTGATGGTTTTGTGGATAAAGTAAAGTAAGAGGAGTTGTTAAATAAAGAAAAGAGAAAATTATAATAGGGTGTTTGAGTATTTTCCTTTATATAGTACATGATTTTTAATTTAACGCTATTTTACAGAACACGTAGATCATAATGAAAAAGAATATTTCGTCGTGTCCCTGTAAAAACCTACAAATGCTATATTCACCAAAATGCTTATAGTTAGTGCAACAGTGATTTATAATATTTATATAAATTTTCAGCTCAATTGAATAGGGCTTTTAGATGCTATCGTACTTTTAAAAATTTGGTCCCATAGGCCATAATGATAAATAATTTTTCTTTGTGTCCCTGTAAAAATCTGTAAGAGTATAGTTAGTGCACTGCTTATAGTTAGTGCAACAGTGGATTATAATATTTTTATAAATTTTCAGCTTCATCGGATAAGGCATTTAGACGCTATCGCACTTTAAAGTTTGAGTCTATATGCCCCAATGATAAAGAATTTTGCATTTTGTCCCTGTAAAAAGAACCATAAGTGTGCTAGATTCTTTAAAGTTCGTGTGAGGGTATAACGTATAACATGTATATAAATTTTCAGTTCATTTGAATAAGGCGTTTAGTCGCTGTTGCTGTAATGATGAGCAATTTTTTTTGTGTCCCTGTAAAACTCGTTAAGTGCTAGAGTCACCAAAATCTATACATTTTGTGTGATGGTGACCAATATGTGATGGGACCCTATGTAAATTTTGCACTGAAACGGATAAGGCATTTAGATGCTATCGCAATTTAAATAATTTCACCCCCATAGGTCATAATGATACAGGATTATTTGTTGTGTCCCTGTAAAACAACTAGAAGTGCTAGATTCATCAAAACCAATGTAGATCGTGAAACTGCGACCTATAATATGTGTATATATTTTTTTGTTGAATTGAATAAGGCGTTTAGACGCTATCGCACTTTTTAAAATTCGGTCCGTTAGACCATAATGATAAAGAATTTTTCTTTGTGTCCCTGTAAAAAAACTGTAACTGCTAGATTCACCAAAATCTATGCAGTTCATGCAACTATTACCTATAATGTGTATATAAATTGTTTGCTCAGTTTAATAAGGCGTTTAGACGCTATCGCCCTTTTTATAATTTGGTCCCATAGGCCATAATGATAAAGAATTTTCCTTTGTGTCCCTTTAAAAAAAACTATAAGTGCTAAATTCACCAAAATCTATACAGTTCTTGCAACTGTGACCTACAATATGTATATATATATATATATTGCTCAAATTAATAAGGCGTTTAGACACTATCGCACTATTAAGAATTTGGCCCCATAGGCCATAATGATAAAGAATTTTTCTTTGTGTCCCTGTAAAAAAACTGTAAGTGCTAGATTCACCAAAATCAATAGGATTCGTGCTACGGTTATTTACAACATGCGTACCGACTTTAAGCTCATTCGAGCAAAGCATTTAGACGC
This sequence comes from Salticus scenicus, assembly GCA_963930645.1. Lineage (NCBI taxonomy): Eukaryota > Metazoa > Arthropoda > Arachnida > Araneae > Salticidae > Salticus > Salticus scenicus. Next base: position 33,036,238 of record OZ005661.1, read on the forward strand.
TAGCGTGTTCACTCACATACATACACACACAAATACACACACAGACACATACATACATCATCATAAAAATAGTAAATAGGGACTCAGGGCACCTCAATACGTATAGAAACAGCAAAATCTCGAATTCGGATTTTTGACATGATTTCTATACTTTCCTTACATACGTATGTTCGGAAAGTAAAAATTATAAGTTAGAATATTCAATGTAACTAAAATTTGTAATTAAAATAAATAAATAAGTAATTGAATAAACTAATAATAATTTGATTAAAACACAATTTCAATCATGCTAATTAAATAAATCCTTCTGATTAATGTAATACAGAATAGAATGTTGATTTTCCCGATCAATCGGAAACAAAAATTTATCTAGAAAATTTGTACTCTAATTTAATGATTTATCTCTTTCTAGTGTCTTATTTATTTATTTATTTTTAGATTAGGTCTTATTAGGTTAAATTACCAAATACTAGAACACTAGGTGCTGTACGAACCAAGGAGTTTTGCTGTTTGATGTTAATTTGAGTCAATATATCAGTTTATGTTAATTTCAGTAAATTCATAGTGTGTAATAAAATCACATAAACCAATTTAACTTAAAAAAATTATTTCCATTTTGTTTTCTTTTCTTTGTTAATTCCAGTCCTGCTCCATTCATGCCCAATCATGTCCCATTCATCCCCATAGGTGGAGTTGAATGGGACAATGCACATGCATGTTAAATATATATATATATATATATATATATATATATATATATATATATATTATTAATTAAAAATGATAACTTTTTATTAAAGTTAGTATGTTTATACGTAACTGATTACTGAAGTTTACTTATGAACCATGTTACAAAATTCTGAATATAGCCAACGTTATCAACGAGAATATAAAAAATGTCGCATTCATCCCCACTCTCCCCAATGCAATATAAACTGCTGTTTGTAAAAATTGCAACACCATGAAAGAATGCGAATATCAGAATGAGAGTTATTGGGCACATACATTATAGTAGGAAGAACAATTGATTAATATTTCAGAAAATTTGGAGTAATATGTACTGAGAAAACAGTACATAAATCAGCGACCTCTGTGAGCAATAGCAGCACTTATCTGCCTAAGCATTGAATCAAACAGCGATTGGATGACATGTACGGGTAGAGCACTTCATGAAGCTTCAACACGATGCCATAATTCTTTGATCGTAGTTACTGGTGAGTGGTGGAGGGCCACTCGCTTTCCAAAGATTAAACAGTCATTTTCATTGAAGCGAGATCAGGAGAACGCGCTGGCCGGAGAAACGGTTAAACACATTCTGTATGAAGGAAGATCCGGACAATACAGACAACTTGCGGTCGGGGATTATCCTACTTAAATGTTGCGCTACGCAGACCTTGAATATAGGGTAGAGCGGCGGGCGGGCTTTAACTCACCAGAAATTTAAAGGTTGCTATTCAGAGTGCCGGGAATGCGAACAAGAAGTAATCGAGACGTGTATCCAATGGGACCCCATACCATCACTGCAGCTGATGGACAGCGAGACGATGTCAAATCACAGCTGGCAATGTGCATTATTCACGATGCCGTTAAATACGGATAAGACAATCTTGGTAATGTAAACAGGATTGTGATTTGTCTGAATGATGACTTCACGCCATTCCTACGTCCAGGTTCGTCGTCGATCACACATTAAAGGCGCCCTTATCAGTGATGCAGTTTTGTGGGTAATCAAAATTTTGGTAGCCGCATACTGTGTTACAACTTGGAGTGATGGCATGCTGTACCATCGGATACACGTCTCGATCACCTCTTGTTTTCATTCCCGCCACTCTGAATACCAGCCGTTACATTTCTGATGAGTTAAGGCCAGTCGCTCGGCCCTATATTCAAGGCCTCTGAGGTGCAATATTTAAGCAGAACAATGGACAACTGCATGTTGTCCGTATTGTCTGGACATTCCTTGATGCAGAATATGTTCGACTGTTGCTCTGGCCAGAGTGTTTTCTTGATCTCGAACCAATGAAAATGACTGTTTAATCATTGAAAAGCAACTGCCCGCCCCCAACCACTCACCAGTAACTACGATCGATTAATTATGACATCATATTGAATCTTCATGAAGTGTTCTACCAGTACATGTCATCCAATCACTATTTGATTCAATGCCTAGGCAGATAAGTGCTGCAATTGCTCACAGAAGTCGCTGCTTTATGTACTGTTTTCTCAGTACATATTACTCCAAATTTCCTAAAATTGTAATCAATTTTTCTTCCTACTATAAATATCATTCTGCCCAATAAATATCATTCTGATATTCGCATTCTTTCATGGTGTTATAATTTTTACAAACAGCAGTGTAAGTTTCTAAAGAAACAAAATGGTAGTTATTTTCTACTTTATTTATTTATTTATATCAGTAGTAGAAGTTTTTGAAGAATATATATATATATATATATATATATATATATATATATATATATATATATTAATTAAAAAAAAAACTCTGCTTTTAAAAAGTTTTTAATTTTAATTAATATGGATTTTACATTGTTCTTTTTATTATTATCGTCAGCAACACAAAGATAAGAAAAATGAAATCATTAAAGTGCATATATATATATATATATATATATATATATATATATATATATATATATATATATATATACTATTTATGAAACAATGAATTGAAATGAGTTTTAATATAATTAAGGAAAAATTGGCGAAAAAGCAAAAGTATCCCAATCAATTAGATTAATGCCTTATAAGTTTTTATGAAATATTCAGACTATTCGAGTAATAGATTTAGACTTACATGATTTAAAATTTTTTGCTTAGCTCTAGATGCTAAAGCTATAGGGCATCAGTCAGATTTCCTATTTCGTTTTTGCTTATGTTTATCTAATGGGAACTTTGTTGACCCGTTTTATAAGGATATTTCATTAAAAAATGAAGTTTTCTCAAATTCTGTTTTTTGAATATTAACCTTTTAGCTTAATGAGCAATTTTTTGAAAAAATAAATTTTAGTATTTCGTTTAGAGGTCCAAACTTAGAGTTCTAAATTTACTTAATAAAATATTTTTTAAAATTTTTTTTTTTCAAAAAATGTGCTCACTAAGCTAAAGGGTGACATATTCAAAAAGTAATATTCAAAATCAGAATTCGAAAAACTTCATTTTTGAATTAGATATACTTATTAAAGGAGCAACAACAATCCTATAGGATAACAGGGGCAGAAAGAAAGAGAAAATCTTACTGATGTACAGCCTTACTAACGACAGATAAAATAATCTGGTGTGTCACTCACACGACTTTCTCTTACTCTGAAATTTAATACTATAAATACAGGTTGGAGATTAAGAGGTAAACCTATGTTAAACAATTCAAATTAGGCTTCGGAAGAATTTTATATGATAATTAGTTCTGTGCGAGGGGGGCGGGCCCCCCTCACACAGAAATAATAAAACCTCCCGTTTTATTAATGCACCTACATTTACATAGAATTTAATTCGGTTATTAAAATATAATTTATTAAAATTATTAATTAAAAAAAATATCTTTTATAATAATACAGACGATTTCCATATTAGAGAAGTAGTATGACACTAGATATATATAAAAAAAAGTTTAATTTATTCTCAATATTGCATTAATTTTTTTTTTGTTTTGTTAAAAATGAAAAAAAAAAATGATAACTTTATTTTAAATTATCGCAGATCGATGGTTCAACCTTTCGTTTTATAGGCATCGGAGAGCTCTTTTGAAAGATACCCATCATGAAAATTTACTCCTCTCGAGGGGGAACTTCCCCCCAAGGGGGTGGGGCGGCGAGGCTCCTACATACACAAAAAAATTTTCCCCAGTTAACTATCTCTATTACAAAAAATATATATTTGTTTCATTTGGTTTAGTGCAGTCTATAGACGTTAAGCTCTACTTACCTGCAATTTCCCCATAGACGTAAGGTATTTGAATACTTTTGAGTGTCTCTGTACACGAAACCTGTACACGAACATTTGCTTCATCTCAACGAAAAGCTTACTGTAGCATCCCTATATGATACACATTAAGAATAACGAGTTTGGAATTTCTGCTACTATTTGTTCTTGAGATATGCTGATAATAGACACACAGACATCCATACAGACAGACACAAAGACCATTCACTAAAAACATGATTTTCGATTTCAGGGGGACCTCAGAGCATGTAAATATAACAAAAACTCACGTTCGAAAATTTGACCCTAAAACAATACTTTCTCGACCCTATGGGTAAGAGAAAGTAAAAAGGTAAAATTTAACCAGTTCCCTTTTCTCGCTCTTACTTAGTGGTTCAAATATTTCTTTGTATTTGCAAAAATCTAGTTTTGTAGCTTTGAAGAACCTTAGCATTACCCAGAGTACAAATTTACCAAAATCTCATCCAAATATTCATGATGAATTAACTAATTTCATGCAAATTTATTTAATGAATATTCTCTCCATTCAAGAATGTATTCTAGAACATTTTTCAGAGAAGGAAAGAAACATATCGTATTCCGGAAAGAAAACTGACACTACTTAAAAATGCAGTACTTGAAAAAATTCAACTTTAACAAAACGATAAAGTATTTGGCAGCCTACAATAAATCTGACACAACTGTCTCTTAGTTGGATAAATTGCACGATGGAGATAGGACGCGTTTTATGCACCTTAGGGTTGTTTATGCACATTTTTTTTACTATGACATAAATTCAATATTGTCCTTTTTTGACTTGTGCCTCTTTCTTCTTTTTTTATTTCCCCCTAGATACGTTATACGTTGCCATATTGAAAGCTACAGAAAATATTACAAATTAATCTTGTAAAATGCATTTAATAGAGTCAATGAGTAATCAATAAACTTAAGATTCTGACACTTCGTTGATATATGATATTTAGAACTGACGGGTTTTAGCACTTATAAATATTAATAACACATTTTAAAGTCAATATTCTTTATAATACAAATTTGAAAAAAAAAAAAAAGTTGACAAAATCCTTAAAATTTATTGTGTATTAAAATTAATTATGACGATAATACTATAGTAAACTCAAGTTAATGTATTAGGAAAAATATATGCATTGCATTTAAAAGTATAAAATTAATATATTTCACTCAAGTTTTGAGTTTTAATGTTCTTGACTAAATTAATACACAAATATTTGTCGACGCTAACAATTTTATAAGAAAATTTTATTTGATACTTAATTAAATGATGTATATTTTTACTTGAATAAACGTTTTATGTCTCCAGTCCAATCCAAGGCTTTCAGAGGCTCCTAGCTGAACACCACCTTTTACTTTCTCTTACCCTTACGGTAGAGAAAGTATTGTTTTAAGGTCAAAATTTCGAAAGTGAGTTTTTGTTATATTTACATGTTCTGAGGTCCCCTGAATACGAAAAACATGTTTTTAGCGAATGGTCTCTCTGTGTGTGTGCGTCAGTGTGTATGTCTGTCTGTCTGTGTATCTGTTATCAGCATATCTCAAGAACAAATAGTAGCAGAAATTCCAAACTCGGTATTCGTAATGCGTATCACATAGGGATGCTACACTAAGCTTTTCGTTGAAATGAAACAAATGATTCGTGTATAGGGACACTAAAAGCATTCAAATACATTACGTCTGTGGGAGAAATTGCAGGTAAGTAGAGTTTAACATCTATAGACTGCACTAAACCAAATGAAACGAATATATATCTTTTGTAACACAGATAGTCAACTGGGAAAAAGAAATTGTGTATGTAAGGTCCTCGCCTCCACCCCTGGGGGGAAGTCCCTCCTCGAGGGGAGTAAATTTTCGTGATGGATATTTTTTAAAAGAACTCCCCAATACCTTTAAAACGAATGGTTGAACCATCGATCTGAGATAATTTAAAACAAAGTTATCGATTTTTTTCATTTTTAACAAAAAAAGATTTTTTTTTTTTTTTTTTAAATGTAATATTGACAACAAATTCAACATTTTTTGGATATTTAGTGCTATACTCTTAGAATAACTTAAAAACGACTAATTTTAAGAGATCCAAATGTTGTACTTTGAAGTTAATATAAGTTTGTTGCTGGAAAAGTTTGATCAAGATTGATAAGTTTCAATGAATATTGCGTGTGAAATTTGTCTGTATAATTTTAAGTAAACTTTTAATTTTAAAAATAGAATTAAATTCTATATAAATGTCGGTGCATGAATGAAATGGGGGGGGGGGGGCGGCAGCCCCCTCAAAATTCTGTCTTTCGCTATCTTCAGATCGAGCCAGTAACTGTTAAAACCATTTAGCTAATCAAGAATAAAATGTTTTTCATCCGAAAATGCAACATTTTACCATTTCACATTGTTTTTATTCAAGTTTAACACAGACGTTTTTTCATCCATTAAATGCTTATTGATTATTACAGGTTTTTTATTCATTTTAACTTATTATTAATTATTTTAAACATGCATAAATGTGGAGCCCAACCTTTCGTTAAAAATTACAAGCAAATTCAGCAGCAGTCATTTTGGGTAGAACAGTAAGAGGAATTATGAGTCTTCGATCTCTGTAAAACAACTCTGATTTTGCATCAGATCTCTCTCCCATATCGAACCAGCAGTTCACCGTTTGATCACATTTCCTTCAGCAATTTTAGATCTTCAAATTTCATTAGAAATTCGGCGGATTGAAATTATCCTTCCACTTAAAAAAACACATTTATCATACTTCAGTACATGGACCTTCTTTTTTTTTTTTTTCGAGGAATTATCAGTAATGTCCGTCCAAGAAAAATTGAAGGCTTATACATGAATTAATCTAACCCAGAAGTTAACAAATTCGCATGTCAACTGTAATTTATCCGCTAGAAAGTTAAATAAAACGGAAAAATCTTGATTGTCCCTGTAATTATGAACACCTAAAAACGTAAAGAAAAAAATATTTTGCACTATTTTTTATTAACTTTGTTTCATATTTAAAAAAATATAACTGTTTTGGTTTTTAGAATACTAGATATATTAAGTGCATATAGCATAATCTTGTTCACAATTATTTTTCCATTAGTTATTTCAAAACATAAGGTGTCCTTATAAATATGAGGAGTGTATTCCATATTATCCGCTTGGTCCATATGGACCCAATATTTTATTTATTTATGTTTGTGTTTATTTTTTTTTAAACAAAAATTTTTGCATGCAAACTCTAATTTTTGTAACATAAAGCTATAAAAACGCATTAACAACACTTGAGAGTTTTCAATAATGGAATCCACAATGATCCAAAGTATTTCAGTTTATTATGGTGAGTTCGATAGAAATGGTATTCCATATTGACGTACTTTTCTCTGTATACCAGTTTATAAAAAAACCACCAGTATATAATATTTTTTTTTGTCTCTTATAATATATAGTCAATCTGTTTGATTTTTTTTTTTAATGATTTTTATTTTTTTTACTTTCGAATATATATATGTAAGGGAAGTATTGTAACCATAACAAATATTCGACTTTGTGGTTCTGGTGTATGTATATGTCTATACTTTGAGCTTATTTTTACTATTTTTGCAATGATATATGTATGCGTGTTTGTAATTTTGCATGTACGTGCGTTTGTGTAAGTGTGTATGTATGTGAGTAGACACGATAACCACGATACCGTCTAAATGCTTTGATCTATTGAGATGAAACGTGATACGTATGTTATAGGTCACCGTAACACGAACTGTATAGATTTTCGTAAATCTAGCATTTATAGTTTTTTTCCTCTTTTTTACAGCAAAGAAAAATTCTTTATCATTATAGCCTATGGTCTGAAATTACTTAAAATGGGATAGTGTGCACATGCCTTGTTCGAATGAGCTGAAAAATTATATACATATTATAGGTCATCGTCACCCTAACTATATACATTTTGTTGAATTACAGTTTTTTACAAGGACACGAAACGAAATTCTTTATCATAACAGACTATAGACTAGAATTGTTTGAAGAGCGCTAATCTCTACATTCGATTAATAAAGAAATTGGTAGGAAAGTTATAAGTTATTATCGCAAGAACTGTACAAATTTACACAAGTGTAGGTTTTTTTTTTTTTTTTTTTTTTTTTTTTTTTTACTAGTATGTAAAGAAAAAGTTTTATACATTGCGGTCTATGGACTCAAATAATTTAAAGTTTGCTTAAGTAATGTTAAATTGTTTAAAATATAAAAGAATAGATAAATATTTGATGTTACGAGCATTTATGTTTCTTTTACGCGGAAGTACAAAAAAAAAAAAATTGTATACTCATCCATTAAATGATATACAACATGGGCAGAAATAGTCAAAGAAGTTACGATGGTTTTCCCTTGTTTATTTAACTACATTTTTTATTTAAATTTATTTGAATATCTATGTTGCTAATTACATTAGAATATAATCAAACTTCGTTATTTGCTCTTGGTGACATGGCACAGGAAAAATAAGAGAACACCAGGAGTTGTGGATAACCAAAACAGGCGTCGGGGTGTACGCTCTGATTGTCCAAGGCAAGTATAAGTTAATCCCCTGAAATTGCCAGATTGAACTAAGAAAATCGAAGGTCAACAGAAATATGCAGCAACGACAGACATCACATCCAGATAGCCGTAACTAAAGGCTCCCAGCGATTAACTACACATGACACCAGTCTCCTGAAGACGGTGTTAGAGAAAATACTGAGATTTCCTGATGAAAACAAGCTCGACTGGAATGTATGTTAAGCAGCGGACAATTTCATTTTATACAAAGACAAGCCTTTCACCCAGGCCGCCGATACTATAATGAAGTCTGCTACATTCACCCCTGAGTCATCGATCCTACATCTCTCTAATGTCACTCTCCTCTGGAAAGATGAGATGATAATAATCATGATTCGGGAGGGTTCGGGGCATAAAAACCCTCGAAACCTCCTCCTCACAAAAACAACTAGTGCTTCTGCCCGAAAAAACACTCATACAAACAAACAAATAACATCGCTCTCCTGTAACCGCAAACACGTCTTTCAGTCAGGAAAACCAATCCCCATGCCGCCACAAACCTACAGATAAAAATTTGTTATTCCCAATTCGATATAACAGTTAATCGAATTTTACCAAAACTCCGCCCTAGCTTAACAATTAACTAAAAACTCGTTAAATCTCCTTAGGTAAATTTTCCCACGAAGAGAACCTGTCTAAAAGGCACTAACACGTCGGTACCACTATAATTATCATTATTGAGACCCACCTGGAAACACGATCCATTAAAACCATTAAATACAGTTATGTCGCTTCCGAGAAAACTGTCAACCGCATATGTGTTCGAAACACAAATTATGCTTGAAAACGATCCCATATGTTTTTTCGCCTGAGAAACATTCTGCTTACGTTTATCAGTCGAATTGGAAAGCGAAAGCAGATGTTTTTTTCCAAGAGGAGGGGAGGTGAATAATCGCCTGAAAGAGAGCAAATGCGCATTATTCCTTTAAAGTGTTGCATTCATCCAGTACAGATAAAACTAATGATGTTTTTACGACTCATGGGAAAGCGCTTAGCACAATTCTACAGCTTTTATATTTTAACAGGGGAACATATCAACAAGTGATTAGCAAAGAACAAATTTTTAATCAGAAGGACTGCTATTGCGCTAAAATAATTGGACTTACATTCAATTTTAATGTAATGAATAAAGTTTAAAATTCTATTTTTCTTTGTTTTTTCTTTTTCTTTCTTTTTCTTTTTTTAAATCAAATTTTAATTTTTAACAAAACGTTACGAATTCCTTCGTAACAGATCAGTGAACATCCTTCGCAATTAGGTGTCTACGAAGTTACTAGACTTTTCTTTGCAAACTTGGTATAGCTTTGATGTCTGTCGTCTTTGGTGGTTTTTGGATTTGGCGATCAAATCGTAATACAGAAATATACACGCGAGATGTATATTTTTGTAATATATATTGTACGGAATATTGTTTCATATTCTTGGTTGCTCTCTTAATATATCTTATTAAAATACCCAAGATTTTTGAAAGGAATTAAATATGTTTACCATGTAGTTTGGAGATTTTTATTATTATTATTTTTTTTTATTTAATCTGCTCTCCGCCCCCCTCCATATTTCCCATTCTAGATCTTCCTTGAAGAAATACAACATTTACCTATTTGTTGTAGTTTAGTACGTATTTTACAAGAAGCATTTTAAGAAAAGTGCCATGTTTTACGAATTTCAGAAACCGGACCTGAGCAACCTTTAGGCGTGAGTTCCAGACCGTCACCAATTGTCCCAAGTGTAGCATAAAATCCACTCAATTTCAACCAAACCTCTGAAAAAAAAAGAGCATTAAAAAAAATGTAATGTGAAAATAATCTTTTATTTTTTTCGTGTCCTTTTATAATCCAAGGCATTTTTATTTTTCTCTAACCAAGCATACGGAATATTTCGTAAGGTGTCTTCCCATATGCGGGAAGTGGTGAAAAATTCTCACTTGCGTGATTTTTCTTCCCATTTGCGCGAACAAAGTAAAAATACAAGAATAATACGAGTTACATGCGTTCTCAAATTCATACACACCGAGATAGGGGTGTCCAGTGATTTTTTATTTTTTTGGTTTTCATGTACGCGAAGCGTATATACGTGCGTGATACTATTTGCTGCGAAAACAAGTTACCAGAGTTTTCAGATTCATGCACTGTGTGGTAGGGGTGTCCAATGATGTTTTTTTCGGTTTTTGCGTGCGCGGTGGTGATTGCCGCGGAACCGAGTTACGGGCCTTCTCAGAATTGAAAAATAATTATGTCTACGATTTATCTGTCTCTCTGTCTATATATACATGATACCAAAAGAATTTCAATACATTACGTTCTACGAGAGTTATTTTTATAAAATACAATTTAAAACCCTCCACACAAAATAGAATGAAATTAATATTTATTATTCAGTCACACATGTTTTGTACACAAAATGGTATGATTAGTAGTAATGTTTACAGGGCCAAAGAAAAATTTTCAGGTACTTATTGAGATAATATTGAAAATTGTTCTAAATGCATTTCTAGTTGCAGTATATGTTCCTATAACACTTTACAAGAATGTTTAAGAGTAATCATGGATTTCATTTTGTTTATCTGCCTGTCTGACTGCAGGTCTGCCCAAGTTATTATTTCCGTTAATATTCATAGAATGCTTTGAAAGAGATGTATTTATTTACGTTCACTATGCCATATTATCTACAATACAATGGTAAAAATAGCGTAAATGTAACTCATAAAAGATTTTTACTGATCGCGGTCTATGAAAATTCTCCCACCCCCCTCTGACTCGCTTCGCTCATTAACCTCTATGGAATTCTACCCGCCTATTTGTAGCTTTACCTTTTCCTGAATAGAAATATCAATAGTGCTTGATTTAAGACAAAAGCAGAAAACGATATTATAGAAATCTCCATACTCGATATCACATTGAAATGCACAATATTTAATACTATATCTTTTATTATTATTTATTTTTTTATGAAAGTCGGAAATCTGTCATAACGTTTGAAAAATTAATCGCAATTTGCCACCATTTTGGGCTGAAGCATATGCTAGATATACATAATGAACAACGATGGCAATACATTTTCTTTTTAGAATAAAGTTATATTCGTAATATCTAGACCATTTAGAGTTACAGCTTTATTATATGACTCCCTTGGAGACTTTTAAATTTTTGTCATTATTTGGAGATGAATTTTCGGGTATAACTCCCCGTAAAAAAAAAAAAAAAAAAAAAAAAAAAAAAAGAAAGAAAGAAAAAAAAAACATTTTTTTTTAGGGCCTATATTTTTTATTATTACATTTTTTAGTTAATTTAGAACAATATGTAATTTTCTATATATATTTCCAGCGTACAGCTAAGTTTATAATGACGCTTGCAGCAGTCAAGTTGTAACTTTTTAAAGTGCATTTTTCTACAATATGATCTAGTCAGGCACATTGAAAATAACTTATGTAATTATTGTAAATATTGTAAACATTTCATTATATCACTATCACTTTTACACCATTTCATAATTTATCTATACATTTAACGCATGGCTAGAATTAAAATACCTATCGCGGTCGCGAAAAATAAAGTCTTTGGCGGGAAACGTCCGAACTATTTCAGTTCTAAATTTTAAAAGTCGCTAAATTTGTCATAGTAAAGATGTTACCATTCAGCCAACCGTTTAAATGTGTTTTGAGTTAAAAAACTAAATCTTTATATTAATTGACCTAAGTTGTCTCTTAAATTTTACCTAAAAAGTTTTTTGGCTTAACTTAAAACACTATAGCAATAACTGTTTAAAATTTAAAATAGGTAATCATGGTTTTTATTTCTTTGAAAAAAAAAAAAAAAACTAATAGTCCTCCGTCTTAAACTAAATTCTGCTTTTGCCAGAATTTCATCAAAATATATATATATATATATATTGAAGAAAAAGAAAAGAAAATTAATAATAATCAGTATCGAAACAAACACTATCGAAAAAGTTTTTTTTTTTTTTTTTTTTTTTTTTTTTTTAATTTTGAATTAGGAAATAAAAAGTGCGTGTGCAAAATTAAATAAAAATAAGTAAAAAAATGAATTTAATAATTTTATTTTTATATAAAACATGATCGCGTGCTATTTTAAAAAGTAGATATAAAATAAGTTTATGTGGTGTGTGTGGCATCTATAAAAATTATTTTAAGAAATAGAATAGAATAAAGAAAGCAACGATGTTGGTTGCATTTTGTTGTATAGTTTGAATTTTTTTATTTTATAGAAATAATATCTACCGTAGGAATAATTTCTTGTGTTAAAACTATAGGGAATTGTTATGTGAGCACAAGCGATGCTACTTTTTTATTAGAATGAAATTAATACTATGCAATGGTGAAACAAAAATCATTCGAAGAAAATTTTCAAAATAAAATTCAGGGTTGACGACCCAGTTTCATACTTTCGCAGGCAGTACAATTTTATTTATTATTACAGTGTTCTAAATTAAAATAATGTTACAATAGTAGAGTTTATTGGTATGATAATATAACATCTTACTAATGATTGAAGTCAAGGTATAAAACTTACTAATTTAAAACCTTTGTTAGTACAATAGTTATTATTAATATTTTGTTAGGTTATTACCTATTCACTGACGTAACCAATGGGTTCTTCCCTCCTGACGTCAGAGGCCACGTGACATAGATAAACAAAGAGCAGACTAAGTCTTCTATATCTATAACGATTACTAAAATAACACTTTTTCTATTCTTAATTTTGATCAATCCGATTTAATCTGTGTTATTTTTTTATACATAATAAATTTAATTAATTTTATAACATTATTCATATTTTTTGTTTGCTGTATACATGTACAATCAACATTTAGTTTATATATATATATATATATATTATTTTTTTTTTCTAAAAGTAGGAAAAAGATATCTGCAGACGATAAATTACAATCTTAAATTAATTTTTTCATTGAAAATATCTAAGGTAATGCTTTTTATTCAATTGCAGTCCATATAACTTTTTTGTTCTCAATAAAAACATCGATAATTTACCAATAGCAACATTGACATTTTCTATTACACCATGGATGACATTTTATTTATTTTTATTTATTTATTTATTTTTTATAGACTATGACGTCAGAGACAAAAAAAAAAAAAAAAAAAAGGAGATAACAGAAAATATTTGCAAGTTGTCAAATGAAGTACCTTTATTAACGCGTCGTTCTTAATTGACAACTTAGTACCTAAAATTACACAGAATTACAAGCCGTTATGAAATTTAAAAGTTTATTCCAAATTTATCAATATTGATCAAACGTTTCGAGTAGCAACTTCATATGAACTTCTAAATATAACATTTGAATTCCTTAAAATTATTTGTTGTTAAGTTACGCTGAAAACAGACATAAACAAAGAACAACCTTTAAAATCATGCTTTCAGTATTCAAGAAATCTCAAAACGCGTAATTATACAGAAGAACAAAAGCTGAAAAGTATCATAAAATAATACTTTATTTAACGTATACATAAAGAAGAATTATTTTTCATTTTTGAGCAGTTTTCCTATACATGATAAAATGTAGTAAAACGTTTTCACCAATTACGTTTAACGAAAAAAGATTGTTTTCGCTGAATTATCGGTAGTCTTGTTTTTCTTCAGCAACGCACATAGTATGTACTTAAATTTAGTAACAGATAAAACAACCTGAAATACAGTTCCCGCAATTTCTGTGTATAACTTCAATATATCCAAACACTTTTGATAGCCTGAAAATAAATGATAAATGTTTTCCATAACACGATCTATACAAAACATGCTTTTATGCATTAAAAAAAAAAAAAAAAAAAAAAGAAAAGTTCATTCTATTTTGTTTAGGGCAGCTTATAATTGTTACACTTTACTTACCAGAAATTTCGCAAAGAGACGTAATGTATTTGAATTCTCTTGGATGTGCCAGTACATGAACCATCTACTTGATTTCAACGAAAAGTGAAGGATAGCATCCCTATACGATAGAAATTTAGAATACTGAGTCTGTATTCCTGCTACTATTTCTTCTTAAAATATGCAGATTACAGACAGGCAGACATAAAGTACTTCCACTAACAATAAAAATAATTTTATGGTTTAAATATTGGCAGATCTGCATATCTTAAGTACAAAACACATGGTGCACTTAAATAAAATACTATATTATTAACAGAAGCCACGACCTGGAATACACTTCCATCAATTTTCAAGTATTGTCTTACTATAATCTAATTCTTTTGTGTGCCTATTTAAACGAACAGTGATTGATTTCCATACCATATTCTAAACGAAACAAGTTTTTACTCATATAAAAATATATATTTGTTATTTTATTCTATATGTAATATAGAGAAAGTATTGGATTCGTGAAAATTTTCAACCTCCGTTTTTTGATGGATTTACGCTTTTTGGGATGTCCTGAACACGAATTGATAGTTTTTAGAAAATGTCTGTCTGTCTTTGTGTATCACAATTTTGTGGACACTGTATCTCACGAACCAATGAATGAAATTTAACCAAACTTGGTATTTAGTTGGACCCCGACACAAACGGGTACTGGTTAGATTTGGGGATCAATCGCTCAACAGGTGGCGCTGTGATCGAATTTTTTCTAAACTTTTAATATGGCAATATAGGACAAAATTTCGTAATAATGTGCATAATGAGAGTTATTACTTTCTTCTATATTTCATAGAAGAAAGTATTGGATTCGTAAAAATTTTCGACCTCGGGTTTTTGATAGATTTACACGTTTTGAGAGCTGTAGAACACGATTTGACCATTTTTAGAAAATGTCTGTCTGTCTGTGTGTGTGTGTGTGTGTGTGACAAAATTTTGTGGCAACTGTATCTCAGGAACTTTTGCACAGAATTTCATACAAATTGCCCCAGTAGCACATAACATTGTTTTAATGTTGTTACAACTAATTTTTCACTGTTCAGACATATTTGCAACGCTATAACAACGTTATGTGCTACTTGGGTGGTATGTAGTTGCACCTTGACATAAATTAGTGCCCATCAACTTTTGGTAAAAATTGTCTTACAGGTTGCGTTGCCATCCCGCTTTTTCTAAATTTTTAACATGGTGATATAGGACAAAATTTTGTATAAATGTGCATAAAGAGAATTATTCTTTAGTAATCATTATGAAATTTACAAGAATTATTTATAATCGAGAAAGTCAACTGGGAAAAAATTTTTGTATGTGTAGGAGCCTCGCCAGCCCCCCTGGGGGGGAAGTCACACCTCGGGGGGAGTAAATTTTCTTGATGGGTATCTTTCGAAAGGTCTCGTCAATACCTTTAAAAAGAATGGTTGAACTATAAATCTGTGATAATTTAAAACAAAGTTATCGATATTTTTCACTTTTAACGAAAGAAAACTTAGAATTTTTTTTTTTTTTTTTTTTTTTTTTTTAACGAAATTTAACCAAACTTGGTATTTAGTTGTCCTCGACACAAACTGGTGCTGATTACATTTGGGGATCAATAGCTCAAGAGGTCGCGCTGTGATCGCATTTTTTCTAAATTTTTAACATGGCAGTATAGGACAAAATTTCGTATAAATGTACATAATAAGAGTTATTTTTAACTTGTGATTGATATGAATTATTGATAATAGTAGTAGGTAACTAGGAAAAAAATTATGTGCATCTGGGGGCATCGCTTCCCCCCCTGGGGGAGAAGTACCCACCCCGAAGGGGTAAATTTTCAAGATGGGTATCTTTCGAAAGGTCTCGCCAATACCTTTAAAACGAATGGTTGAACTATAATTCTGTGATAATTAAACAGAGTTATCGGTTTTTTGTTTTACTTTTAACGAAAAAAAACTTAGATTTTTTTTACTATTGTTACTGAGTGAATTTGTATAGGAAAATATAGAAGAAAGTCTTGTGGTGGCCACAACATACTAGTTTTAAACTTGTGATTGTAAAACTAATATGAATTATTCATAAAAGTAGTAGTTAACTAGGAAAAAAAAATTGTGCATGTGGGGGCATCGCTTCTCCCCCCCCCCCCCATGGAAATCGCCTGCATTATTATGGAAGATATTTTTTTTTTAATAATAATTTTAATGAATTATTTTTACTGAGTGAATTTGTATAGGAAAATATAGAAGAAAGTCTTGTGGTGGCCACAACATACTAGTTTCATTTGGTATAATGCAGTCTACATATGTGAAACTCTACATACCTGCAATTTCCTCCATAGACGTAATGTATTTGATTTCTCTTGGGTGTCTCTGTACACGAACTATTTGCTTGATCTGAACGAAAAGTTTGGGGTAGCACCCCTATACGATACAAATTTAGAATACTGAGTCTGTATGCCTGCTACTATTTGTTCTTAAAATATGCAGATTACAGACACACACACACACATACTAACTACCGAAAACCTGATTTTGGGATTCAGGAGATTTTAAAACATGTAGATATAGTAGAAACTCAATTTTGAAAATTCAATAAAAACAATATTTTCTCTATAATATGTAAGGGAAAATAAAAAATATACCTGCCGTCATTCTTATTTTTAACATTCGGCAATTTAATTTTTTAAATAATTGGTACGTGAGCTGGACAAAAATCAGTTATTATTCAATAAAAAGGTATGTATGATTAACATTTTATTTATTTAATATTGTTGATAAATGTATTTAAGGCGATTTAAAAGTTAAAACTGTGTCCAAGATTTTAACTTAATATTGATTTCTTAAAATTTAGATATATTCATTTACAATATACTTCTATTAAACCAAATATCATAAAAATAAATTTAAAACATATGGGAAATTATTCTCTTTTTCTTTTTTCTGTTTGTTACATTATTTAAAGATTATTGACTTTATGATTGTGAAATGTGAAATGATATGAATAATACATATATTATTATTTAAGAGGCTGAAAGGAATCGTTTAGTGACCATGTTGATCTTCATTTAACCCTTAAAAGCCGTGTGTTGCCTTTCGACAACATACCCAATTTTGCCTTCTATTCTAAAGTATTTTTAGAATAATATTGAAGCTCTAATACATGTTTGCCGATTGACAACGAATTGCTTTTTAGCTGTAAGTAAACCATAGTTAAAATAAAGTAAGAATTTTTAAAGTATTTTTTCCATGATTTATTTAATAGAGATAAGAGTAGAACTTTTTTTAATTGATTTAAAAAATGAGGCATTTAAGGATTAAGTAAGAAGGATTTCATCATGCATGACAGCTTCAAAATATTCTAAATATTATTTCTAGTGTCGCCATCTATACAAATTTGTAGTAGAAAACAACTTTACTACAGAAATCAACCACATTTTTTTCTGCTTGACAAAAGAAAATCGAATTTCGTTCAATTTATTTTATAAAATTTATTCTGTAATTTATATTTATTGATTTAAAAAAATTCCATTTGTCGTAAATATACTTAAAATTTTTATTCATTTTAAAATTATTTTTCATTTTCCAATATCGATTTTACTATTAAATCTTCTTTATATAGTGTCGCCATCTGGAAAGGAAAATAATTTCTAAAATTAAAATTATATACTTCCCTTGAGAAGAATGTCTACACTGTAGCATTATAGAATACTGTGGAAATTTACAATTTTAAGTATTATATATTCATGCACATGGTTATGGATGAAATTATTTTTTATTTTGCAGCGTCACTATCTAAGAAATATATGGAATTGAAAATATTTGAATCTATCTGATTCAAATATTTTCAATTCCATATATTTCTGAGGATCATGAATCCTCTTGATATCATGAGGATAAGTTTTAATTTATTTCTTGGACACAAAAAGTGGTTTTGAGGTTATACTTTCAAAGCTGTTAGACGATCAGTTCCATGTTCTATATCAGGTCGGGCTTGTCGGCCTAGCCTTTCGGAGTCGTGTTTTTCTCCGAAAATCACGTGAAGATGGTCTAGCACACAGTAGAAAGACCTCCACAGAGGGCACCCTACCCAGGTGTAGCACATTAACATAGTCAATCAACTTTAACCTCCACAATCACAAAAATCATATTTAAAAAAAAAAAAAAAAGTTCTGTCTTTGACATAATTTAATTTAGTACGACAGGACTAATTTATATACTGCAATCTTGTAAAAAAAAAAAAGAAAAAAAAAGTTATTTGCCATAATGGCTCGACATTTCTCACCCAATAACCGTTTGCAAGGTCACCGTATCTGCAAACTCAGATGTAACGGTTATTATGTGAGAAAAGTCGACCTGGTAATCAGCCACGGCAGCTCAGGTGAAGAGCGAAGCGCTTTAAGTGGAGGACCTGGGTTCAGTTCCCGGATCTGGTATTTTCCCATAGTTGATTTAAAAAAAAAAAAAAAAAAAAAAAAAAAAAATCAATCTTATACTCCAAAGTACTTAAAATGAAATTTCACGGTCGATGAGTTTATCAATAATATTTTAAGATAATTCAAGAAATTAAATGGTAAAATTGGATATTGGAAGTGTGACAACGCAAAATCGCTGCCTGAAAGAAATAGTGCTGTGGCACTAAAATAATAATAATAATAATAATTTTTGCTACAAAACTTAAACACAAAGAGTAAAAAACACACACACGAAACAGATATTTTATGAAAAGTGATGAATCGTGTTCAGGATTTGTCAAAATGTATATAACAGTCTATAATCAGAAAAAAAAAAAAAATACAGATTGCTACTTTTTTTATTAAATACCGAATAAAGTAAAACTTTCTACAGATACATTAAATGTATATTTGAGTTTTCATTTTCATTAGGTCTGTTGCTGGGGTGGTTAAGGCCGATTAACTGAACTATGGACCTAGGCTTTAAGGTGGAATGCCCACCTTGACGGTCTTTCTAAGGAATCCTAGCTCCTATTTACGGAACACAACATGATGTCGTATTTTACAGTAGCATTATGCGCAACTAGGGAATTCGTATTTTGTAATTCAACATTTCATTTGTCTTTAGAGTGTTTTGCTACTGTGGTTTATAGAATAAGGCCAAATTGTCCCTTCTAGGAATTTAGACCTCGTTAGAATGCCTACCATGTGTGTTTTAAAGGGTTTCCAACCCATATTTGCGAAAACCACTTTGAAGAAAACCACAGAAAACCATACTGCTAGGGTAACAAGAGAAATTTGGGTTTAATCCCAGAAACTCTAGTTTGGAAAGTTGCACCATTCGGCAACTTCTTCCGTTGCAGTGCGTTTTGGAAAAAAACTAATTTTGATTAGAAAAATACCGAAGGAAAAAAATAAATAACAGTACAGTCGTTTTATATTTTATTCCCCGTTCTTATATATATGTTCAGACTGTGTGTTTCATTGTATGTGTTTTATTTTTATTGTATGCGTTTTATTTTTCACTGCAAAATACATTCTCTAATTTAGCAGAAAAATTTAACCTTAGAAAAAAGCGTACACAGTGAGGGGAAAAAATTGAACAAGAATGAAAAACCATGCAGTATACATTGATTATTAACATTTTTCAACCGTACGTACTTGTTTTATCGTATAACTTTCAATATTCATTGCCTACATTATCACACAGCAGACAGATAGAAGGACTGAAAAGTATACAGAATGACTAACTGAATTTAAAACTACTCTTAAACACTGTTCGAAAATGTTAAAAAGGCTTAACGCAAAAGAAAATCCAGCTGTTAGATTATAATTGCAGCACTTAATGTATCTGAATATTTTAATGAAGCCCTGTAAATCTGAAAGGTAATCATATCATATTCCATGCAAAACATTATTTTATTATACCAATAATACATGCCAATTTCTTTAATGATTTTTAGAGTAGAAAGTTATTTAAAAGTGATTTTTAAATATATCTATTCTAAAACGCAATACATTGGCCTTTTTTTTGTCCCTGTACACAAACTAGTTGTATAGGGCCTATTAATGTCATTTTAAATAAGGAAATTCCACAGTGAACTTCATTAATATATATCAATTTAAAAATATTCTTAAAGTATTTACGGGTGCTATGGGCGGGAGACAGACAGATTGAAAGATAGACGATTGGATAGACAGATTGAAAGATAGACGATTGGATAGACAGATAAACAAATTAAAATCATATTCCCACTTAAAAAGTGTTACAGAGTGTTAAGAACGCTTAATAGAAATGAAAATGCAATTCCAGCAATTTTTTAATAGCTCTTAATGTAACTGAATATTTTTATGTGACCCTGTAGGACTAATATTAATTATTCTGTATCTTATAGAAAGCATTCTTTTGTACATATGAATAACATATTTCAATTTCATTAAGTTTGTGCAAAGTGCAGTTATTAGAATTTGGTTCGTACAAATACTTCTCATAGAATGCAATGCTTTGGAATACTTTTATGTGTCCCTGCACACAAACCAGTGGTAGTATTTACTCCATTTTCCATAGGAAACATCTGATAGTAAACTTGAATAACATATTTCAATTTCATTAAGATTTATTTAAGATAAAGTTATTAAACTATGATTTGTAGAAATACCTCTCATTGAACACAATGCTTTCAGATGTCCCCGTACACAAACCAGTACAAGTATTCACTTTATTTCATTAGGAAACATCCGATTGTAAACTTTAATAACATATATCAGTTTCAAGAAATTCCATAAGTACGGGAGTTAAAGAGCGGACAGACAGACAAACGGAAGTCATTAAGGGGACTCTCTACCTATCGTCTCCGAAAGCCGAAGCCAATGTTATTCTGTGGGAAATTTTGCCCCATTATAATTCATTAACTAATACATGATTTTAAATTCCGTTTTCACTTTCCGAAGCTTCACAACTATTAAACAATTTATCGCTTTCTAAAAATTGATTTTTTTTTTTATTTTTAAGATTTCATTTTTAAGCTCAAAAATGCAAAATTTCACATTGTGAAAATTCGCATTTTACAACCTCAAAATAAAATATTAAAAATTTTTAAAAATAATTTTTAGAAAGCGATAAATTGTTTAATAGTTGTGAAGTTTCTGAATGTAAAAACGGAATTTAAAAATATATATTAATTAATGAGTTATTAGGGGACGAAATTCTCCATAGAATAACATTGGCTCTGGCTTCTGGATACGGTAGGTGGAGAGGCCTCTTAACACTTTTCAACCTTGTCGGAAATTATTAGAAAGAGAGAAAAAAGAAATATTGTCATATTACGAAAAAATTCTAGGATTAAAGTTGCCCGAAAATGGATAGAAACGAAATTTTCATTAACAAATGAATATTTAAAATATTCGTACATATTATATTTTTCACCGTAAAGTATACTATTTAAAAATAAAGAAATAAAGAAAAGAAAAAAGAAAACTCGCAAAAGAAGGAGTTGCACAATACTGCCAGTCAAGATCGAATAAAGGTCCACTGCACGGTAAGCAATGACTTTATCTCACAGCTCCGGAATCACAATTTACGGTATTACATACCATTTCCTAACCTTGCCGTTATACCAAGTTTTCAGTATATAAAACAGACAATATACGTACCTGCTAGATGAAATGTATAACCTTTAATACTGATTTTGTCCGGTTACAGGAAAAAGGTACTATGTGCAGACTGTATAATACAGTAAATTTTTGAAATTGTATAAAACAGAGATTTTCTGTAGGAAAGTTTCAGAAGTTTTCTATTTTTTAACAGATATTTTTGTTCTTTACAGGGTAGAAGTAAAATAAATAAATAAATAAAAAATATTTACCTAAATCTGACATCATTTTATATTTGATGTTTAAACTTTTTTTTTGGACATGATAAATTATAACTGTTTTAACACTTTCTGTCCCTAAGAGACATTTAATTTTTTACTGTATTAAAAAACATACAAAATCAAATTTACAGAAGGAATGTCAAATATACTTATGAGGATCGGTTTCACATACTGTAATCCTATGGCACTGTATGGCACTCAACTTCTATGTACAATACTACCCCATTATAATAAACTACACCTCACTTAACAGTACCGTACGCTATGCGGTACGTTATACTAAAATATCCCCTCATTAAATCCTCATTAATTAGTGTGATTTACAAACTTTTTAATGTTTATATTTTAAAAAATTCATCTTAACTAACTAAAAAAATATGTTTGTAACTAACAAAAAAATAAAAGTTTCTGTCATAATTTGGAACATAAAGTGTTACAGTAAAAAATATAATGCAACATAAGTTTTAAAAAAAAATGTAAGTAGGCACTAATTTTAAAGATACCAAACAGTTTTTTTTGGTTTCTAATGATTTAATTAAAAAACCTGGATCGACTCAACTGGATATTCCGATCAGCGATAAATTAATGGTTCTATAAATAAATTTAAATAAGAGAAGTCGTTAAATAAATAAAGAGAAAATTGTAATAGGATGTTTGAGTATTTTTACCCCAAATAGTACGTTGAATAATTTGAGCCCATAATTCATTGATAAAAAAATTTTGGTTGTGTCCCTGGGAAAATGTGTAGTGCTAGATTCATCAAAATTAGTTCGTGCGACAGTGACCTATGACATACACATCAATTTTCAGCTCATTCGAACAAAGTGTTTATACACTATGATAATTTGAAATAAATGTATTAAATTTTAATTTTCTTCTATATTCACGCGAAGAAAGTATTGGATTAGTAAAATATTTTCCGCTTATGGTTTGCAATGAGTTTGCACATTTTTAAATATAAATTTTTGGTGCGTATTTTCAAAAGATGACGTCGTCGTCGAATTTATTTAAACAATATTCAGTATGCCATGATACGGGAAAATTTCGTATAAATTTATATAATAATGATTATTTTTTTAGGACTGTTTGTTACTATTTGAAAATATATATATTAACTTTTTAATAATTAAAGTCCAATTTTCCCGAAATTTACCCTGAAAATGATGGCCTAACTAAAATAATAAAGTAGAATAATGAAAATAAAATTATACCCACGCTTACATAATAACTGAGTAAAATAATGAAAAGGAAGATTTTAATGAGAAAATTTACATTGCAATCGTAACAATGAATTGAGATAAAGAAAATAAAATTTCATCCGTGGTTTTGGAAGATAAGTTCACTGACTTAAATAATAAATAAAACATACAAAATTTATTTGTCCGTTAACAAAGATTTAAAAATTTTATATCACTATAATGTATAGTAGTTGTTATCATCACAGAAAAAAAAAAAAAAAAAAAAAAAAAAAAACATGATTTATGAAAATTTGAATTAGAATAATGATTTAATTTTAATCATCCATAAAACGAAGCTTAAATAACTCAAAACAATTAAAATTTTTTAAATAAATCATTTTCTTTGTTATGTGGAGTTTTAGAAGGAGAGCGGGGAAAAAAATAAATAATAATAATGTAAAATTCAACTACGTCATGAGAAATCAATAATATAAATAATTAAATGGACACGTGTTTATAAAATTTAAATAAAAGGGTTACGATGTCATTTTTAATTTCTTGGAGATATCTGGGCATCAACATACATAAATCATCATATTTTATGTAACAGATGAAGCCATTTGTTTTAAATATCATGTAATTTTTTTTTTATTAATTTGAACAAGCAAGGAGAAATAAAATTTGAAATACATGTGTAAAATCGAGCGCTAGGCGGGCACAGACCGGCATGTATAATAAAAAAAAACTAGTTGGCATAGGTGGACTCTGCTCAGTTCCGCATCATATATAGATTCTCATAAATTTCTAGTGCGAGACATATTATAATCATGTTAAAAGAAATGAATTTGACCAACGCTTGATACAGTGACAGAAAGAAATCCCCGCCTAATAGGCTATCCACCGTTCACTTCGATATATTTATCTTATTCTAACCTATTAATTTATTTTATCAGGGTCGATTCCGTTGTTTAGTTTTCATGCTACTATTTCCAATGCAATAATCCTCAAAATTCATATTTATATGAAAAATTTACAATTTCGCTATGTTGATAAAATCGTAAATTATTTTTCCTATTAGAATATTTGTATTCAATCATGTTCAAACAAATATCATAAATGTAATTTTGAAGTTGTCTAATGTTTTATGATCCTCAAAATGGAAGTTTATGCTCAATTTTGCCTTATTCTGACATGTTATGTAAATCGTTAATTCCAAATAACTTACTAATTTTTTAGATTGGAAAAATCATAGTCTATGATATTCATACCAGTATCCTAAATAATATTTCGAAAGTGGTTTGACATCTTTACTATGAAAATATCCCACAAGATTGACGTTTATGTGAAATTTTGCTCTATTCTGCCATGTTAAGAAATTCGTAAATTTCCAATAACTTACGAAATTTTTATATTGGAAAATGCATAGTCATTAATGTTCATGCCAGTGTCCTAAATAATATTTCAAAAGTAGTTTGACATCTTTACGATGAAAATATCGCTAAAAATTGAGGTTTATGTGAAATTTTGCCCTCTACTGCCATGTTAAGAAATGCGTAAATTTCCAATAACTTGCGAAATTTTAAAAGTAGCATACTTATAGTTACTGATGTTCATTCCAGCATCAAAACTGATATTTTGAAACTGGTCTGACATTTTTACAGTAAAAAGTTTTCATTTAATGCACGTTTAAGTGAATTTCTGTCCTATTCTCCCATGTTAAGAAAATCTTAAATTTCTAATAACTTACGAAGTTTTTTAATTCGAATGTTCAAAATGAATAGGGTTCTTGCCAGTATCGAAAGTAATATTTTAAAACTGACACACTAACAGACATCCTACAGACAGACACCATACAAATTTTGTCATTTTCGGATTCCTCACACCTGAAAACGTATAAAAAAGTCAAAAAACCGAGGTCGAAATTTTTCACGATTACCTAAGTTCCCCATACTTATAGTATGATGGGGAACTAAAAAGACAACTAGGATAACTAACAACTAAGATAACTAACGACCAAAAACGCAATGATTTTGGTCGTTATATGGTAGGTATATCAAATGAAGATAATGATAGAGCCCTAATGATAATGAGATTATAATTGTCAACTTTTTTTTTCATGTAAAATGTAGTTCTTAAAGAAATAGGTTAGTCGCAGTTTATTTAACGAATGTTCTCAAAACAGTCCAATAAAAGAAACATTCATAAAGAAATCAAGTGAACAGAGTTAAATACCTCAGAAAACAAGAATTTTGTTAATTCAGGAACAAGGTTAACCGCTTGAAGCGCAGTCACAACGAGAGGCCGTTTGTGAGAAGCAGAATCAAAGATACGACCTCTCAGTCTGTCGGAAAAGTAGAGAAATTGGTTAATTTCTTCTCTTAAGGGCAACAGAACGACTAAACTCCACCAAGCAACTAAACTTTCAAAATGAAGCGGATTTCTGTTTACAGCATTGAAGATAGGAAGTAGAGGACGGTTCAGGGAAATTCCATAGACCATAATAAGAGTGGACGGAGCATTCCATTATTAAGGGAATATAAGAAAAGGTGCAAAGATGAAACCATGTGAATGTTGAAAAAGGTTACCTTTTTTGGCATTTATCGCGTTATTGGCAATTTTTTGTTTTGAATATAAATATATATATATATTATTATTATTTTTAAAACATACAACAAGCAAAACTAGTGTAACATATTAAAGCCGCTGAAATTTATTTTTACCTTGTTATTAACATCTAACAAAGTTCAAAAGTTTTTGTAACTTTTGTTTGTCTGTACTCGTTTCAACTCTCACAAATAATTATGCACTTTTTGAAATAATATAAGATATAATATAGTTAAACTAATTCAATTTAGAGAAATAAGCATAGCAATTATAAGCATTTTATAAAAATAATTACTTAAAAAGAACGAAATAATAAAATATTAAAAAGAATCTTGTCTGTGAAATAAAATCCTTATTTTACATAACTTCTAGGGTTTTTAAAGCACATCTACTTACTATTTCTTGCTATAAAATTCTTTTTAAATTCAAAAAAATCTAACTTTTAAAGTGAAATAAAAATTTTAAAAAGAACTTTCAAAGAAAAAGGGAAAATATCGTCTGCTTAATAAAAAGCAGAGTTTAGAGCATGGCGAGTAAATTTCAATACTGGCCAGTTTGGCTTCCTGTGCATCAACATTCATAAGACCTTTTTATGAGTTATCTTTGCCACTAAAAAAGGTTGCCATTGTCTCGTCCACTCTTATAATAAATAGGTCTATGGGAAATTCCCTGAATATCACTATGGTTTTTGGGTAAGTGGGCGCCTTCTTTTGCCGATAATCGCTTTCTTGGCTGCTGGTTCTTAGGATTTTACTTAGTTTAAATGGCTTCACTGCAGCCGTAAAAAACACATGTCATTAACATTTTTCCAGAAAAAAATTATGAAATTACAATAAGGATATACAGAGCTGCCAACCTAATCCGGCAAATTGTTTGTACCGCCCCTTTTCCTACACCACTTAATTTTTAGAATATTTGTTTTCTTAATTCATCGTAAATATATTTGAAGAGAATTACTCTAAAAATTTAGTGGTGTACAAAAAGGGGCGGTACTAACAATTTGCCGGATTAGGTTGGCAGCTCTGGATATAATACAAAATGCTGAAAAAAATCTTTTTAAAAGTGGCACTTTCAAAAGGACGAGCACACAGCACAGAAATTCTGTGATACTTGGAGGTGGAGAAAATCTGCTTTCGTGGAAGTGGAATGTCAGTTTTGTGGTAGAAAAAGCGGTTTTGCGAATGAATTGGTGGACTCGTGAGAATGTGATGTTCAGGAACAAATATGTTACTAGTCCGTGGTTTATTCCATTATATGTAGTCAATGGCATACAGTCAGTGAGTGAAGAAAGTTTGAAGGGAAAGAGCAAGCCGCTGTTAGCCAGACTATATTGTTATTATGTACAGATTATGAATATCTTAGTATCTGTTTGGTGAATTATTATGAAGTTTTATTAAGATTTGAAATTGTTCCAAAAAATTTCGTCCTTAAAACGCTTCCCTACATTCATGTTTATAATGAAAAATCCAATCCAATCCAAAATCTAAATGCAAACTCCCTTAGGGTGGCTCTTTTTTTATAGCCTTGTTATCGATTTACAGATCTTTTGAGGTAATTCTTTTCTAGAAACCAATGGATTGTTCCTAAAAATTCTATAATTCTGATTCCATTAAATCTCATGTACAGTCGGTAACAAAAGTGTCCAAACACTAGCAATAATTCCTATGTAAAAAAGTGCACTTCTTACGGTTTTGTTAAATAAATCCTTATCGAATCATGTTCTTACACTAACTAAGAACATGATTCAACAAGGATTTATTTAACAAAACTGTATGAAGTGTACTTTTTTTAAATAGGAATTTTTGCTAGTGTTCGGACACTTTTGCTACCGACTGTATGAATCGAATATAATAAATCTTTTAGTGAAAGAATACAATAACTTACAGCTGATTATATAAGATAATTTATTTTATAAGTTTAAGATAAATATTTAAGAAAAAACATATTTGTTTGATCGAATTATTTATAATTTTTTAATCATTCCTGCAAAATTTAAAAAAAGAAAGAAAATCACGTCAAACTTTGATAGCAAAATATATTAGGGGGAAAATAAAAATTGCTATTTACTAAATTACTAAAAAGTTCATCTTTATCTGGAAAGATCTAAAAGGGTGAATTTTAAAGTTATAATGGATTTTCAGGTAAGCAATATCTCCAACTTATGCAAAAATGTAAAATCATTCTCATGCATAATTCAAAACATCTAAGAATAAACACTTTTTTGGAAACTCTGTGATTGGAGTATCCTAAAGAAATTTTGACTTTATGATTAAAGCAGATTTGAAAAATTACTGTAGGCAAGATTGTGAATAAAAGTGGTTGCTGAGATGAATATTTAAGCAACTGTTGTGAAAATGCGGAAAATGCAAAACTTTTATTTTATTTTAGAGCTTCTATAAGTTGTTTATGTACGGTATAAAAATTAATCTGTTAAAAGTAAAATAAAAATAAAATTACAAAAATAAAATTTAGCGAGTGCTTGCTAATTACCAAGTTCCTCTTACAATATACATATATATAGGTAATTGTGTGTGTATATATATATACATAGGTGTGGGACAAAAAAAATGTTAACATTTTTTTTTTTTTTTTTTTTTTAACGTTTTGTTAAACATCTTGAACAGTTATTTAGGAATCGTCTTGAAATTTTGGTAGTGTAAAGAATATGTCATACACCAAACTTTCCACTAAAAGTTATGTCATGAAAATGAAAAGGGGCCAGTCAAAAATTAAAATAATTCAAAACGTTTTGGATCACCCTGTAAATAAGGTAATGCTTTAAATGCGTTTTGGCTGTATCATGTGATTATGAGGAATTTTCTCATTATCTATATAAAATCTATGAGGCTACCACATATATTCATGGAGATATAACGGTTTCTTTAAAAAATTGCAAAAACAATTTCCACTTTTTAAATTATAACACTTAGACCCAGTACAAAGCCATTTTCAGGAAATATGGCATCAGTGGCGGTTCATAATTGAGGGCCAGCGCGGCACTGCTCCACCTAAGTTTTTTTCTTGATTAAAATAATAATAATTCTTTTGTCTTTTTATAACTATTCAAAAATATATATACAAAATAAAAATAACAAATCTATCTAACTTTTTTCTTAATCTTCTTTCATTATAATTTATTTGTCAATATATTTTTTTCAGCTGTGATAAATCACTAATGACTGACCGACTGCTACTTTCCTTCCTTATCTTAGAGAATGAGGCCGTTTACAATCGGTCCGAAATTGGCGTGTTTATTTGCACAGTTTATTCTACTACAGTGCGTATCGAAATGATAGGTCCACCCGCATTTTTCAAAATTTCGACTCTTAATTGAGAATAAGAATCACTTTTTTGGTAGAGATAATTAATCAGTAATTGTTATAACTATTTATGAAGAAATTGTTTAAAAATAAATAATTCCTTTTTATTTTATGCAAATTTTCATTTTCAGACCGTTTCAAAAAGATAGGTCCGCCTTCAGAAATTTCGCACCAATCACGTTTATTTCCAAAAAATTTGCATAAATATCGTTGCTTAGTCTTACTGCGGGATTATGCTGGCTGCTGTGGAGGTATTTAAATAGATTTGAACATCACGTTGTAATCAAACGAAATGGGTCGCCGTTGCAGTCTTTCACTGGTTGAGCAGGGGAAAATTAATGCATTTAAAACGTGGGGAAAATCGAATAGAGAAATAGGTAAACTTTTAAACAGATCACATAATGTTGTAAACAATTATTTGCGACTTAGAAATGCTTATGGCAGTAAAAAATCACCTGGCCGCCCATCAAAAGTGACATCCCGACAAAGAAGGACTATCGTAAAGGAGTTAAAATCTGGAAATATGAGCTTATCCACTGTGGCCAGACAATAAAACCCTCCAATATCAAAATCTATAGTCCATAGAATGGTAAAGAAGTTCGGCAATATAGTTCGGCAAGGGGAAATATAGTACGTGCAGGGGAAAGCGGCTCCGAAATTGACTAAAAAGCACAAAGAAAAGAGATTGAAATTCGCACATGAAGTGATGTCCTGGAAACAAGATTGGCATCGTGTGATATTCAGTGATGAAAAGAAATTCAACCTGGATGGTCCAGATGGCTGGCAGTACTACTGGCACGATCTGCGTAACGATAGACAGATATTCTCGAAGAGGCAAGCTGGTGGTGGTTCCGTTACGGTATGGGCCGGATTCGGAGGTGCAGGAAAAACTGATATAGCATTTGTAGACAATCGTTTGAATGCTGCAGGCTACCAACAGCTGCTTGAACAATATTTTCTTCCACAAGCAGAGCACATTGGGGGCCCATTCTTCATGTTCCAACAGGACAATGCTCCTGTGCACACTGCAAAGTCCACTTTCGAATGGTTTCTGGATAAAGGTGTACATGTTATCGATTGGCCACCTTGCAGCCACGACCAGAATCCGGTAGAAAACATGTGGGGTATACTCGCAAGAGCGGTGTATGCAGGCAGAAGGCAATACAACAGTACTGCAGACTTGAAAAAGGCTATTTCCTCCGAATGGTCAAAAATCGAGAAAAAGTGTTTGCAAAAACTTGTAGAAACCATGCCGAATAGGATTTATGAGCTTATTCTGAAACAAGGTGGAAAAATTTCTTATTTATTGAACATTAATTTGATGCTTGGTTCAGTGGACCTATCTTTTTGAAACAGGTTTTTCATGTAATTTTTGTTTTCCTTATTATTCCTATTATTTGTATATTATTCATGTATTATTTTATTGTTTGTTTTCGTTAGCTGTGACCCTGCTCACCTATGCGCATGCGTGAGGTCTGCATTGATTTTGTTAAAATAGGGTAGAAGCGTAGAAGATGAGAGAATGTTTACATTTTACGAGTGAGAGATAAGTTGCGGTTTCTTTTTTCTTTTTTTTTCTTTTCAGGACATTATTGAATTTTGATGCGATACTTCTTCGTTATATTCGTATAAAGGCAAAATGCTGATTTTTCCCCCTTGTAATTTTTAAATAAGTGTAGAAGATCAGTTTTATTCTTCGATGCAAAATAAAATCCGTAAACTTAAAAGTAAATGCCTGTTTTCTTTCTTCTTCTTCTTTTTTTTTTTCAGTTAAAATTATTTTTATTTGCTTACTTGATCTCTAAATTCGTACTATATCTGTCATACCTGAACACTTGTTTCATGCACTGATTGTAGTAGTAAATTAATTAAAAATGACTTAAATTAGGTAAAATTTACATAATTCATTAATAAAAGAAGAGAAAAAGAACAACGTTTACAGTAGACTTTACCTGTAGTAAAAGTAATATATTTTTTTCTTTTAAATTATACTGCTAAAATAAAATTACCATATTTTTGGATCTCTATTTTACAGAAATTTACAGAAAATCGTATTTAAATCAAATCATTAGATTTTTTTATCATGATTATTTTACACCTTTTATTTTTCGCGCATATTGTCATATAAATTACATTAAATAAAATATTGTTAATTAAAATTTAAGACTCATAAAAAGAAAACGAACACGTGTAGAACGAAAAGCGCATTTGGCTAAGTGCCCATCTCATTCAACGCATCACCCCTTTTCCGAGTAGGATCGTTCCGCGAGAGGTAGACATGGTTTACGAAAACGGACAGTACATTGAATGAAGTAATGTAGTTTATAAAATAGTACTTTGTACACAATAAAACCTTTTTTACCAACATAACTTTCGTTTTTACTGGTGGACCTATCATTTCGACACGCACTGTAGAACAGCGGGTTAACACATTTGGCGATGAACTGTTTTATCAGTGTAAGCACGCTGTAATTTTCTCGTGGATGGGCCAGCATAGAGTGGCCCTTTGGAACAAAACTATAGGGGAAAAAAATCTGTCTCCTTTAAAATTTGTTAACCATGCAATTCACGGATAAAATTTGGCGACTTCTGCATTACGTTTTTTTTTCTTCATTGATTTTTCGGTGAATTTTTTAAAGTTATATATGACGGTTTAAAATTTTAGTGTTTAAAGAAAGAAATCTGGTAATAGTCAAAAATATTTTCTAGACTAGCCTTTGAGATAAACGTCTGTATAAAAATTTAAGGCCTCTTTAACTAAGGTATTTTGAATTTAAATGAGGGGGAAAAAAAGAAAAAAAAAAAAAAGAAAAAGAATATGCGATCCCCCCCCCTTCAGAATAGTGCATTAAAACTTTTATGTAAATAAATTGTAAAATTTTTAGATAAATAATTAATGGATTTAAATGGGTAAATGGATTAAATATCTGCATAAAATTGTGATTTATTATTATTATTAAATGATTTTTCTTTTAAATGCGATTTAATAGAAACTTCTGCAATGATTCTTTTTTCTTTCTTTTTTTTTTCTATATATATATTAAAGATGATAACCCGTCTTCTTTCTTTATTTATTGAAAGTTAATTTAAATTATCTAAAATTAAACTTTTAAAGTGAGAAACATGGTGTTTTTTTTAATATGTATCCACATTACATTAATCATGACTTTCTAAATTCCAATATAACTTCTTACACATTGGTTAAGGTTTATTTTATTTATTTTTTAAGATAAGAAACGTGAATATAACACTTGAAATTCTATAATTAAAACAATTAGGGATATAATTAGCATAAGCTAAATAGTATTACACTCTGAGACATTTGAATTTAAATTTTAATGGTGTGTAGTGTTAGGGTTAAAGTCAGTTGACTAAAAGAGGGTCTTAGACCTGAGTGGTGTACTCTCTGTAGAGAGTCTTTCTAAGTGTTACATAGCCCTTTTTAATCAAGCTTTTGAGAAAACCATAGTAAAATTCAAATGTATATGTCGACGAAAGCGATCTGGTATCGAACTTGGCGATTTCCGTATACTAGCTTCCAGATATTTAAATTTTGATATTCCATTAATCAGAACATTGCAGAATTTTGCAATTGCATTTATGAAACTTTAATTTTTTAGATAATTTTATGCAATGTTTTCCATAGTGTTGAATTTAAAATTCGCCATCATAAAAAAAAAAAAAAAAAAAAAAAAAAAAAAATCCGAAATTTCGTTTTACACCCCATTTTAT
Source organism: Salticus scenicus (assembly GCA_963930645.1). Classification (NCBI taxonomy): domain Eukaryota; kingdom Metazoa; phylum Arthropoda; class Arachnida; order Araneae; family Salticidae; genus Salticus; species Salticus scenicus. The sequence goes on from OZ005661.1 coordinate 33,069,310, forward strand.
TAATGTTTGTTTGCATGTTTGAATAATGAATAGTATTAAATTACGCATCATACGATGGATCGGGCCCCACCTGTGAAAATTTGCACGAGCCGCCACTGTATGGCATACTACATTAGACACAGCAAACAACAATCAGAATGAAAAAATGTTAAACATCTTACGGAATACGAGAACTTTTACTAAATAATTTTTAACCACGCATGCACAAGCTTTAAAAAAATTTCATTTACATAATTTAATAGCCGAAGCTATTGAGTAACTTAAATGGAAATTTCAAACATCAAAACGTTACGAGAGTAGAATAAACTGAATTTAAGTTTAAAAAAAAACCGAAAGATGTTAGGGGATCAATATTTATTTACAATCAGCGAAAACACTGTAATATCATTGAGCATTGATTCAATCAAAATAAAAATGAGAGTAAAACCCCTTATAGTTTAGCTTTTATTTTGAGAGGACTGAAATTCTGTTCATTCTATATCTCGTAACGCTTTGAATTTACATGATGTTTGTTTGAGGTTTTCATAATAGTTGCTAAATACCTTTGGCTATTAAATTATGCAAATGACATTTGTATAAAGGTTGCGCATGCGTAGTTAAAAATTATTTATTTAAAGTGCTCGTATTTCGTAAGATATTTAACATTTTTTTCATTCTGATTGTTGTTTGCTGTGGCTAATGTAGTATTCCATATTTCCTGAAAATGGCTTTGCACTGGGCCTAACACCCTACGTGTTAGAATTAAAAAAGTGGAAATTGTTTTTGCAATTTCTTAAGAAACCGTTATATATCCATGAATATATTTGGTAGCCTCAGATAATGAGAAAACTCCTCATACTCACAGACTGCAACCAAAACGCATTTAAAGCATTACATTTTACAGGGTGATCCAAAACATTTTGATTTTTGTTTAATTTTTTGCTAGTCCCTTTTTCTTTTAACGACACAACTTTTACTGAAAAATATGAGGTATAATATATTTTTTACACTACCAAAGTTTCAAAAGAACTTTTCAAGATATTTAACAAAACGTAAAAAAGCGAAAGTGTTCACATTATTTTGCCCAACACCTGTATATATATATATACAATCAATTTTAAATTTGTGTTTCAAATACACTTTTAGTAGATAAATTAAACACACAAATTTAAAGTATAATTACTATATGCTGACAAATCACTAAATTTCTGTTAATAATTTTATTTAAAACAATTATTTTGGCCTTTAATTACAAAATTTAAAATTTATTATTAATATGTATTTATGTTTCCTCACACATAATGTCTTCAAATTTAGTCGACAAAGTTTAAGAAATGATACACACAAACACACACACACAACTGCATATATATTTATATACATACATATTTATGTATATATATATATATATATATATATATATATATATATGTACAGTCCACGAAAAGAAAAAAAAAAAAGGAATATCCTCACCTATGTCATTACCTAATTAAAGCAGAAATATGCAGTAGGCACCAATCGACAGGAATTTATGCGCACTTTTATTGTATGTAGGGAAATAATCACATAGGGGTCATCCACATATTAAAAAAGGGTCCAACTTTGAAAATTTGAATGTTAACCCACTAATTTGACAACAGAAAACGAATGTAGACCATCAAAATAGCCTAAATACAAATTTGCACGATGATCCCAACAACAGTTCCCGAGAATATTTAATGTTTTACTTCTGGAGGTTATATCCAAGTTTATTTTTTTTCTTTTAGGTCAGATTCAACAAATTTATTATGGCTTTCTCCTATTATGCAATGTGTTTCATTCACCTCGAAATCTCTAAAAACCTCAAAAGGAAAGTAAATTCAATGAGCATGTTAATTTGGAAATCCTGTACTGTCAAATATATTCTGACGAAAAAGGCTAACACATAAGTGTCCGATAATTTCTGATGGGGGGGGGGGGGGGAGGGGTTAGGGATGGCACCGTGAATCAAAACCAATTTTTTATTACCACATTTTTACAAGCTTTTTATTGAAATTAGATTTCTGTTATCACGCTTTTTTTTCTCTAGGTATCATGCTGAAAACCAACGCGCTTCTACATTATTGAAGTGTGTGTATATATATGTGTTTGTGAGTGTGCGCGCGTTTGCGTGAGTGTGAGTGTACATGTGTGTGAGTGAGAATTTATTAATGGCTATAGCAAGTGATATTTGGATTCAAAATTGAGAGATTTCTGTTAAAATAAAGCAATGTAACATAAAATTCAGATACAGCAGACTATTCTAAAACCCAGAATGATATTATCATGAAAGTTGTCGACATTTTTGCATGAAGAATGCAGTTCGTAAAACCTTAAGTAGGTTCTAGTCGACGAATGCACCATCTTCTTATATTACGAGAAAATCACGTGATTTGTTATATATGTTTGTCTTCGAGATCTCGGAAACGTCTTTAAAGATTTTGATGAAAATTTGGTGTTAGGGGTATTTTGGTGTGAAAAAACGATTCGAGTTATTCTCATTATCAGAAAAATTCTTGTTCGCTGTTAACCCTTTATCGGCCCACTGGATCATATCGCAGAAATTGGGTTTACTTGGAAATGGATATAGTGATTTTCAAAAAAATTTTCGTTCTGTGTTTTTCGGAATGCTTGGATTGACTTTCGTCTTCAGATAGAATTGCGTTCGCTGTTAACCCTTTATCGGCCCACTGAATCATATCGCAGAAATTGGGTTTACTCGGAAATGGATATAGCGATTTTCAAAAATTTTTTAGTTAAGTGCTTTTTGGGATGCTTGGATTGACTCTCGTCTCTAGATAGAATTGCGTTCGCTGTTAACCCTTTATTGGCCAATGGCAGCATATAGCAGAAACTGAGTTTACTCGGAAATGGATATAGGGATTTTCATGAAAGTTTGGAGTTAAGCGATTGTGAGGATGCTTAAACGATTGGAATTATCGTCCGAGTTAGAAAAATTTGCGTTCGCAGTTAAACATTTAAAGGTCAATCGTAACGTATGGCAGAAATTGGGTTTACACAGAAGTAGACAAAGCGATTTTGATGAAAGTTTGGTGTTAGAGATTTTTGAGGAGAAAAAAACCATTAGATATCATCTTCAGACGAATTCACTTTCACAGTTAACCCTTTATCGGCCATTTGCAACACATAGCAGAAATTGGTTTTACTCTGGAAATGGATACAGCGATTTTGGTGAAAGTTTCTGATTAAGTGTTTTCGGGGGGTGTTAAAACGATTGGACTTACCTTGTTCTTCAGAAAAATTTGTGTTCTCAGTTAACAATCTTTCGAACAGTTGTAAATTATGACAAAAATTGAGTTTACTTAGAAATGGATGGAGGAATTTTGATGAATATTTGGGATGAGTGAAAATAAAAATGAAAAGTACGATTTCGCAGGTCTGTGTTATTAAAAAATATATATATTATTTGACTATTTTTACCTACCAATAAAAAGCTCCTTTAAGACGAAATATTTTCCGCCATAAAACTGTCCCTGTTCATTTGTTACAGATAAATTCTTCATTTTTATCATAATAATTAGTGCCTTAAATGTGTATTATATAATAAAGTATTAAAAAAAAATAATAATACTAAACTATTTTTATTGATACCGATACAGTAATTTAAGTTTCAAATATGATTATTAAAAAATACAAATGAGCAAATATTACCTAAGTACTTAAGAACAAATATCAAATTAAAGCAGAAACAAAAGGATGCCGGGGAGAAGAGGCAAAACTAAATAATAAAGCCAGTTCAGGGGCATTAAACAACTTGTTCACCAAAGCGACGCAAAATCAAAACCTCAATCTCTCCGCAGCAAAAAATACAAGACACAAAACTATTATATGTAAAAACTTAACACTTGTAAGTGAAATAATACAAAACTTGTTAAAACAGTGAACAAAAAATATTAATAAACAGTGTCAAATAAATATTAAATTGTTAAATTGTAGCATATAAAACAATGAAAAAATATTTGACTATTTGAGTAAAACGGTATTTGGTCTTAGAATTAGTTAGAAGAACAATAAATCTAACACCTTTGAAATTTTTAGAAAAATATTTTTTTCTAATGTTGTCAACTAGAGAACAGTGGTAGACTATATGATTTATATCCTATATATCATTATTTCAATTACAAATATAACTTTTCCTGAAAAAACGATTTTGGTATACACCTAAAAAGCAGTGATTACTCTTTAACTACATTTCTTGCGACCATGGAAGCCTCTGCGCAAGTGCGGATTCAACGAGTCCACTAGAAAAACAGGGTAGACAAGCTTTTCGTTGAGAGAAAATAAGCGATAAGGGAATACCGAATGACTGGATGTTTACGAAATTCAAAACTGTTGGTCAAAATGGAAACCCTCCAAGGTTTTCGACTCGTCCTCACTGCTAGGCGTAGGAAATGTGGTTACACAATAGTGACGATTTGATTTACTTAAAAATCACCAAAGTTTCTTCGGGTATCAACCTTGCACTGAGAAAAAATTCTGTAACTGACATCTAGAATCTAAATTGTGGCTCTAGAAAAAGTAGTTCTATGTCATCCTTATAAATTCTAGTCCCCTTGAAAAGCGAGTTGTAAAAGCCCCTATTAGAATTATAGAGCGTTTGCCTATATTCTCGAGGGCAAAGTTATTTAAAAGTCTCTGCAAATAAATGAGATTACAAGAGGCGGGTTTCATCAACTATGATCTTGGTGTATGACGCAATTCTAGAAAATCAAGCGAGAATTTCTCGCAATGTAAAAGATTCAGAATATTCAGAATATTGTTTCACCATCTAGAAATGTGTAAACAAGAAATTATTAACCATTTCATCTATTCACTTTATTGGTGTGTCTTATGCGCATAGTTCGGAAATCTATATTTCTAGTTAAGGATTTAGAAAATGACCACTTATTCATTCTAGAGGAAGGCGGTATATTTTTTTATCAGTGTAGGGAAAAGCCACTAAGTAAATCGTATTTTATCAGAGGCATCCAACTCCCTCTGTCACTCATTTATTTTAAAACTTTTAAATAAAACATTCATAAAATTTTTCTTTTTAGGCAAGTTGACATTAATATAATCTAACATAGTAGCTTCTTTAGCTAGTGCATCAACTTCCTTGTTCCACCTGTGACCCATGTGAGCCTTAATTCAGTAGAGTTTAAAAAATCTTCATGATTCAAATCATTCAATTCATTTTTGATTTCATGAATTATATTGTTTTTAATTGTAGAACTCTCTAAGAACACTAATACAGATGTAGAGCCAGAGATTATACTGGCATTTTTAAGTTCATAAGTTTTAATATATTTGAACGCTTCAGGAATCGCAATCACCTCTGCTTCGTACACACTACAGAGGTCGGACAGTCTGAATTTATTGGTATGGCAAATATCATTATTTTTCATATATAAGTAGGCACAACCAACCTTGCTATTCATCTTCGAACCATCGGTGTACTTTCCAACTGTAAGTACTCGTTGAATCGTTTAACATTCAATGCCCTTTGCACACGTGATAGCACAACGAACAGACAGACTGACAGACTAACTGCATTCCTAATCATTTTTAAATTTTTTTGGAAAATGTTATAAATGCTTAACAACTCAAACGTAAATTCTAATAATTTTCAATTCTAGCCATTGATATATCTGAATACATGTGTGTAGTTCTGTAAATTTAATAATTAAACATACCACACTCTTAAAAACATTTTTTTTGTGCATATGAATAATGTCAATTTCATAATTGTGTAAAATAAAGATATTAAAATATGATTTTTAGAAAGACCTCTCGTAGAACTCAATATTTTAGAATTTTTCAGGTTATATCTGTACATAAATGAATGGTGGTATTTACCCCATTTTGAAAAGGAAACATTTCATAATGAACCTGAATGACATATATCATTTTGAAGAAGTTCCAAAAATACTTATGGAGGCTAGAGGAGGTCAGGCAGCCAGGCAGAGAGACAGACAATCAGATGGGCAAAAAGACAGATAAAGGATTAAATTAAATCAAACAAATCACACTTAAATATTGTTACGAAATATTTAAGATGCTTAATAAAAATGAAAATAAAATTGCAACAATTTGCAATTACAGCCCTTAATAAAACCTGAACATTTTTGACGGCACTGTAAATTTTAATTCTAATAATACTTCATTATATATACCCTCCTTCTCATAATTATAAAGACACCCGTTTTTCTATATTAACTAAACACTGAACACTATTATTTAAACATTATATTCTTTGTTAATTTGAATTTCCTTAATAGACGATATTTAAAAAGTTTTATCGTTTTTCTATCTTAAAAAACTTTAAATACGGTCAAAAAAAGGATTTTTTAGGTGTTCACAATTATAAGGACAGCTCAAATCTTAGTATTTTTTTTTCAATTATTCTTTAAATTAATATTTTTTGGGGTCTCTTCTTAGGGTGAAACAGTCAGACATTCTCTCTGGTATATATATATATATATATATTCTTTAATATTCAGTTTTAATACCATTTCATACAGCATAGATGGTATTCTGAATACATTTAAACTATTTAAAATTGCTTTCGACTTGCATGCACTTTTCTAATGTGATAAGTTAAGGTTTTTTCAACTTTTAGACCACGGGAAAGGCAACAATACAGAAGTTTCTTTCTTCAAACTATTTCCTATTGCTCTAGAAGTAGAGCAAAAATGTAAGTCTTGTTGAAAAAAATACTATTACCCCCCCCCCCCCCCCCCTAAATCTAACAAAAATCTGAGAATTCTAAGTTTAAAATTTGCGGATATTCTCTTGATATTCATATTAATAGAAAGAATTATTAAATTCACTTTGCCTTCAATATGAACAGCTCCCCAGAGCACCAAAGATCCACCTTTAAAATGCACGATTCATATCTGCCTTTAAAAAAATCTGCTCTGTCTTTCATTATCTTCTGATCGTGCCAGTAACTGTTAAAACCATCCGATTAATCAAGAATAAAATGTTTTTCATCCGAAAATACAACATTTTACCATTTAATATTGTCTTTATTCAACTTTAACACAGACGTTCTTTCCCCCATTAAATGCTTATTGATTATTACAGTTTTTTTTTCATTTTAATATATTATTAATTATTTTAAACATGCAGAAATGTAGACCCCAACCTTTAGTTAAAAATTATGAGCAAATTCAGTAGCAGTGATTATGAGTAGAACAGTAAGAGGAATTATGAGTCTTCGATCTCTGTAAAACAACTCTGATTTTCCATCAGATCTCTCTCCTATCGAACCAGCAGTTCAACGTTTGATCACATTTCGTTCAGCAATTTTAGATCTTCGAATTTCAATAGAAATTAGGCGGATTGAAATTATCATTCCACTTAAAAAACACATTTATCATACTTCACTACATGAACGTTCTTTTTTTTCGAGGAATTATCAGTAATGTCCGTCCAAGAAAAATTGAAGGCTTATATATGAGTTAATCTAGCCCAGTAGTTAACGAATTCGCTTGTCAACTGTAATTTATCCGCTAGTAAGTTAAATAAAACGAAAAAAATCTTGATTGTCCCTATAATTATGAACATTGAAAAACGTGGAGAAAAAAATATTTTGTATTATTTTGTATTAATTTTGTTTCATATTAAAAAAATTATAGCAGTTTTGGTTTTTAGAATACTAGATATATTAAGTGCATTTAGTATAATTTTGTTCACAATTATTTTTACATTAGTTATTTCAAAATATCAAGTGTCTTTATAAATATGAGAAGGAGTGTATTAGACTTTTTTGTGCGTATGATAAATGTAAATTTCATTATGATTTTTGTAAAATAAAGGTATTATAATATGGTTTATAAAAATATCTCTCATAGATAGCAATGTAGAATTCTTTCGGGTATCCCTGTACACAAACCGGCGTTATTTACTCCATTTTTAATTGGGAATATCTTGTAAACCTGCATAACATATATCAGTTACAAAAAAGTCCATAGATATTTCAAACCAAAGTCCTAAACACTTTTTGTTTGAAACTGTTAAAAAAGGAAAGAAGCAATGGGGAAAAATTAAAAGTATGAGGAAAAAGGATTAAGTAAAAATGTTTTACAAGTTTTTGATGATAAAATAGAAAAAAAAAATAGCAAGTTTAAAAATTCTAGTCATTTTTTATTTTATTATTATTTTTTAAACAATAATGTAATGTTTAATGATTGATTACTTCTTATACTATATTACAATTTAATTTTTTCTCGACAGGATTTTTGATGCATGGATTTAATGACATGGATATAATGACAATCTTTTTGGATAATTTTTGTAAACATGCTGAATATTATATTCTGGAAACAATTTGTTTTATTAAACATTTTTTTCTGTTTTACACTCAGATTGCATGCTTAAAAATTTATATATATATATAAAAAAAAAAAAAAAAAAAAAAAAAAAACCTCTTTTTCTTCCTTTAAGCACCTACTCTCATCATTACTTTTAGATTTTTTACTATGTTTTTTTTAACTTCGATTCTTGTTTGTTTGTTTGTGGGTTTGTTTGTTTGTGTGTTTGTCAGGAACAAATCTTGCAATCGATTTTTAACTAACTTCCCGACTAGCTACATATTTGAAATTTTCAGGACATCTCACAACACGGTGACAATACATTTTTCTAATAATTTTAGTCAACTATTTCAAGTCCCGCTGCCTTCGGCAGCGCTTATATTTTTCGACAGAAAATTTATTTAACCAACTTCCTGAGTAGCTAGACATTTGAAACTTTCAGAATAGTTCAGAACAAGGTGAAAATGCATTTTCTTAAAACATTTAGCGAACTGTTTTGGCTTCCTGCTGCCTTCGGCAGCGTTATCAGTACAGAGCTTGCAATCGATTTTTCACTAACTTCCCGACTAGCTACATATTTGAAATTTTCAGGACAGCTCACAACACGGTGACAATACATTTTTCTAATAATTTTACTCAACTATTTCAAGTCCCGCTGCCTTCGACAGCGCTTATATTTTTCGACAGAAAATTTATTTAACCAACTTCCCGACTAGCTAGACATTTGAAACTTTCAGAATAGTTCAGAACACGGTGAAAATGCATTTTCTTAAAACCTTTAGCGAACTGTTTCGGGTTCCTGCTGCCTTCGGCAGCGTTATCAGTACAGAGCTTGCAATCGATTTTTCACTAACTTTCCGACTAGCTAGACATTTGAAACTTTTAGGACAGCTCACAACACGGTGACAATACATTTTTCTAATAATTTTAGTCAACTATTTCAGATCCCGCTGTCTTCGGCAGCGCTTATATAATTCGACAGAACATTTATTTAACTAACTTCCCGACTAGCTAGGCATTTTAAATATTCAGAATAGTTCAGAACACGGTGAAAATGCATTTTTTTAGATACCTTTAGCCAAGTGTTTCGGGTTTCTGCTTCGGCAGCTTTACCAGTACAAAGCTTGCAATCGATTTTTCACTAATTTCCCGACTAGCTAGATATTTGAAACTTTCAGGATAGCTCAGAACACGGTGGCAATATATTTTTTTAATACTTTTAGTCAACTGTTTCAGGTCCCTACTGCTTTCGGCAGCGTTATATGATTCAACATAAAATTCATTTAACTAACTTCCTGAGTAGCTAGACATTTGAAACTTTCGGAACAGTTCAGAATACGGTGAAAATGCTTTTTAAAAATATTTTTATCCAATTGCTTCGGGACCCTGCTGCCTTCGGCAGCGTTTCCAGTACAAAGCTTGCAATCAACTTTTAACTAACTTCCCGGCTAGATAGCCATTTGAAACTTTTATAACAGCTCAAAAGACGATAGCAAGGCATTTTTTTAATACTTTTATCCAATTGCTGGGGTTTCGGCTGCCTTCAGTAGCGTTTATATGATTCAACAGAAAATTAAAAAACATGGTTTTTAAAAATTTTTTTATCTTATAATTATTTGCTGTAGTCCAAGATATCCAGTAAAAAATAGCATTGTAATATTTCCGAATAATATTTTAAAAATAAATAAGAGAAAGAGACACATTTTCAGTAAGCAAAATATTTGATAAATGATCGAAAAAATGGTCACTTAATTTTAAAATTTGCTTCGCATTTCTATTTCTATAATGTGCTAAAATTGACTTTTCTCAATTTTATGGAATAATTGTCTAACAGAAAAATAGATATTTGCAACAAATAAAATATTTGTAAATACATTGCACTGGATGAAGTATGTAAAAGAGGTATTTCGTAAATCGACTACAAAAATCACAGATAAAACTTCTAATACAGCGTCTTAAAAAAATACTTTTTAATAATTTGCGATTTCTTAAAGGTTTTGAGAAATGAAACTTTTTCTTGACAAGAAATAAAAACCATATTAGATTTTCAAGCATTGAAACCATTATTCATACTTTTAATACCATGCATGCTCTTACTTTAGAATATTTTTACTTTCTTCTGTATTAAAATAAATAAATAAATATATAAATAAATAAGTGTTGAATTCGATAAATTTATCATCATCCAGTTTTCAAGGAATTAGTTTCAAAATAGCGGCCATTTGAAATCATGTGGTTATTTGAAAATTAATCATTGCGTTAATCACCGAAATTCTAATTCAATTTGTACCAAAGTTTGACAGGTGAAGTAACATCTTGGGTGAGCTCATTGGTTAATTTAATCTGCCATCTTTTTTTCAGCTAAATACAACTTACCAATTCCGGTAAACTAAATGCAAATATCCGTGTGTCTGTGTTTTTTTCGTATTGCTATATTATGGTAATTTCCAAATTATTTTTACATTTGTATAATTCATCTTTTCAAATATTTTATTTGACTTTCCATGCAAAAATTGGTCACATCCTATAGTATTTGCTTAAAATAGCTACTATTGTATGAAATCTTGCATTTTTATTCTCATTGAAGAATTGGGTGACCCTGATGATCAATAGTTTAAGATTCTGAGTGATTTGAAGCTGTCTGAAATTTTTAATGACTTTACTATTGTTATTTTATACGGTAGAGGCCGGGTTCGAATTCTGGAAAAGACATGCATGTGTTGTATCTGTGAGGATTAACGACGGCTGCCCATTGGGTGTTCCTTCACAAATAGCTATCATTTTGCCCCCCCCCCCCTCCACCCTGACCAGTTGTAAGTGTCGCGTCATTGAAAAAAAAAATCTATTTCTTTTTATTATTATTATTACTATTATTATTTATTTTTTTAACCGACTTCAAAAAAAGAAGGAAGGTTCTCAATTCAAACCGTATGTTTTTTTTATGTTTGTTAGCTCATAACTTCTGAACGGATGCTCCGATTTTGATACTTTTTGTTTTGTTGAAAAGGTCTTGGTCTGCAATAGGTCCCATTGTAATATCTTTACGATCTAAAGAAAATACAGGGTGCCCAAAAAAATCAGTCCCAACTCTTTTAACTGCTAAACGGCTGCAGCTATAGTGTTAAAAATGGTATGTAAGTATAGTAAGGTGGCCCTGCAGTACAAGGTTAAACCGCTTGCTGCACCACCTGGTGGAAAAAAGTGGAGTTAGTGTTCCTATCTCGAAAACGGTTCAAGAGAAAAAAAGTGAATTAGAAAGTTGAAGATTATCATCGATTTAGTACAATAAGATAGTTTAGACATTCATGCTAGCGTTTCTATCTCGGAAACGGTTCAAGAGTGGGGAAAAAAGTGAATTATAAAATTGCAGAGCATCATAGATTTAGTACGAAAAGATAGTTTTGACATTGATGCTAAAAGAACAAAGCTAAAAACGTGCCTTTTTTTGTTCGCAATTTCTTATTATACACACTTCAGCAACATTGCTCACGTAGTAGCGTAGCTGGTGAGACATACGCTATATAGTTCAAAATACGGTTACTTGATACTTTTTGCTTTGTTGTTGAAATCTTGGTCTGAAGTAGGTCCCATTATAACATCTTTACAACCTAAAGAAAATAAAGCGCCATCTGGTGAAAAACTCCGGCATTAGCTCTCCTATCTCAAAAACGGTTCAAGATGGGAGAAAAGTTAATTACGAAGTTGTAGAGTATCATCGATTTCCTACGAAAAGACAGTTTTTAGGCATTATTGCTAAAAATAGAACGCTTAAAACGTGCAATTGTTTGTTCGCAATTTCCTACACTGTGCACACTTGAACTACGTTGCACGCTTTACAGCGTAGCCGATAACACGTATACTCTGTGGTTCAAAGTACTGTTACTGTAAGCGGTCACATCGATTAGCACAAAGTCGTTTTCAACCAACTTCAGAAAGGAGGGTGTTCTTAATTCTTGCTATGTGTTGTTGGTTAGTGTTTGTAAGCTTATAACTTCGTAAGAAATGCTCTAATTAACCAACTTCAAAAAGGAGGAGGTTTTCAATTCAAAGCGTATGTTTTTTTGTTTTTGTTTTTGTTTGTTAGCTCATAACTTCTGAACGGATGATAAGATTTTGATACTTTTTGTTTTATTGTAAAGGTCTTGGTCTGAAATAGGCCCCATTGTAAGATCTTTACGATCAAAAGAATATACACGGTGCCCAAAAAGTCAGTCCCGACTCTTTTAATTGCTGAACACCTGCAGCTATAGACATAAAAGTGGTATGTAGGTACAGTAAAGTGGACATGTGCTACGCGATTCAACCGCCTAAAGCGTCACCTGGTGGAAAAGAGTGGAGTTAGCGATCCTATCTCAACAACGTTTCAAGACAGGGGGAAAAGTGAATTATAAAATTGCACAGCATCATCGATGTAGTACGCAAAGATAGTTTAGACATTAATGCTAAAAACAGAACGCTTAAAACGTGCATTTGTTTGTTCACAATTTGCAAATTTGTGCACACTTGAACGTCATTGCATATGTTGTAGCGTAGCGGGTGACATTTATGCCATGTAAAATTCAAAGTATGGTTATTGTAACTGGTCACATCGATTAACGCATAGGCGTTTTAAGCCGACTTCATAAAGGAAGAGGTTCTCAATACAAACCATGTTTCTCGTTGTTGTTGTTGAAATTTGATAACTTATAACTTCGTAAGAGATGATTTAATTTTAATACCTTTTTTGTTGTCGTAATGATCTTGGCCTGAAATAAGTTTCATTAGGATTTCATTAAGATATAAACAAATTAAAGGATACTCACAAAAGTCTGTTCTCACTCTAACTGCTGAACGCAAGCAGCTACACTGGTAAAAGCAGTGTGTAAGTATCCATGTTGAAACTTCTGTCCGTCAGCTGCAATGCATATTTTGCTCTTTGTTTGAACTTTACGCTGCGCAATTTCCAGCGCAGCGGGTGACACGTATTTACTGTAAAGTTCAATATGTATGCCTAACAGAATTTTCGGTTACGAATACAGCGTATCCTTTCTTTACATTTCTAAAGACTTTTTAATCTAATGTATGTTCGTTCAATAGATAGTTTTTGGTCATATCCGATAAAGGCAAGAAAAGTGACACAATTTAAAAATGCAGCATTTGAAAAAAATCAACTTAAAAATAACTTGACTAGAATAAAACTGGCACAACTGTCTCTCGAGTGGATAACTTTCTAGATGGAGATGTAACTTTTTTGTTCACATTGAGTGCATTTCATGTATTGTTCACTGACATAAACCATTTTTTGAGTAATGTCACTTTTCTTGGAAGTTGTGATTTGTGAAACTTCCGTCGAACGTCTTCTGATGCTCTGCTATATAAATAAGTTTTCACTGAAAAGAGAAAAATAAAATCTTTTTGTAAAAAAATAGAACCGACTCCAAAAAGGAACTACTATTCAAAGAACTAAAAGTGAAAGAAAATTTGCAGAAAATGGAACTGTAGATTGCGCTTAAAAGTATAAAATAATTTCCTTCGCCAAACAACCTATAACACTACAATTAATCATAACTTTTGAAGTCGGCGCAAAACTAAATAAAAATTGATACTTTTATTCAATACAAAAATCAAATCCTATTCAAAATATACGTCTCACATTGTTACCTGCAAAACGCAGCCGAAAAATACTTTGATTCAAGAAAACAAATAAGATTTCGTAAGCAGCAAAAGTTGGCGAAGATGCTGGTATCTGATGTCCTTGGTGAAAGAAAAATCGCAAAATTATCTGGCAAACATATTTAATTTCTTTGGGATATCATGATTATTTTAATAAGGTATATCAAGAGAGTAATCAAGAATATGAAACAACACATCGTACAATATATATTATGAAAATATACATCTTGCGTGTATATTTTTGCCTTACGTTTTTATCGCCAAATTTAAAAGCCATCAAGGATGATCTAACTTCGTAGAAACATAAATATCGCATTGTGAAGAATGTTCACTGTTCTATGTAGATGCTACAAATGGACCAATTGTATACAGTGATAAAATAATAAAGGAAACATTAAAATGGGTCATTCGAGACAACAGCATTTGTTGCTACCGATCTAAAGACAAACTTTTAAAAACTAATTAAATTTTATTTAATTTTGCGCCAACTTCAAAAGTTATGATTAATTGTAGTGTTATAGGTTGTTTGGCGAAGGAAATTATTTTATACTTTTAAGCGCAATCTACAGTTCCATTTTCTGCAAATTTTCTTTCACTTTTAGTTCTTTGAATAGTAGTTCCTTTTTGGAGTCGGTTCTATTTTTTTACAAAAAGATTTTATGTTGCTAAAGTTTGATATAAAGTCTGATATAATCGCTCATTTCTTGTCAGTATGGGATTTATCAGTTTATTTTTTAAACTGGTTTCTTATTTGTTATATGGGATTTTGGGTATGATAATTAAGTAAGTATAGTGATTTTTTTCATGCTTCTAATAGAACTGTCACATGGTTTTACATATATTTTCGGATATGATGGCATTTCATCATCTAGCTTTTTGCTTTGTACAATCACTGTAGCAATATTTATATATCATCATCATAAAAATCAGCCTTTATCAATCCACTGCAGTATTAGGCCATTTTCTAGGGGAATCCAATTTGCTCTGTTTTCTGGAAATGTTATACATTCTGCTCTTCTAAACTTCACAATTTCATCTCCTTAACGACACTTTGGTTTCTTCCTCAGTCTTTTCTTATCTCTTGGTATCCAAAATAGGACTTTGGTGGTTCATCTGTCACCATTCATTCTGGCAAGGTGTCCAGCTGTGTTCCATTTCAACTTTTTAACTCTTCAAATCACATCAGTAACGTTATTTTGCTTCCTAATTGATGTGCTTAGCTTCCAGTCTCTTCGCATGTATCCTAACATGCATCTCACCATGCTTCTCTAAATTGTTTGAAGTTTTGTATAGTTTAAGACGTTAATGTCCAAGTTTCTGGAGTGTAAATTAAAACAGGCAAAGTGTACTGATCAAAAACTTTTCTTTTTGAACAAATTGAGAGGTAGTTTTTGAATATAGCGCTATTTCTTCCAAATACCTTGATCTGCCATGTAATATCAAAATGGTGCCCATGTAAAAATTTCTTCTAATGATAATTTTCAAACCTCTGAATGAATTCGAGCTAAAGTTGAGTTATCCTTGAAATATCTAGTTCGTTCCCTAACATGATACGGTAATTTACTACAGTGTGGCGCCACTTTCAATTTTCAATCTCTCATAGAAAACTTATTTATGAAATAATTTGCTTTAAACTCGATATATACATAGACCGTACAAAGTTATGAATAACCTTATTAATCAACTTGATCCGAACATTTGTTTCAAAATCGTGACCATTTCATAATTTCAAATTCAGATGATAAATGTATTTGTGAACCAATTTGTTTAAAACTCGATTCTATATGGCTAAAATCAAGTTCTGTACAAAATTTATCAATTAGAACCACCATTTTGTATCAAAATGTTGGACATTTGGAAATATTAAACTCACATATAAAATGTATTTGTGAAACAATTTTAATGTAACTAGGTATAACCCTATAAAGCTTTCAAGCAAAATTTTTTATTAACTATCTATCATATTGTTTCAAAATTGTGGCCACTTTTAAAAAACAAATAAATAAATATTCTCTTCCAATCGAGAAAAACACAATTTTATTTATTTATTTTGTAACATTTCTTAATTAGTTATTATTTAACATTTCTTATTTAGTTAGTTCTTATTTAGTATTTCTTATTAGTGTTAATTTTTATTTTTGAAAAGATTAAATAATTTTACTAAATATATTGAATCCCCAAAAATAAATAATTTTATTAAATATATTGAATTACCACAAATAAATAATAATAAAAAAAAATAAACAAAACATGTTTATGCTTTTAAAAAATCATATACTTAATTTAACAAATTATATGTTTTAGAATTGTTATACTAAAAAAAAAAAAAAAAAAAGTAATTTTAGATTTTATACAATACTTTGGAAGTCCTTATTACATAAATATAAGTCCATTTAAAAGGAAAGAAAAGCGATATTTTTTGTTTATATATATGAGTGGCTGATATTGAATTATCTGTGTTGCAATTATTTTTCCAATAAATTTTATAAAACTATCTAATTTTATGCAGCATTAAAAATTATCCAATGGAATGTAGAAGAACTATTTATTTTATTTTTATGAAGCATCCTTTTCTTTCGAAAAAAGCAATATTATATTTACAATTCAAAATGCAGTTTTATTTTTTTGTTGTTGTTCAAGTTTTTAAAAATTTTGTTGAATAAACTTTCGTGTTATGAAATATTCATAAACAAATAGTTACATTTAATCTGAATAGGTTAAACAGATTATTCTTTGAAACAGAAAAAAATGTTTTGGCATTTGTTTCATTAAACATTTTGTTTAAAATTGTTGCTTTTATTTCATTTAAATGAAATATGCTGTATTATTATATAAATATTTTCGTTTAGATAACGTATTATAAAAGTTATTTAGTGATTTCGTTATTAATTTTATACATTTTTTTCGTAAATTACTATATATATATATTTCATCTGACAATACTACTATATATCTGTTACACTATAATGCATAAGGTTGATATTACAATTTATGCAACTGTAGAAAACATAAATTCAATATTTTTACTTTTCTGAATATATGGGAAAGTTATATATATATATATATATATATATATATATATATATATATATATATATATATATATATATATATATAATTTTTAAATCGAATATGTGTATGATATAAAATGATATAAAATTAAAGATTATTATAATAAAACGTAAAACAGAGAAAGCTAGCGCTAAAAGCTGCTTAGCTAAACAATGTTTTAATTAAATAAGAATCTTTTAAAACAAACATTTATGCATACGAAATTAAAATAAAAGTTTAAATATTAGAATAAACAGGAGATTTACAAACGAATGCGCAAAATTGCTGCAAAAGGAAATGCAAAACTTTAATATAGGAATAATTTAACAAATGAAATGAAATAAAACCCCCAAAACACAGAAGTCTTCATCAGGGAGGCCCTTCCGTGTAGAGGTTAAAGAGAAGTTTCTGAAAGGATAGTAGCAATTAGCTAATAACTATCCTTAGCCCCCAACTTCTCACCAAACAGAAAACCCCCTTTAACAGAATACAAATCTAACAGACCTGAAGTAGAACAAATCGAAAGAGAAAAACACTGAAACATTCGGTTAAAAGTCAAGACGTAACAGTTAATTTGCAAGGATCCTTGCAAATTATAACTGCTCTATTTCAGATCTGTTAGATTTGTATTCTGTTAAAGGTGGTTTTCTGTTTGGTGAGAAGTTGGGGGCTAAGGATAGTTATTAGCTAATTGCCGCTATCCTTTCAGAAACTTCTCTTTAACTCCTACACGGAAGGGCCTCCCTGATGAAGACTTCTGTGTTTTTTGGGGTTTTATTTAATTTCATTTGTTAAATTATTCCTATATTCAAGTTTTGCATTTCCTTTTGCAGCAATTTTGCGCCTTCGTTTGTAAATATTCTGTTTTTTCTAATATTTAAATTTTATTTTAATTTTCTATACATAAATATTTCTTTTAAAAGTTTCTTATTTAATTAAAACATTGTTTAGCTAAGCAGCTTTTAGCGCTAGCTTTCACTGTATTACGTTTTACTATAATAATATTTAATTTTATATCATTTTATATCATACACATATTCGATTTAAAAATTTCTTATTTAAAAAACATTGTTTGGCTAAGCAGCTTTTTGCGCTAGCTTTCTCTATTTTACGTACTATTATAATAATTTTTATGTTTGTTTCCCCCCTTTTTACTTTCTCTTACCCATAAGGTAGAGAAAGTATTGTTTTTGGGTCAAATTTTCGAATGCTAGATTTTGTTATATTTACACGTTTTGAGGTCCCCTGAATACGAGAATCATGTTTTTAGCAAATGGTCTGTGTGTGTGTCTGTGTGTGTGTCTGTGTGTATGTCTGTGTGTGTGTCTGTGTGTGTGTCTGTCTGTTATCAGCATATCTCAAGAACAAATAGTAGCAGACATTCCAAACTTGGTATTCTAAATGTGTATCATACATAGATGCTACAGTAAGCTTTTCGTTAAGATCAAGCAAATGGTTCGTGTACAGGGATAATCAAGAGAATTCTGATACATTACGTCTATGGGGGAAATTGCAGGTAAGTAGAGTTTAACGTCTATAGACTGCACTAAACCAAATGAAACGAATCTATATATTTTGTAATAGAGATAGTGAACTGCAAAAAATTTTGTGTATGCAGGAGCCTCGCCTCCCCCCTGGGAGGCGGGGAAGTCCCCCCACGATGGGAGTAAATTTTAATGATGGGTATCTTTCAAAAGAGCTCGCCAATACCTTTAAAAAGAATGGTTGAACCATCGATCTGCGATAATTTGAAACAAAGTTATCGATTTTTTTCACTAGAAAAAAAAAAATCGTTTTTTTTTTTTTTAATATTGAGAATAAAATGGATTTTTTTTGGATATTAAGTGCTAGACTACTTCTCTAATATGGAAATCGTCTGCATTATCATAAAAGATCATTTTTTAAAATAATAATTTTAATAAATTATTTAAAAAACAGAATTATTTTTTAATAACCGAATTAATTTTATATATACCTAGGCGCATTAATGAAACGGGGTGGTTGAGGGGGGCGGTAGCCCCCCTCCCTCACACATAATTAACTATCATATAAAACTCTTCCGAAGCCTAATTTGAATTGTTTAACATAGGTTTACATAACATCGTTATCTTACCTCTTAACCTCTAACCTGTATTTATAGTATTAAATTTCATGGTAAGAGAAAGTCGGGTGAGTGACACACCAGATTATTTTAAAATGGCTTTAAACCTTTTGGTTAACGACCTTGACTGTAGGATTTCTTTACTAGTCTTTTTCCCTTTCATATGTTCACACAGTTTAAAAGAATTCGCATTTTATGCAATAAGGATTGTGATTTTAAAAATCTCTCTTAAAATCCTTGCAAATTAACTGTTACGTCTTAATTTTTAACCGAATGTTTCAGTGTTTTCCTCTTTCGATTTTTTCTATTTCAGATCTGTTAGATTTTTATTCTGTTAAAGGTGGTTTTCTGTTTGGTGAGAAGTTGGGGGCGAAGAATAGTTATTAGCTAATTGCTACTATCCTTTCAGAAACTTATATTTAACCCCTACACGGAAGAGCCTCCCCGATGAAGACTTCTGTGTTTTTTGGGGTTTTATTTTATTCCATTTGTTAAACTATTCCTATATTCAAGTTTTACATTTCCTTTTGCAGCAATTTTCCGCATTGGTCTGTAAATCTCCTGTTTTTTTCTAATATTTAAACTTTTATTTTAATTTCATATACATAATTATTTGTTTTAAATGTTTATTATACAGTGGTGAACATAATTATAAGACACCTATCTAATTTGACAAAGAGTGAAAGAAAAGATTCAGAGCTTAAAATTTTTTTATCAAATACGTCAAAAACATAAATTTATTCTGTTATCATATAAAATTATTTTATAATAATGATATTTTCGTACAATTTAATGAAAAACTTAAAAACATAATGGACAAAATTATAAGACACCAACCGTTTTTTTCCAAATACAGTGGTCAACATAATTAGCAGACACTGTTTGTCCACAGAGTAAAAAAGATCCAGTACGTTACGTTCTTTTACATAATGCATATTCTTTGTTCAATTTTACTTAAATACATACATTAAATCTGCTATCATTTTTTAGATTATATATATAAATATATATATATATATATATATATATATATATATAAATACATAAATATATTTATTATATAAGGTTATTTCTTATTTAAAAATAATATTTACATAATTGCCAAGCATCTCATTAATAACCGTACAATTGTTAATGCCCCTTGAAAAAAACGCCCCTTTTCTCACACCACTATATTTTTAGAGTTATTCTCTCCAAATGTTGTTATGATTAAATACGATGAAAATTACTTAAAAAAATTATTGGTGTGAAAAAAAAGGCGGGTACAAAAAATTGTACGGTTCATAATGAGATGGATGGCAAGTATGTATTTAATAAGATAAATTTTGTTAAGGTAAATACAAGGATTTTAGTTTTGAAAGTAATTTCATATATTATTAAAAGTCGACTTGGCGCTGGATATATAATCTTACAGGAAATTTTTTCCACGTGTAGAAACGCCAAAAGGAACGATGAAACAGCAAACAGCTGTTTCGGTAGCATTAAGTGTACCGTCATCAGCGCATAAAAAAGCAGAATAGAGTGTTCCTAAATATAAGAAAGGAATGGAATTCTAACGACTCATTATCAGTTAGTAGAATTGAGAGGGATGTGTGGGATTTGATAACAGGAAATTGAGAATCGGTAGTTGTGAAAATGCAGAAAATTCCCCCCCCCCCTCCCATGATTTTTTTTGTGGTAATTAGATAAGTTGTTAGACATTTTCTAGTACTAATTTGATAAATTGTCAGACATTTTCTAGTACTAAATGGCATATGCTTTATATCTGTTTCTGACTTTAAGATAGCTTCACAATTTTATGTTATACAACCCCTGGCAAAAAGTATCCGATCACTGAAAGATGTGTCTAAGATACGTTACTATAAAAGGCTATTTTTCTAAAAATTTATTACATTTTTTAAAATAAAGTTTTTTATTACAAAAGTATCTTACTTTGTGACATGATAAAAAATAATACCATAAATTGCAATTAATTTTTACAATACAGAGGAAAATTAATATAAGGTATTCAAAGAAAAAAATGTCCGATCATCACATAACCGGGAAAAAAATATTCGATAAATTTCAATTTAAAACTTGGTTGGTCCTCCTTTTGCTCTAATAACTGCCTTTAAACGGCGGGGCATGGATTCAACAACCTTTTCACATAAATGTGATGGAATTTCCTTCCAGCTTTCCTTGATGGCTAGACGAAGTGCATTCATATTGGTCGGTCTTCTCTTTTCTATATTATTTTTCCAAACATTCCAAATATTTTCGATCGGATTAAGATCAGGACTATTTGCAGGCCAGTTCAGAGTCTTTATTGGAGAATTTCCGTTTTTATTTAAGAAATCCTTGACCCGTTTACCTCTATGGCAGGACGCATTATCATCTTGAAATAGGAAATCGGAGGAGTCACCAAACGCTTCCTCGATGCTAGGTATCAAATAATGCTCTAAAATGTTAACATATACTTCTGAATTGATTGTTTGCAACACTATACACAATTTACCAACTCCTTGAGATGTCATGCAACTCCACACCATAAATGAAGGCTGATATTTAGGTTTAGTTTTTAGGCAATCTTCTTTGAACTTTTCATCAGCTCTCCTCCACACAAACATTCCAGGGTTATCCCCAGTTCCTAGACAAACACGAGATTCGTCACTGAAAATAACCTTCTTCCAATCATCAGAAGACCAGCATTTGTATTTCTTGCACCATTGAAGACGATTTTTCTTGTGTTTCTTAGTGATATATGGCTTGGTTTTGGCTTTGCAGAAGTGATATCCTTTATTATTTAAACGATTTCGCACTGTACGTGCACATACCTTTACTCCATACTTTGACCACTCGGCATTCAGTTGTTTAGACGTACACCTTCGCATAGATTTGGCAAGATCAACTAATTTCCTGTCTTGTCTACTTGATGTTACTCGTGGTCGACCGCTTCGAGGCAGATTTCTTACATCATTTCTTAAGCGATATTTCTTCCAAATTTCGCAAACAGTACTTTGAGCACATCCAAATGTCTTAGCAACCTTTCTTTGGGAAATTCCGCTTTTTAAGCGTTTAACAATCAAAAGTTTTACATCATTAGATAATTCTCTCTTTCGAGCCATACTTCAGCAGATGCGAAACTAACTTGTAACTTTCAAACTACAATTTGACCTTTTATACCGTCTTCTTCGAACTTGAACGCATGCGCCGAGTAAAAAAAAAATTGCATATATCATTTAACTGTGTTGCTTTTGTTTGCGATCAAATACTTTTTTCTCCACACAATGATGATCGGAAATATTTTTCCTTTGTGATTCAACGTATTTTCTCGTGTAAACTCTTAACTGATATTGTAATTTCTATTACTATTTAATAGAATTTGACAAAATTAGTCATATTTCACAAAAGCATACTCATAGGTTTGAAAAAAGTTTGAATTTGTGAAAAAATAACCTTATGTTTTAACGTATCATAAGCACTGTTTTCGGTGATCGGATACTTTTTGCCAGGGGTTGTATATTCAAAGATGTTTTGAGAAAAAAATACTTTTTTGTGGTATGCGCCAGATGCATATTAAAAAAATCTGCATTATAAATAATAAAAGTTCATTATAAATAAACCTCCTATGATTTATTCTAGATATAGTTTTATTGGCAAAATGTTTCCTATATCTATGAAATATTTCCGTTAGCGTAATATAAAATTTCAAAGAAAAATATTCAAATTACTTATAAATTCTTCGTAATTTAAGGATATATTCAAAGATGGCTTGAGGTAAAAAAATACTTTTCAGTGGTATGCAAAGTATATATATTCAAGAGATCCCCAAAATAGTTTTTTAGTACAAATAAGTATCCCATAAATATAAAGTATTTACGTGAATATAATCTAATTTTTCAAAAGAGAATATTGAAATTATTTAGGAAATCCTATTTCGGATTTTCTAGATATTCATGTTTTATAGAATTCTCCAGTTAGTAATTTATGCAATGTCTACCAACATTCATTCCCAATTAAAGGCTTCTATTTCAATGCGAGGCTCAAATGTTAGAAACCATTTTGTTTTTGGTAATATAATCAGAATCTTAATACATACAAAAAAAAAAAAAAAAAAAAAAGAGAAATATATTATAAAAATTTTCAGTCCGAATTTATTTTTAACTAAAATTTACATTCACATAACGGTAATACACCTTTTACATCTTTGTTCTAAACTGCATTATATCTGAATACTTTTTTGTGGCTTTGTAAATGAATTATTAGGGTTAATCATGTACTTTCTCATAAGAAACTATATTTTATGAATTTTAATAATATATATTAACTGTATCATACTTCGTGTAGTGTAAATACCGGGTGATCCAAAAGTCAGGACAAATTTTAAAAATGATTAATTCCAAAACGAATCAAGATACAAAGCTACGGTTTGCACCAAACGGATGAAAAAGAAACCGAGTTTTGTGTGGCAAAGAAAAAAAATAGTTCTATTGGCGACCAACAGATGGCGCTATAGTGTTTTATTTCACCAAAAGATGATTTACAAATGAAAAAAAATGTTGTCAACTTACAAGTCAGCGTAATTACAGTTAATTAGTAATACTACAGTAACTGTTCAATGTTCATCATTCAGAAGTACAGATGTGAGACGATTCACCACATCGTTCACAGCATTTAGTAGCATTTCTTGCATTATGGCAGACACATTTTGGCGGATGGCATCTTTCAGTGCTGTTAGTGATGCCGGTTGGTCGCGGTACACTTTAGACTTTAAGAATCCCCACAGGTAAAAGTCACAGGGTGTCAGATCGGGAGATCTTGGAGGCCATGCGTGATTAAAGTAGCGACTAAGAATGCGATATTTCGATGCATATAAGCTTCGACTACCATTATCTGCTGTAGTTGTTCCTTTTTATATCGTTTGTTGCTTTGCATAATCCTACGTCAGAAATCCGACAGCGCCATCTGTTGGTCGCCAACATAATTTTTTTTTCGCAGCCTCACAAAACCCGGCTTCTTTTTCATCCGTTTGGTGCAAACCGTATCTTTGTATCTTGATTCGTTTTCGAATTATTCATTTTTAAAGTTCTTCCTGACTTCAGGATCACCCAGTACATTCGAATGGGCTTTAAATAAATACCTGTTATTGATCGTAATTTACTCGAATTTTTTTTTTTTTGTGAATTTTTGTTCATATATAGAAGTATATGAATGTATACCATTTTGAATGTAAAACATGCGATAGAGTATCGGAATATCATATAATAGTTTCAAGGGATTCTAAATCTATTTACTAAAATAAGAAAGCTCGTATGACAAGTGGACAGATAATACTGTTTTGCATGACAATCGATCCCAACACCACTTTTACAAATTCTTATGTAAAATGACCTCTTATAAAAATAATAATTAAACCATACTTTTCAGCATATCAAACCATTTAAAATATATTTTTATTCCAAATTATATTTACATTCCGACGTTTCGGTTAATATTCAATATTGAATATTAACCAAACTGTCGGAATGTAAATATATTTTGGAATATAAAGATATTTTAAACAGTTTGATATGCTGAAAAGTATGGTTTTATTACTATTTTTATAATTTAATTGACAGCATATAGAAGTGGAATTTATTTCTTTATATATAAAATGATCTCCTCAATCCGAATATGATGGCCATTTTGCCCTATCTTCCACAGTTTTGGGTGGATGCCTCCCTATTTTTATCACTTTTCGGTAATTTGATGGCTATAAATTTGATTTGTTGGAGGGGAAAGGATTATTTTAACCATTAAATATTTTCTGAGGGGCTACAGCAGTGAAATATTCTAAAATATGTACATTTGCAACAAGGGGAAAATTTAGGGGGGGGGGGGCATTTATTACTGAAATTATAAATTACATTTATCATATGTTATTAATAAATTATTATTGTTTTTTATTATACATTATATTTATTTTGTTTTTAACTGTTAAAATATTTTTTTCCATTCTCCAAATCATATTCATGGCCATAAAATAAATAATGATAAAAAATTGGGGGAGGGGTGATGTCTTGAGAGAACAGTGGGTGATTGGGCAAAATGGATGTCATATTCAGATTAAGGAGATCGTTTTGCATAAGAATCATCAGAAATAGTATCAGGGCTGGAATTTTTTTTTCTTTTTTCAGAGCAGTGTAATCAGATAGATGTACTGAATTTATAAATAAATTTTTTGAGTTATAATGGATGGAGGTTTTTTTTTTTTTTTTTTAATAAACCTTTATTGTTTGTTATTTTGGAATGAATAACAAAATATACTGAAATCTGTGGTATTAGATATATTCGTACGGTAAAAAAATCTACTTAGTTACGAAATAATTTAAGTGGTGTTTACTAATAATGAATCGTATTAAATAAATAAATAAATATATATATAAATTATGCATAATAAATATATGTAGATAATGTTGGAATAAATAGTTACATTAGTAAATTTCTTAAATTCGTAACAGAAGCAGGTTTTTCTGTAAAAGTTTTAATAACTGCCTCGTAGATACTTTATTCCGATAAAGTTTTCCTTTCAGGTACTTAATGTAGGTTTATTTGTAAATATATATCAATATATTGAATACATTTTCCTGTAAACTTAATAAGCCTGTACAATGAGTTTTAAAGTTTATCGTAGTAACACCTGTCATCGATATATATTGATTAATAATAAAACAGTCCCTTGATTAAAACGTTTTATAGGTATTAAAGGAAATTTCCTGTATCATAAATAATTTTCAAATGTGTAATATTACAACATATCTGAGAGTAAAATTGTTAATGAATAAGGGTAGAAATTTCTCCGCCTAAATTTTGAGTAGATGTATTAATTTCATGTAACAAACTTCAAACTAACATAATGAAATGTTTGATGATTCAATTGAAAATTATATTCATATTTTGATCATGTGATTTAGTTCAAGTTTCATGCATATATCTTCGATAAGCATGTATCTAGTAGAGGAAATATTAAATAGTGATTACTGCGATGAAGTTTAAAATGCATGTTGCAATTAGTAATACACTGCTTCACTTACAATCATGATTAAAATATTCCTTTTTATTTTACATTCGATAAGTAGATTGAACCTACTGATATGTAACTTATTGTTTAATTATTTGCTTGTATTTTATGTGCATAAGGATCAGAAAAAAAAACAGTGTAATCGCTAAAGTTTAAAACTAAAATCTCCAATTTATTGTTATTATTATTATTTATATTTTTATGGGAAAAAAATCTTTAATTTTTATTTAATTTATTTTTTAAGTTTTTACTTAACCCGATAACGGGTAGCGTCCTCATTTGACACTGAGAAAAAAAATATACCGCTTTCATCTAGAACGAATAGGTGGTCCTTTTCTAAATTCCTAAACTAGAAATATAGATTTCCGAGCTATGCGTATAAGGCACGACAATACACTGAGAAAAATTTCTATAACTGACATCTAGAATCTAAATTGTGGCTCCAGAAAAAATAGTTCCATGACATCCTTATAAATTTCTTATAAAAAATTTTCTATTCCCCTTCGAAAGCAAATTCTAGAGAACTTTTCTAGAATTCTTGAGCGTTTGCTTATACAAGTACTATTGAAGACAAACATATTTGAAAATATCTCCAAATAAATGTGAATACAAGAGACGGGTTTCAGCAGCTATAATCTTGGTTTATTACCCAATTTTAGAAAATTAAGCGATAATTTCTCGTAATACAAAAGATTCAGAATATTCAGAATATTGTTTCACCATCTAGAAATGTGTAGACTAGAAATTATCGACCATTTCATCTATTTAGTTTGTTGGCGTGCCTTATGCTCATAGCTCGGAAATCTATATTTCTAGTTTAAGGATTTAGAAAACGATCATTTATTCATTATAGATGAAGGCGGTATATATATTTTTTTTCTCTGTGGAGGATAGCTAATAAAATAGCGTGTATATTGTGGTTTCTTGGAATGATTTCTGATATTTAGACATTTTATGGTGTCAGTTATAGATGACACCATATCTGACCCTATCGATGATTCCACAGAGTTTTATGTACTCGATATAAATTATTATTTGATAATTTGAATAGTTATTTTATGATTTTCCATTCATCGCACATATATTTGATTTTTGCTGAGATATACCAACTCAAATGATGTTGAATAATAATATATATTATAATACTTTGCTTGTCAACATATAATAGGAAACTAATCTGTCATCTCGTAGTTTTCCTGTCTGGAAGTTTTTTCACTGGAACATCAAATGTCCTCAAATGAAGATAGACTTTAATTTTAAAACTAACAAAACAGTTGTTCGAATTTAGTATATTTTATTCTCAGTAGTCCATATTAGTTTATATTTTAAATATTCATCTAAATACATTTAGCAAAAATAATTCGGCCATTAATGGGTTAATATTACATTAACCTTTTTTTTTTTTTTTCAGCCATAAACTTTGAATCTTCTCTAATTTTATGGAATATGTAAGACAGTGTTTAATTTTTAATTTAATTTTTTTTTATAAGTGAATTTAAAAGAAACTATGTATAAATTCCTACAGTTATTGAATGATAATGGTGATTCGATATTTGTAGGTAACTACGGTGCAGAACGAAATGTACCACCGATAAATAAAAAGCTCAAGATCTTGAAAGATAAAATTTTAAAAGCAGTGGTATTTATCACCATCTCTTTTAAAAAAAATTGAAAGGAATTTAGTTTTTGTATTGATGTTATACGCTGTGAGAACCCGTAGAACACAGGTAATAAGACTGTTAAAACTTTATTACTTTATGAGTTTTAGATATTGTACACGAATAACTTTGTTTCCAATAAGTATTAGAAAGATTAAAAAACTTAAGATTTAGGATAAATATTTTATAAAAGGTAAAAATTTTGCATACGTAGTTTGTACTTCCATCTACGTTAAGCGTTTTTAACACTTTCTAACAATGTTCAAAATTTATTATGACTTCAGTAGGTTGATATATTTGTCTTTCTGTTGTTCTGTCTATGCGTTGTAGGCAATGGACATTCAAGTTTAAACGATAAAATGAATAGAAATTGGAAAATGCTAATAATCTATGTGAATCGCATGATTTTTCATCCATGTTTATTCGTATTCATTTGTCATTACAACAAGACATTCAATTATAAAATGTAATATTAGATTGAATTCCAGTTCACAAATATTTAATCTTCCTAAGTAAATAAATAAGTATATATATATATATATATAGGTGTGTGTGTGTGTAATCAGAACGTACAGTAGAAATATAATATTATCAGTATGTACAGTTGGAATTTAAAGATGATTTAATATTAGTATTCAAACAATTAATATGATGAAGAACTAAAGACCACCCAAATAAAACCAAAAAAAAAAAAAAAAAAGAAATGAAGCCAAATCTAAATGAATTAAAGCAAATTGGAATAAGATAAAAGCAATAATATCATTCTAACGTTATCAAGGGTCTAGTAGAATGCAAACATGCTATTCTTTTATGCATAAATTTATTTAAAAATGCCACCTATCGTTTAATATGCAGAAAAAATAATTATAGCTACTTGGAACAAATGTGCATTTTTGGGCAGTTTTGTTCAATAAATACTGAGATATAACCATAAGTAAAATAGCAGAAGGTCAGTAATGACAGCGCCACTGTTTGTCAGATACAGACCAACACGAAATCAGCATTCTTTTTCATAATGGTCGCCTTAGATATTAAATTTTTGGCAATCGTACACAATAGAAGTTGAGACATAGCTTTCCGTAAATGAGCGAGATAATGGAATATCAGGACCGATTTTTGGACAATAATGCACCAAAAGCTATTAGATATTTATAAGATACAATAAATATGAAATTTTATGAAAGTCTGTTCGTAACTGTAAGATCTAGGGCTTCCACGCAATTAAGTCACATTCACAGGAAGATGGAAATTTTCCTAAAATGCTCAAATTGTTTTCAATAATCTCAAAATGTAAAATTTTATCCAAAAACGAAGTCTTAAATCTTTACTAAACCAATTCTTTCGTCCCTGAATGTATAAAAAAGTAAAAATTATTATATAGTGTGTTTATGAAATGATATTATTTATATATATATTTATATTTATCAAAAACATAAGAGCATTTTTAGTTAACTTCTTATACATATATTACTCGTTTTTCTAAGAGATTATTTTTAATATTTTCTATCAAATGCTGACCATGTAAACACTAGTGATTCCATATATGTTCTACTAAAATGTTTAAACTCTTTACTTCGAAGCAGGTGGATAAACAGAAATTTTTCCCTAGGAAATCTAGGATTAGAAAAACATATACTTTCGAAAAGGAAAAATGTATGTTCAGAGCAAGAAAGCTTTGCATGAAATCCGTTTTCCTTTTACAGGAAATCCAATAAAATAGATGTCATATTTTATAGCTCACATTAAGGAAATTTCAATGAAATAACATAGCATATCGATAATATTTATGATGGGAAATCTTCCTGCAGAACATATAATGGGCTTTAAATTATAAGAAGAAAATAATTTTTATTTATAAATTTTATGTTCTGTAATATTAGTTAAAAAATAAGAATGCGAAAAGTTAAAATGTATATTTCACTGTCGCTTTCATGCCATTATTTGAATCATATCGTACTATTGCTTTATTTTATATACATTAAAAGTATTAAATTCGAAAAAAATTCCAATGTCAAGTTTTTGATAAATTTACACGTTTGAGTTTTCCTGAACATAATTTGACTATTTTTAGAAAATATTCGTGTATTTGCCTATGACCAAAAGTTTGCTTCTTCTCTATATCAAAAACAAATTCTCAGAAATTATATATATATATATATATATATATATATATATATATATATATATATATATATATATATATATAATAAAGATGATCTATTAAGCATAGTAGAAGCCAAGTAACAGATACAAGATCACTGAAACACCAATGACCAATAAGATTAAAAAAAAAAAAAAAAATCAGTGGATGAAATGCACTAATGTAAAGAAACCAGATCTATTAATTAACAGCCTGCAAAACAAACTAATCAATAAAGTAAAACAACAGATCTTAACTTAAAACCATAAACTTATCAAAATTAATGAAAAAACAGAAACACAGGATAGGAAGAAGGAGGCAGGCGGCAAGACTTGTGACCTGCCTTATATATATATATATATATATATATATATATATATATATATATATATATATAATAAATACCTTTTCAAACTTTGCACATATATAAATAATGTATTACATGAAGATCAGGGAAAAAAAAAAAAAAAAAAACTTTTGAAAAATTATTCTAGATGTACTTTGAAATAAATCGATATCTATCAAAATTTCTTGCATATTGCCAAACAAGTGACGCTATTATGTTAACTTCAGTCCCATTTATGGGAAGCTATATCTCAAGTTACATTGTATAGTCAGAAAAAATTTAATATGTGAATTGGCGATTATGAATAACTATATACTGATTGAATTTAGATGCATATCAGACATATCGGACCTGAGGTGTCACTGCTGTATTGCAATAATCATAGAACATAGGGAGACTATACTTTAGCTTCTATAGTGTATAGTTGCAACAAACTTTATGTGTGAGATCTTCACCAGAAAAGCATGTTCACGTAATTTGAGTGCATATCGGGAACAATTCGTACTGTTATCACTCCTCGACAGAGATTTCCCACACGATTACATCCATATTGGTTAAAATTACACCAAACATTCCATATTGTTTAAATGTACACCAAAAGTTCTTTACACTATCAAAGTTTCAAGATTATTCCTAAAGAACTTTTCTAGATATTTGACAAAGTGTCCAAATACTTATTGGTAGATAGTATATACAGGCAAAAATGTACATAAACAGTCTTCACTAACAGTCTTCTCCCGAAACATTATTGACAAAATAATTCTTTTTTGATACCAATGAATTAATTTATTAATTTATAAGAATAAAAAGATAAATGCTCATCTGTAAAAATCGTAACATTAGTTGGAATTTTTTCTTAATGCAAAAAAAAAAAAAAAAAAAAAAAAAAAAAAATTCAAAAGCTCTTCCTCACAACTGAATTTATCACTCGTATACAGAGGACATATTGTAATTTCTTTCTTGCGCTCTTAAGGTTTTCAAATTCGTCAACTGAGCATGTAGAGTGCGTAGTTCTATGCAAGGTCTCACGGTTTATTCGGAAGATTAGGTTTATTACTTTTTTCTTAACAACTTTCCTCTATTTCAAACAAGATGGCGGATAAAGTATTTTGATAAATTTGGTTCAAACAATGATGTGGGCTATGTACAAATGAAGGTTTCAGTACATCGATTCATAAACTAGTTTTTTATGTGAATTTTAAATTTTCATGTGCCCACAACTTGGAAACAAGATGATGGAATAAGTTGTCGAACGGACATATCAAGTGAGTCCATCACTTGGAAATAATATAACGAACAAAGTTGGCCAACAAAATTATCGTAGATAATTGTAAGATAAGTCTACTGCCGAAATTTGGTTCGAATGAATTCAGTACTTCAAAAGTTACCGTCATGAAAAATTTTCAAGTGACTGCCATTTGAAAACAAAATGGTGGAACAAATTGCCCAGTGAACTCAACTAAGTTATTTGTTAAGTAAGCTCACTGTCCAATTTTGTTTGAAATTAATTCAGTAATTTAAAAGTTATCATGATTAAAAATTTTAAAGTGAAAACTTGATTTTACGTGGCCCTCTTTTAAGGTATCAGCCATTTTGAAACAAAATGACGGATCTAGTTCACTGAAAAACTTGGTGAAGGCTCTTAAATGGTCTACGTATACATATATAATATAAAAAAAATACGGTCCTAAGTACGCTTTTAAAACTGTGAATTTGAAACTTTCAAGTGAACGCCACTTGAAAACAAAATAGCTGAGCAACTTGGTTAACGATCGTCCAAATTATTTGTAAGATAAGTCCGTTGTCCACTTTCGTTTAATTTAGTTTATTGTTACGGAAGTTATCGTGATAACAAATTTTCTAATACACGCACACACATCTATCTATATCTATATGTATAATATATATTTATATATACCTTCCTCTGAATATCCTCTGAGATTTTTTTTTCTTAATTTTATAAGGATATATCATTTAAAAATAAAGTTTTCAGAATTCAGTGTTCTTTGTATTTAATTCGCTGAACATGTCGCCCTTTATCTTACTAAGCATTTAATATAGATACACTAGCTACAATAAGTAATTGGACACATTCGAATTTAGACAATTTGAGAAATATCTAGAAAAGTTCTTTAGTAATCTTCTTGAAACTTTGCTAGTGTAAACAACTTGTTAATACGTCATATATTTCAGCAAAAATTGTGTCCTGAAAGGGAAAAGCGGACAAGTAAAAAATTAAACAAAGGTCAAAATGTCTTGGATTACCCTGGGAAAAAATATTGCTTTAAATGCGTTTTAGATGTAGCATGTGATTAAGAGAATTTTTCTCATTATCTGCATAAATTTTTATGAGGCTACCACATATATTCATGGAGATATAATTTTTTTTTTTAAATTACTACAGAAAACTACACCTTTTAAAATGTAACACGTAGGGTATTAGACCCAGTGCAAAGCCATTTTTAGAAAACTACGCATACTACATTAGACACAGCATACTGCAATCAGAATGCAAAAATTTAAATATATTACGAAATATAAGCATTTTCACTAAGTAGTTTTTAACTACGCAGGCGCTAGCTTTTAAAACAATTCATTTACACGATTTAATAGCCAAAATTATTGTGCAACTTATTTGAAAATCCCAAACAAATATCCCGTAAATTCAAATTTTCTGAGAGATAGAATGAACAGACTTTGATTTCTTTGAAAATTAAGGCTACCATAAGGAGTTTTACTCACATTTTTATTTTAATTCAGTCAATGTGCAATGGTGATACAGTGTGCGCTGATTGTAAATAAATATTATAAAACCCCCTATCATCTTCCTTTTTTCTTAGGAAAAACTAAAATTCTGTTCATTGGATCTCTCATAACTTTTTGAATTTAAATGATGTTTTTGGGGGTTTTGATAAATCGCTTAATACCATTGGCTATTAAATTATTTACATTAATTTTTTTAAAAGCTAGCGCATGCGTAGTTAAAAATTATTTAGTAAAATATACTCATATTTCGCAAGATATTTAAATTTTTTTGCATTCTGGTTGCAGTATACTGTTTCTAATGTAGTATGCCAAATTTCCTAAAAATGGTTTTACACTGGATTTAATACACTACGTTTTACAATTTAAAAAGTAGAATTTTTTTTTACTTTTCCCAAATGTATATATATATATATATATATATATATATATATATATATATATATATATATATATATATACATACATACATATATATACACACACATATATATATATATACATACATATATATACACACACACACACATATATATATATATATACAACATATATATATATATATATATATATATATCCTCGTAATGATATGTTACATCCAAAACGCATTTCATGCATTACCGTTTTACAAATAGACCAAAACATTTTGATTTTTGTTTCAGTTTTTATTGTTTTTCTTTTCATCTTCAGGACACAACATTTGCTGATTTATATGAGATGCAAAGTGTTC
Source organism: Salticus scenicus (assembly GCA_963930645.1). Classification (NCBI taxonomy): domain Eukaryota; kingdom Metazoa; phylum Arthropoda; class Arachnida; order Araneae; family Salticidae; genus Salticus; species Salticus scenicus. Next base: position 33,103,102 of record OZ005661.1, read on the forward strand.
TTTACACTACCAAAGTTTCAAGATGATTCATAAAGAACTTTTCGAGATATTTGGTAAAACGTGTAAATTCGAAAGTGTCCAAATGCATATCCGTAGACAGTGTATATTTTTAAGTAGTCACAGTGGTCTTACTATTAAATCTCGAAAATAAATATTATTTATTTATTTATATTTAATCGTTCACTCAAGTTAAAAAGGATATCTTCAAAAATTAGAATTCAAGAACTAGAGTTGTAAAAACTTTTTGGAGGAGATATCGCTATAATAGGAATAAATAAATAAATAACATTAGTAATAATAAAAACATAGGATATCATTTAAAATTGCGAAAGATTGATGTTCGGCTTTAAATGTAGTTTGGGAACATAAACAGAAATAACAATTGTATAGCAATCATGACGAGGGAATGTTATGGAAAAGTGCTTGCTCACCCATAAAAAATTAAAGAACAGAAAACAGTGCAAAAACTAACCATATATTTTTTAAAAAATAGAAAAACTATAGCTTACCGTAGTATAAATATGCTAAAAGCAAACGATTGTGATGTTATGCAGAGTTTGCTGAGCAGTTTTTGCAAATTACAACATGTACGTCAGACGCTCCGAAAGTAAGTTTCATAATTTTTTCTTGAAAGACACGATGGTAGACCAAGTGAAATAGACAATTTCCATAAGAAAACACACCCGTTTCTGTTTAAACAACGGAAGGAGCGTCAGCGGAGGAGGAATGATGCATGTGCAAAGCACTGAAGAAAAGACAGTAGTAACAGACCGGCGTTTCCCAAATTCTTCGGCTGTAAATTACGACAGACAGACGTGAGCTAAGAACGTGGTCGCCAGTGGAAGTACACACTGTTATCATGTGTACATGGGAACGCGGGACTGTTATGTCCTTCATAGATGAACATCTACAGGCCATGTATGGTGAAGAGAACATATCCCGTCAAACGATTGGTCGCTTTAGTTGCATGTTCAGTGATGCAAGACAAAGTATGGAGGATGGAGGTCGAAGTGGGATTTCTGCGTATCCACGAATGAAAACAACATTGCTATACAAGACGTGGTGGTATTAGACAACTATGCCGAAACGTTTCTATTAAAACAATGCTGAGGTAGAGCAGGCTGTACAATAATTTTTTACATCACATTTCATTGAGTTTTACCAGAGTGGTTTCTTCAAACTGATTGCAAGTTACGACGAATGTCTCAATATCATTTGGAAATTGTGTCAAAATATAGTGCAAGGTAGTGTAATGCCAAAACTCAATAAAATAAATAGTATACAATATAATTTACTACTTAATAACAACATTCTAACTGTTGCCATTTTGTATATCTTCGTTGCATTTGTTATATTAAAAAACTTATTTTGCAAAAACACTGTATACTGTCACAGATTATACACTATACTTTTAGACGTAACTACAGTAATGCCATTTTTTTTCTTTCAAGAATGCCCAATTAATGCAGCAAAAATTAAAAAAAAATTCATATTTAATTTATTTCATTGCATTTACTTAATTCATTTGTAAGTTTAATTTGAGAAAAAGTACATACTTTAAGTAATCTTTGCCTTATGTCTTTTTCATTGATTATACTTGTAATACCACATTTGCCAGACATTTTCGGTTATTGTTTACTACACCTTTCATAAAGTTCATAGTATGCCATACATAACTATTCTTTATGTTTGAAACTCTACTTATGGGGCACCTTATGTAAATCTAGCATAATAAAAAATAATCTGGTGTGTCACTCACGCGACTTTCTCTTACCCTGAAATTTAATACTATAAATACAGGTTGCATATTAAAAGGTAAGATAACAAGTACTGTTATGTAAACCTGTATTAAACAATTCATATTAGGCTTCTGAAGAGTTTTATATGATAATTAGTACTGTGTGAGGGGGGGCTACCGCCCTCCTCAACCCCTCGTTTCATTATTGCACCTATATTTATATAGAATTTAATTCGGTTATTAAAAAATAATTCTGTTTTTAAAAAATAATTTATCAAAATTATTATTATAAAAAAATTACTTTTATGATAATGCAGACGATTTCCATATTAGAGAAGTAGTATAACACCAAATATCCAAAAAAAGTCCATTTTATTCTCATAATAATAATAATAAAAAAAAAAAAAAAAAAAAAAAAAAAAAGCGATTTTTTTTAAAAGTTTTTTTTTCGTTAAAAGTAAAAAAAAAATCGATAACTTTGCTTTAAATTATCGCAGATCGATGGTTCAACCATTCGTTTTAAAGGTATTGGCGAGCTCTTTTGAAAGATACCCATCATGAAAATTTACTCCCCTCGAGGGGGGGTTCCCCCCAGGGGGGAGGCAAGGCTCCTACATACACAATTTTTTTTCCCAGTTAACTATCTCTATTACAAAAAATATATATTCGTTTCATTTGGTTTAGTGCAGTCTATAGACGTTAAACTCTACTTTCCTGCAATTTCCCCCGAAGACGTAATGTATTAGAATTCTCTTGATTGTCCCTGTACACGAACCATTTGCTTGATCTTAACGAAAATCTTACTGTAGCATCCCTATATGATACACATTTAGAGTACCAAGTTTGAACTTTCTGCCATAATTTGTTTTTGAGATATGCTGATAACAGACAGACACACAGACACACACACACACAGACCATTTGCTAAAAACATTTGCAAAAAACATTTGCTAAAAACCATTTGCTTAACCATTTGCTTAAAAAAAAAAAAAAAAAAAAAAAAAAAACGATTTTTTTTCTAGTGAAAAAAATCGATAACTTTGTTTCAAATTATCGCAGATCCATGGTTCAACCATTCTTTTTAAAGGTATTGGCGAGCTCTTTTGAAAGATACCCGTCATTAAAATTTATTCCCCTCGTGGGGGACTTCCCCCCCAGGGGGGAGGCGAGGCTCCTGCATACACAAGTTTTTTTTGCAGTTGACTATCTCTATTACAAAATATATATATTCGTTTCATTTGGTTTAGTGCAGTCTATACACGTTAAACTCTACTTACCTGCAATTTCCCCCATAGACGTAATGTATTAGAATTCTCTTGATGATCCCTGTACACGAACCATTTGCTTGATCTTAACGAAAAGCTTACTGTAGCATCTATGTATGATACACATTTAGAATACCAAGTTAGGAATGTCTGCTACTATTTGTTCTTGAGATATGCTGATAACAGACAGACACACACACAGACACACACACAGACCATTTGCTAAAAACATGATTTTCGTATTCAGGGGACCTCAAAACGTGTAAATATAACAAAATCTCGCGTTCGAAAATGTGACCCAAAAACTATACTTTCTCTACCTTATGGGTAAGAGAAAGTAAAAATCGACAAATACACCTGAAAGTATTTAAAAAATTCAGCTTACACTCTTTGCAGACAGAATTTCATTTAGTACGACATAACTTGTCTTAATCTATTTTTTCATATGTATGCAGTAACTGTATTTCAATCCCTAGCATCTGTTACTATATTCATTTCTTAAAATGTCTCTGGTATAGCTTTAGCTTTGGAGCCCCTTGGTGGCTTTTAAATTTTAATCGTGATATCGGCGATGAATTAAAACGGCTACTGCAAATGCATAATCTCAGTGAGAATCTCGAGATAATTCGGGGCCAAATTTGAAATTTCGCATAAGGTCGTATACTGAAGCTGTTCTATTTATTTAGTACGATTTTTCTCACTTTTACTTTATTTTATTTAAAAAAAAAAAATAATAATTCTATTTACAAATTTATGTATTTATTTTTGGCATTAATTTGTCTTTTTTCTTTTCAAAAACTTTAAAGTTTAATAGGGTTTTTACTTAATATTTTTCAATGAATTATACGATTAAACTAAAAAATACAGCGTTAACTAGATTTTGTCACTAAATGTACCAATTTTTGATATGAGCTAATATTCCGAACCGATACAACGACAAACTTTTAGCTTTGTATATTTTAAATAAAAAAAGTTTGCACATTTACTCAAGGTGCAATACAATAAATGGCGGCAGCGCAAAATCGTTGTCTGAAAGAAATAGTAAGACCTGACATACTAATAACAATTTCTGCATTTCTCAGCAAGAATTTTAATTGCTTAGTATGTATTAATAATTTTATTTGTATATTAATGAGGTATAACAATACTAATAATTTTGTCATATTACTTTATTTTTGTTGATAATATGTATATAAACGTTTCATATTCAGTTTAATTATAGTTTTTCTCATAATAAGAAATTAAAAAAATATATTATAAAAAAAAAGTAAAAAAATATGTTGTATTATTAACTTTGACTCAAACGGATAACTATCTTTATATTCAGTTTAGACTATGCGTATAAATTTATCCTATTTCTCCAATATTAAATTTTCCTTCAACTCACTTCAAATGTAATATCAATATAGATCCGGAAAATGCATATTGGAGGTAGAAGAGTTGTTTTAAGTAAACAAGGCCTCGTATGATTCCTTTGTTGATATTAGTTGTGTTCGGAGAATCATAATTAGCTATTTTGAGAGAAGATATGAGATTTTCGCTAAAAATATCTTCAAAAATATCAGTATATTATTTGAACAATAATATTAGTAATAATTTGCATACACTCCTGTAATATTTGAAATTAAGTTTATTTTGTAAGAATAGACAGTCTCGGAAAACAGGAATAGAATTGTTTCAAATGGAAATAATCTCTGAATATTTCAAGAGAAATCTTTGATATTTTCCAATTTTATCACTATAATTAAATACTAATTATGTATATTAAAATATTATTATGCATTATTAAGGATATTATTTTTTTATTGATTATTAGATGGAAGCATGCTTTCTATAGAAATATATATCATAGTTTTAAAGTACATTTCAAAGACGCATGGGTAAAATATTTGTTTATTCACATCCAAATTTACAATTGATTTAATAATTTGTCGCTAATTGTAATTCTAATCAATTTACATCAAAATATTACAAGAGGTACACATTAGAATACCTGAAATTTAATTTTGATATTATGTTTGTGAATATGAAATGAATGACTGTATAAAGTTTTTGGAGAATCGTACTCTTTAAAAATTGCACCACGATATTGGCACCAATTAAGGTGAGAAAACATTATTCTCGCTCTGAAAAATGTGATATTTTTGACTTTCCGTGAAAGAGTGACATGTAATCGCTCTGTAATAAACAGTGATGTATCACTATACCGCATTTAATTTGTAAAATCATTCTTTTGTAGAATCAGAAATTACTAGCACCATCTACTAACCATATTTAAAATGACATATAAAGAAACATTTATAGCCGATATTAAGCATGTATTTATTCAACACAATTTATTGATAATTTCCGATAACTAAAAAAAAGACATTCATGCTAAAATATATTTTGATAAATATTCAAAAGTATTTTGGTACAATTGACAGAATCGAAGCGTTAGTATTAGTAAATAATATCGAAAACCGTAAGAAAATGCTTTCTTATTCTGAAATATATAAAGTGTAAAAGAAAAGAACAATGCAAATATTTGATGCACAATACCTTACAGTCTATAATATATATATATACATATATATATTTATACATTCATTAATATCTAGCATATGCAAAAGTTTTAAAAAGTGGCCATAATTCTTTATTAAGAATTAAAATCGGCAGCAAAATTTACACACCTAAATTAGGAAAGCAAAATAGTACTTTTTGAACCGAAATTATTTCAAGAAACTCTGCAGCTTTGCGTGCGAAGGTTTAAACATTTTTTTTAATCACAATTATTATTATTATTTTTTTTAATCACAAAAGTTTGAATTGTAACTATTAGACATGGCTATCATCACTTTGAATTTCTGATTTGTGTTTCGTACTTATCTAGGAATTGTTATACATTTATTAGAATATTCGAATTTATTAAAGATTTAAGTTGTACTTCAAAAATACAATTTTCTATTGCATTTTAATAATCTAGCAATACAATACTAATATTACAAGATTTAGTAAATATTAGATTTATATATGGCAATAAAAATTCATCATCACTATAGTTACGTCTTTCGTTTAGGTTTCTTGTTACATAGAAGTAATACAACGGTGATCATGTTCTTCCCCTATAATTTTTTTTTATCACAACCAAACAGCTTATAAGCATCGTTCTTATAATTACATAAGTACAGCATTTTTCTTATAATACAATAAAAGTTGACAAAGTTTTGTATTAAATTGGTTTATTTCATGTTCATAAAGTGTGCATTATATGAAAATTATTCTAAAAAATATTTGGAGTTTTTTAATCAATAATATTATGGTAGCATTTTATATAGATATTTTAAATTATAAATATAGTGATCCATGGGATTTTAAGTTGTGATTTTAGTAGTCCGTGAAGTCGAAATGGTTGGCGACCACTGCTTAATACAATGTTTAATATTAACGGCCCTCTTCAATTACCGTCGCCGGAAGCCCGAGCCAATGTTATTCTATGGGGAAATTTTCTTTACAAATAACTTATTATCTAATACTTATTTTTGAATTCTGTTTTCACATTCAGAAAATTCCCAACTACTAAATTGACGGACATCTTTTAAAAATGTATTTTTTTTAATTTTTAATATTTTATTTTGAAATTGCAAAAAGAAAAAAATTTCACGTATTGAAAATTCGTATTTTGAAGCTTTAAAATAAAATATAAAAAATTAAAAAAATAATTTTTTAAAAAAGGTCCGTCAATTCAACAGCTGGAAATTTTCAGAATGGGAAAACAAAATTTAAAAATATGTATTAGTTAATAAGTTATTTGTAAAGAAAAATTTCCCATAGAAACACATTAGCTTCGGCTTCCGGCGGCGATGAGTGAAGAGGGCCCTTAAGTTAGTACTGTTTTAGTGAAGCAAGTAATAGTATAATCATCTGAAATAGTAATGAAAACATGAAAGAAAAAAAAAAATGATGAAACTATGGCAAAAGCAGAATTTAGTTTTTTTTCTTTTTCTTTTTTTTTTTTTAATTATAACATTGCTTTCAAATTATTCAATCATATTTTCGATAAATTTTATATTTCGACAGATATCCAACTATTGTAAAACTGGTATCGTAAAAATCCGCAGATTAAGACTAATAGTTCTCTGTCCTAAAAAGACTTTTTTGATATTGTTTGTTTCGATATTGATTATCATTAATTTTCTTTTCTTTTTCTTAAAAAAAAAGTTCTATTTACTTTTAGTTTAATTAATTAATTAATTCTACACAGTAATTCCCACGTGATGCAGAATTGTCATTAACAGATTTTGTGCGTTGTTCTTTCACGGTAATTTCATCATTTTTTTTTTTTTTTTTTTTTTTTTTTTTTTTTAATAAATACATAAAAACAATTTTTATAGATGCCACACGCACCTCATAAACTTTAAATTTTACATCTACTTTTTAAGATGGCACGTGATCACGTTTTATATAAAAATTAAATCATTAAATTCATTTTTTACTTATTTTTATTTCATTTTGCACGCGCACTTTTTATTTCCTAATTCAAAATTATTAAAAAAACTTTTTCTATAATGTTTGTTTCGATACTGATTATTATTAATTTTTTTTTCTTTTCTTTTTCATTCAAATAATAATAATAATAATAAATAAATAAAAATAATAAATACGTAAATAAATAAATAAATAAAATGATGTTGATGAAATTCTGGCAAAAGCAAAATTTACTTTAGGATGGAGGAATATTAGTTTCTTTCTTTTCTTTCTTTCTTTTTTTTTTTTTTTTTTTTTTTTCAAATTATAACACCACTTTCAAATTATTCAACGATATTTTAAATAATTTTTATATTTCGATAAATTTCCAACTATCGAAAAGTGACACCGCAAAAATCCCAGATTGAGACGAATAGTCCTCAGTCCTAATAAATAAATAAATAAATTAATTAATTTAAAAAAATCACGCGTAAATTCATGTTTTTTTTTTTTTTTTCCTTGTCGAAAGAATAATTTATAATTGGCATCAATTAGGTTTTTCCTTTAAATCATTTTAAAGCTAAAGTGAGGTTTGTATTTAATATCTTTTGAAATAATTATCCAATATAACTAAAAAATAACGCATTAGCTAGATTTCGTCCTATTTATAAGTGTACCAAGTTTCGTAGAGGTCAGTTCAATGGCTATATAGCGAACGTTTGTATAGCGAACTGAAAATTTGGACAGGTACAATGACAAGATTTCACCTTTATATATATATATATATATATATATAATGCAATTTTTTACCGTTCATGTAATTGAAAAACTAAATTACTCATTATAAAAAAAAATGTACAAAGGTGTTTTTTATTTGACTATATAATTATAAAAATAATATAACATGTTCAAAAACTGAGCATTTTCTTCCCCCACAAAAATCCAAAACTGTCACTATAAAAATATCCAATAGCGATAAACCTGGTTTAATTCCACCCTTTTTTATGAATCTTTTTTTTTTCAGAGTAATGCAATATCTAGTAAATGTATGTAAAAAAAAAAAAAAAAAAAAAAAAAAAAATGTTAAACGAAGATTTTATTCATGTCAGAGATCTTGTTACACATTTTTTACGAGTATACTTGTAAATAAAATCTGTCTGTAACAACAGTTATATAAGATACGCAAACTCGGCAACAGAACAAATAATTGGCGTATAAAATTTATGATTCTTTGTGAGGAAAGATGAACACTTTTCTATCGTTGCTTCGGAAGCATATTTCTTGAAGTCTTTATTAAATTAGGAAATTGCTTGTTTCAGCAAATGATTCTGCATGTAAACAAAAATTATTTGGTTTATATAGAATTCAATCAGCTTTATATTGCTAAACCGGCAGAAAATACGATCTGAAATGTTTTGATATATTGTGTAAACATAATAGATATTCTTATGAGACTACTATATGTAATTTTGTAATATTTGTACTATATTTTTCAAAAATAGGATACTGTTTATTTTCACTTTTTCTATATTCAATAGAAAGAAAATATTGGATTCATAAAAATTTTCGACTTCGAGGATTCGATGGATTTGCAGATTTTTAGAGTTCTAGAACACGATTTGACCATTTTTAGAAAATATCTGCCAGTCCGTCTGTCTGTTGTGTGCGACAAAGTTTTGTGGCAATTGCGTTTAAAAAACTACTACACAGAATTTCATAAATTTTTATATGTAATTTCACCTTGACATACATTAGTGCTTATCAACTTATGATGAAAATCGTCCAACAGGTGGCGTTGCCATCCCGCTTTTTCTAAATTTTCAACATAGCAGTAAAGGACAAAATTTCGTATAATTGTATACAAAGAGAATTATTTTTGAATTATCATCATGAAATTAAAAATTATTATTTGTAATAGTGATAGTCAACTGGTTAAAAAAAAAAAAAAAATGTATATTCAGAAGCATCGTTTCCCCCTGGGGGGGGGGGGAAGTCCCTCCCATACCCGAGGAAGCAGGTACATTATTATTATGACTATCTTTCAAAAGAGCTCGTCAGTACCTTTGAATCGAATATTTGAACAATCGATCTGCAATAATTTAAAATAAAGTTATTTGATTTTTTTTTTCATTTTTAACAGGAAAAAAAAAAAAAAAAAAAACATAGAAAAAAAATTGCATTTTTTAAATGTATCATACAGAGAATAAAATTGATTTTATAAAAATATTGACTGCTATATTACTTTTCTAGAATGGAAATCGTCTGAATTCATCATGGAAGATAATCTTAATAAATAATAACTCCAGTAAATTATTTTTACTGAGGGAGTTTGTAAAGAAAAATACATAAAGTCATGTGATAGCAACAGAATATTAGTTTTATTTATATTAATGATTTTCTAAGTATTTCTGTCATGTATACACACTTGGAAAAAGTAGGTGGTAAGAAGTTTAAGGGAAAAAAAAAAAAAAAAACTGTATGTTACTTTCTAATGTTAAATATTGTTAAACTATATAGTATATATATATTTTTTTATAATGTAGTAAATGCAAGTTCCTTCGCTTAAAAAATGCACCGAATGTCTGATGTTGAAAAGTAATACATGAAAAAAAAAAAAAAAAAAAAAAAAACGCAAATAAACACCGTACATCGCAAAGAAACTCGCAACAGCATGATGTACTTTGCTCTTCTGTGTTATTATTTCGGCTCCAAAAAAATTTCTGCGCAACTGCCTTGTTGAGTTATATGAAAGCCTCATGTGTTAAATCAATCACAATGAAGATGTGCAGGATGACAATTATTGAATTATATGAAATAAAACGTATATTACTTACGAACTACGGCGTGCACACACTTTATTCTACATGCAAATGTCACTGCAGATATTCAGATTCAGGTTATGACACATTCGATATGCCTTGCCATCATTGAAGATGATGTGGCGCAGACGAATAGTGAAATTCTTCATGACCCTCTGAAGTGACGGGACATCGATGCTGTCGATGTCCTCTTGAATGGTTGTTTTTAGCTCAGCAATGGTTTTGGGGTTATTGCTGTACACCTTGTCTATAATATAGTCCCACAAAAAAGGAGTCGCATGGATTCAGATCCGGAGAATATGGCAGCCAATCCGGGCCCATACCAGTGGCTTCTGGGTATCCCAGAGCTAGATGGTGGTCCCCAAAGTGCTACTCCAGGAAATCAAATTCTTTCCTGCTTCGATGGGGGTTTAGCTCTGTCTTGCATGAACCACATCTTGCCGAAATCAGGGGCACTTTGGATAACGGGGTGAAATCATTTTTCAAAACCTTCATGTTGGCATCAAGTCCAACATCAACCTGGAATTAAGACCAGAATATATCGCACAACGCTTCCTTTCGACTGCGTCATTTACTTTATGGTTGTCTGTCCCAATTTAATACTATTAAATTGTTGAATGGAAATATCTATTTTACGAGCAGACTGCAAATGTGCAGTAATTTTAGGCACTACTAACAAATATAAATTTTTACATAACTCTAATCTTAAACCTGTATGGAAGCATTTACACCATATTTAATCACTATTGAGGCCTCATTTAATCCCGATACCACAACATTAATTTACGCAATTTTGCATACATGCATTAATTCTACGCAATTTTGTGATATAAATGAGGACTCACTGTCATTGTGTACTAACGCCTTTAACTTAAACTATCTTCCAGATTCATTAGCTATATAGCATATCGCTTTGATTAATAAAAAAACCCCTGTATTCATTAATAAAACACTCCTGTATTCACCCCTGTATTCATCTACTATTCATACAAGTTAACTTGTTCTGTGGAATAAATTCCGGTACTGCTAAAGTATTTGCAAACAAACTGTCACTGGGCGTCAATGAATTATTCGATTGTCCCACTTCTGTAATGCTTTTTCCCTCTCTGAGGAATTTATTCGAAGCTCCCGAATATTTTTCGACTGATTTAGATTCCGTTGTCTGATAGTGGTATTTCAAAAAAGGGAGTGTTCTACGACGCATTATCTTACAGGGACATAAATACCTTGATTTACAATTTGCTACAGAATGAGCGTTTAAACAATTTAAACACAATTTATCATTCTTTGCAATTTCAACCTTCTCATTTACAGGTAATTTTAAACAACTAGGGAATTTTACCAGAGTGTGATTTTCCTCACAAAAAATAGACTTGGAATTTTTGAGATCGAATAAAAATAATTCTAACACAATTTTTTTTATAAATTTTAAGTTTCTTCGATTTTTTGAAATTTAATTGAATTTTTATAAACAGATTTTCCCCACTAAGTAAAGAATACGTCAGCTACTCTTCTTTATTCGAATAGTTTTAAAGCAGCTATCCGCTTGCCTATATGTGAGATGCTGTTTCATTATCAAGAGTTTCAACTAATTTATCCGAAACTATTAATTGATTTAACGTTTCAAAGTCAGGAACCTTCTTAATTTTAAATAGTACTCGAAGCTATTTTTTAACCACGTACCAAACTGTGCATAAGATTAATTAAGGCGATGTGGCCTTTGAAATTGATCTAAGCATTACTAAGGCATAGGTTGAAATTCCTTTAAAATAAGTTCTTTAATTTTGTTATAATCTTTAATCGTTTTAGTATATAAGTATGTTTGCTGCTTTTGCACGAGCAAATTTCACTTTCATTCTCTCTGGTACCGATTTAGTATTAAATGCTCTTTCCAAAGACAAAAAAAAAAAAAAAAAAAAAAAAAAAAAAAAACATATCCCACGATTCTGGATTATAGGATACATTTAAAGTTAGAATTTTAACACTGTTAATTAAACTACCTATTGATAGAGAATTATCATTTTATTTCTCATTTTGTATAATATTTTCAACTTTTTTTTTATCTCCAGGTATTTGTGCTATTTCAAGCTCATTTTTTGAACATTCTAGTTTAATTATTGATAATTGAAATTGTTTCTTTTCCTCGTCTTTAAGACATTCTATGACTGATTGGACCAGTTCCTTTACTTCATTTGCATATTGTTTATATTTCTCAGAACATTTTATTAACAGGGCTATTTCAAACACAATCATTTTATCATTAAATTCTAATTCTAAATCTAAGGCGAAAAATCTTACATCGTCTTTATTCGAGCCGTTGACCATTGTCGATTTATTTATTTTTAATTCATTCTGTAAATATATTTATTTTACTTAATCTCAATATTCACTAAATACTTTTAATATATCACACTATTTATTCCTATAATAAACATAAACTCACTTAAATGTCATTAAAATTCAACTATCTAATTACTGTTCTTAAAAAGTAATAACAATAAATATCTCTATCCTTATAAATATAACGTTTGTTTTTAATTAATAAATGCCATAAACATAAAGCTATATTAATCTTCTTCTTTAAATTAAAATTATCAATTTTTGTTTTATTGAGTTTATTAAAAGCACTTATTGTTACTTCTGTTTTCTATGTGCTATTTAATCCGGCTTGACGGACCAAAATGTTCTCGTTTGGTTTGGAACTCGACTTTATCTATAGGATTGTTTCATCACACTTTCCATAGTGAAAAATTTAAAGGTACATAATTAATATCCTCTTATAACCACATTTAATTAATCACTCAAGAATTGATACTCATATTTACTTCTGTTATACTACAGATTATAATATTTTATTTCTTTTTCGATATTTCGTAGCAGACCTCCTCTCTCTGAGGCTGCCAGGAGTGGGCTGACTGCTGAGCATGCATTCTCAGTATCACATCACAGGAGCGCCGCCAAACACAAGCAGGCGTTTCAGCAACTGTATAAATAAAATATACTCAGTTTTGTTGCCAAAAGATGAATGATAACAGAACATAAAAAATGATACTTAAAAATTTTTAGCCTTCAGTTTTTCATAAATTTTTGCGTTTTCAGCTGTTCTGGATATAAATAAACCATTTAAAAAGAAATGTTTGTTTATGCGCATGTTAGCAAAATATTGTAGGCGCTGTATCCACAGAAAAAATGTTCAGAATTTTGTTAAAAGTTGATATTCGATATTTGGTAATACATTTAACTAACGTTGGTGCTGATTGGTTTTGGAGATATATTGTCCAGCAGGTTGTGTTTCGATGTTGGGAGTTTCTGCATTTCAAAGAAGCCCATATCTAAGTTTCTATAGAATGATAATGCACAAAAAACTTTATATGTGAGATGTATATTCACCAATGATGATAATTTCACTTAAATAAAATTTATTACATTTTGTTTTACACAAAGAAAAATATGTCTTGAAATCAGAGCTGTCGTTAAAAATAAAAATAAAAATAAAAATTAAATTAAATAAAAATTAAAACCTAAATAAATCAGGAAAAAAAAACCTTTCATAAATCAAAACCTTTTTTAATTTGCGTATAACTTAAATTGTATGAAATTTTGATCTGCCATTCATTCCCTTAAAAAGCATTTCTATTACTCTTATGCCTGTTGCCTATTAGACAAAAAAAAAAAAATCTCTAGTGGAAAACATAGGGATGCTACATCTATTCAAATTACTATGTCCTTAGGTTTATCGAATTTTAATATTTTGCCCGTGCAGATTTAACAACATTCTTCTACAGGAGTTTTTAATAGAAAAGTTTACGTATATAAAATAAAAAAAACTGCATAAAAAAAAAGGCATGTTTGAATGTCTTCTTTAAAAGAGAATATTTTTTAATAATCATAAGAGAATACAATTTTTCTCAAACTCACATTTTCCATACCTTTCGAAGGCTATCACATTTAATCAACTTCTCTTATAATTAAACGTACGACAAATTTATCGTTTTCGTATTAATATATAGAAAAACAATTTGTATTGCTTGAATTTATATAGAAAAAAAAGGCAGAAGAAATTTTTGTGGTTGTTATAACATACTTTTAAGTGTCTTTGAAATTGATACAAGTTTACTTTTCTTTATCTATAGTGCCAGTTCTCCAGTTTATATAATAAGAGTGTATATGGCTCAAAGAACAAACATAATATTTGATACATTTATTGAATTTTTATTTGATTTTGCATACGCATAGACAAATTAGCTAATTTATGCATTGGAAACCAATCCTTGAAAAATAGTGCTTTAAAACTAATAAAATTCTCGATTTTAATTTACAATTAATAGAATCTATGCCGGCTTCTAAAATGAGATTTATTGAGTGAAAATAATGTTTATCGTTTTCGTGCTGTAGATCGATATATTAAATTATCGTTCGAATTTGCTTGCTACATGGCTGCGCGTAATCAATTATGCGTATCAAAATATATTGCGAGCGTATTTAAGTATTCTCAAGGGAAATTTGACAAAGTTTAACTACGATTTCGTATGTCATTTTCGGTAAACATAGTAAGTCACTTATTATTACGGACCATTTTGCCGAATCAGAGGATTAAGCTAAACATTTGAAGTGGAGGAGTTAAAATTAATATTATTGCAACCAGATACAAAATGCAGTAATATATATATATATATATATATATATATATATATATATATATATGTATTGCAAAAATACTGAAGTGGAATAATAATAATAATTAAAAAAAAATGATTTTTTGTTATTAGAATGTAAAAGAAAAGATAGATTAGTATGGTAAATTATCATGTACCATAAAAGGTATCTTATTAAAGATTTTTAAAAAATATAATTTTATTAGAGATTTTTTTTTTAAATTATGATTTTATTTAAAAGATCTTGTATATATATGTGTGTAAAAAAAAAAAATGCAATAGGCATTAGTGCAGTAATACACTCGGCAACTAAATTATTGAAGCACTAGCAATAATTCCTCCTTGAAAGATGAGCACCTAAGACTGTTTTGTTAAGTAAATATTTGTCGAGTCATGATCCTAGTCTTATACTGTTTATAAAGAAGTAAATTAAGGATGAGAATTAGCGATCAAAGTAAAATGAAAGTACATGAAATGTGCGGATGTGTGCTTCAATAATTTTGCTGCAGACTGTAGATGAAATCAATGGAAAATATGTTGCAAAATAATGAAATTAAATTGTAGTAGTTTTGTAAATTATATTGGAACCTATAAGACAAAAGAAGAAGCTAGAAAAAAAAAATATATATATATAAATTTTCTTAAAGGGAAATTTATCAAGACGACTTTAAAAGACAAAATATTATTAAATATGTATATATATATATATATATATATCGAATCTATATAGACTATTTAAAACAAAGTGGAAGATCATTATGGCTACATATATCATCCAGTGCTTTGTCGTGAGATAATAGGGAGATATAAACGTTTTATTCTAATAAATATCTTTGTATTTCTTTCATAAATTTGATTTGATTTTATAAGCTTTTTTAAACTAAGGGCACTTTAAACTGCCGTCGATAGATAAAGGGTTAAAATTTTATCCAATAAACGTAAAGTTGTAAGAATTTCTCGGAAGCTTTTTAGAACAAAGTTTACACTAGATTAGAGGATTTGAATACATTTTAAAAAATTTGTTTTGGCCAAGATATGCTTTACTTGTAGAATTTCATAAAAAAATAATATTTTTTATTAATGTAGAATTCTGGTTATATATTTTTAATCCGGGGGGTTAAATAGAATTCAACTAATGGAACAAATGTCTCCTCAGAGATTGTCTGATTTTATCTCTGAAAAAAGCTTTGTCTTTCATTAAGAAAGGATTTAGAAAGAGCTAAATTAGCTATTTTCCTTTCCTTTCCATGAAAGAAACAAATAAATAAAAGCTACAAAAACATTAAAAAAAAAAAAGGAAAGAAAGAAAAAAGAAAAACGAGAGCAGAAGAAAAGTAGAAAAGATGACAATCTAAATTACCTTCCAAACTGCCAAAGTTTTAAACGAAATTTTTTTCTCAGAAAACATAAAGTATGAATAAAAGGTTTATATGATGCATCTGATACAGATTCGGATAAAAGTTAAATTGAAAGCATAAGGTTTAAAAAAAGAAAGAAAAAAAACTATAGGAAAAAACTCTGAAAGTCAAAAAAATTTCTTCGATGATAATAATAATAATAAAACTGATACTTGTTGATTATTGATAAAATATACAATGAAGAAAATTTTAAAACTATTTATTGGACAAATTCTTAATATTTTTATTAAGTTTATAATTAATAAGCAAATAAATATTATAAAATTTATTTGAAAAATTCCAGTTTACAAATTTAAACAGCATGATGTGGTCTCACACAAATTAGAAAAACAAGTATTAATATTGATATTACTTAACTTCTCTATGAAAAACAACCGTGTTATCATTTTTCTTCTCACAAATGATTTTAAAGGACATTTTGTATCTTAAGGATAAAGTAAAACTTTTCATAAATGGTAATAAATAAATAATTCTTGTAAATTATTATGTATTAGAGCTGTGAAAATTTGCTTACATGTGTTAGGACGCTGCCATTTAAAGTATGTTTTTTTTTTCTTTTTACCATTCAAACGTTATTTATTTGTTTATTTTTTAACTTACTTTATCAATTACTCTACAAAGTAGTACTGAATTATATTCAGAATATATTATTCAATTATAGATAATGATATAAGTTCGAGAGGAAAAAATAAATAAATAAAATATAAAGTAGCATTGGTTGTCTCGCAAACCAATTCCCTATAATTATAACATAAGAAATACGGTAGATATAACTTCTATAAAATTAAAAAATTCAGACTTTATTATAACAAAATGCAACCAACATCGTTTCTTTCTTTATTTTACTCCATTTCTTAAAACAATTTTTGTACAAGCCACACGCACCACATAAACTTTAAATTTTATATCTCCTTTTTAAGATAGCACGCGAACATGTTTTTATAGAAAAATTAAATCATTAAATTGATTTTTTTACTTATTTTTACTTCATTTTGCACGCGCACATTTTATTTCCTAATTCAAAATTATATATAAAAAAAAAAGAAACTTTTTCGACAGTATTTGTTTCGATACTGATTATTCAATACTGATACACCCCCCCCCCCCCCCAAAAAAAAAAAAAAAAAAAAAAAATGGTGAAATTCTGGCAAAAGCAGAATTTAGTTTAGGACGGAGGACTATTATTTTATTTTATTTTTCTTTCAAATTATAACAACGCTTTCAAATTATTTAATTATGTTTTTGATAAATTTCAGATTTCGATAATTTCCAAATATCGAAAAATGACATCGGAAAAATCCCAGCTTGAGACTAATAGTCCTCAGTCCTAATAATAATAATAATAATAATAAACATAGATTTAGGATGAACTTCTTAAATATCTTTTCAGAGTGGGATCAAGAATTTGTTTACTATGGTTCATGTATACACCTTATGGGAATATTTGAGCCCCATTGTGAAACAGAAAGTAAAAATTAATTATACATAGAAATTAAAAATAAAAAAATCATTAAAATTTTCTCTGTTAGTTAAAAAAAAAAAAAAAAGAAAAGAAAAAAAAAGAAAAAGAAAAAAAAAAAGACCACTAAAATATTTTATTTAAATGGGAGAGAAGATAAATTAAAATATGGCTTAACTATTCCTATTTTTCTTTCCTTTATACATACACACATACATACGTATATATACTAGCAGGCTTTGTTCGCATCACCGCTCACTATATTTAAATGAATTCTTAAAATTCCATATCACTTATTAATTAAAGAAACGCGAAATATCAAAAATTTTATACTGATTCTAATTAAATCAGCCAAATCCTCGGTTTGGTTCCCCACTGCATGCGACATCGCCTTACGCGAACGCGTATAAAAAAAAAAAAAAAAAAGTATACACACAGGAATTTCTGTTATTTCCCAATGCCTTCAGTGTTGTCGTCCCTCCTCCAATATGTTGTTCACAATTTCCAATGCGTGAGGTAAAACCATACTCACAGATGCCCTTCTTTATTTACCCTTTTTAGTTTTAGTGCTACGAAAGTAATTACTACCAATTCTTAGATACGAAATCCAACCCACACTTCAAATTTTGCATTCTTGTGGTAAATCAGAGTAGCATTTGTGAGCGCTCATAGGCATGATTTCGAAGGGATGTCAAAAGTTATGAAGCCTTGAAAATGAATTTCTTAGTTCAGATGGTTCTTTTGGTCGAAGCAAAACATTAGTTAGACTTGAACCTCTCTAGATAAGTTTGTGATGTTAGTTATAGTGGGAGTTGAAAAGTCTAGCTTTCGATGAAGTTTTCGTGTATGGTTAGACAGGTAGGTTATCTTAAGGAAGTTTTTTATAACGTATATTTAATGTGACTTCAATAAGACCTATTTAAGCAGCGAGATTTTCAAGACAATGGAGCTGAGTTTGGAATTCAATTTAGAGTTGAATTCCAAAAAGGTTAACTTCAGAGTCTTTCAGTAGAACTTTCTTCTCGGCGAGCTCCGGTATGTAACTCAATGGGCGCTTTTTTGCAAGCAAGTTACTGAAGCAAAGAGGAACATTATTTTGGGTAATTAAAGTTTACTTGTCGTAAGCTAATTTAAACATATACACTTTTCGCACATTTCTTCATGACATGCATTATAATTTAACATTTATTATCCTAATATAGTCAATCATTCTCCCCCCCCCCCTCTCCGTATTGAAGTTTAGAATAAATTTTCTTGCGTTTCATATTCCTCGCTATTTTTTGGGTCCGAAATGTAGATTTTAGTCATCAGCATGGCGAATCAAGTTGTTCAAGGTAAACAAACTTGACAAGTGAGGCTTAAAATTGGATTTTTTGCCCCTTCTTTCTCCCAACTGAGAAACTGGAAAAAACCCCGTCAGAGTGTATGCTGGTATACGTAACCAACTCACATAAAAGAAAACGTCATAATAAAGTATTTTCTAGCAGAATTATGCTTGAAAAATGTTGCCTTTTCACCGCCATGAAAAGCAGAAAGTAGGGATTTTCCCAAAATCGCACATCAAAGTTTGCCTTCCTGATGTTATTGTTTGCAGAGATATGCAAGTAGGGAAAGTGGTGATTAAAAAATTCCTACATAGTATGTGTTGTTTACACATAACCAGACTACACACAAAAAATCGTATTCTTTAGATAATCTGCAACCTAGTTACAATTTGAAACGTTTTTCATCCCAGTTCCCAAAGATGAGAAGGTGGGAATTTTCTCATAATAGCGTAACAGTGATTCTTGGATGGTCATAACGAACCCGCACACCTAACCTCGCGATTTCAACACTCATAAATGACGCTGGAAAGCTTTAATGCGAGATAAAAAAGAATCTCGACCTTACCCCTTCGTACCTCCCCAAAACCAAAAATCGCATAAAAAGAAGTATTGAATGTATCTCCAGAAGACACACAGCCATTTTCAACATCTTTATCTATTTATTGGTAGAATTTCATTTGAAAATCCCGATTTTGCCAAAAATCGGTAAAAAAAAAAAAAAAAAAAAAAAAAAAAAAATCAAATTTGCCGAAATTAACTTTTTTATACACAGGTCTAGCCCTCTATGTGACTTTCTTCACCAAGAAGTAATTTGAAGATTATTTATGATTTCAAACGTGTTTTTGCAAATGCTTCCCAGGAGAAAAGGGGGATTTTGCAAAACCTCGACAAAGTAGTGGTCAGGGCCTGAAAATTAATCTTCACTCGAAATTCGTAGCCCAAACTTCTATGGCATCATCACGGCCATGTTGAGTAAATTATTGGACTGTTTTATATTTATCTCAATCATATTTATGCTCTTAGTAAAGATAGACGAGTTTATATTAATACTCTTTTATATTTATAGATGAAGGATTATGTGAAGTCATACCTTGCTCCTTTCTCGCCACCTTCCATGGAAAATTTCTGAAATTCCTAAAGTTGATTTTTATGTATTGAAGTTTGTTTCATTTTAACGGTAAAATCTTAAAAAATATCTTTTTTTTTTAAATTATTATTTTGAGGTATTAAGAATTTTTTGAAATTATGTTTTGTGCTTGTGAAAACAAGCTTTGTAGAATCTTCCTTTAGGACCGAATTTTTTAAATCTCTGAAACTTATTTTTAGGTATTTGTGGCTGTTGTATTTTAAAGCATAAATATTTTGGATATGTGTGTTTCTCTAGGAGACATGAGCGATTTTGTAAAATGAAGTTCGACGTCTTCCTCAGTTCAAGAAGTGAATTTTGTAATATTCCTTCTTAGTGAGAGTCTATATGAGATAAAGAATGTTTTGACCAATTTCATTCTCTTAGGTGCAGGGCTTTGGGCTTGGCGATGATGAATCATTCACTCAATCTCTCAGGACAAAATATTACATACAGTCACCTTTTGTACATTTTGTGTAATATCACTAGCCATAGAATGAAACTGGGCTTTTTTTAGCTCACTGTAAGGTGGTGACTCCTGATGAATTACCTCAACAATATGAGAAAATTATTTTATTTTATTTTATTATTAATTATTCAATTATCTGTGTCTTGTTCAATACATTCATTTTCTCTCTCTCTTTTTGCTCATTTTGTTAACATCAGTTCTATTAGAAAACTATTTATAAATAAGTAAATAAATAAATAAAATGAAATTTATCACACTTAATTTGCATACATATTTCTTTATTAGATATAAAAATTTACTATTATTTAAGAAGAATAAACTGTGTATGATTTTAGCTGCTTAAATATTTATTGTGAAAGTGTATATATTTGTAATTACTGAAAAAATAATTTGATACTATCTGCCTTTATAAAAATCGAATATTCAGTTCGGACTAAAAGGTTTTTCTTATAAATATATTTAAAAATCCTATTCAAAAATAAAATTAACTGCAAACTCATATTTAAATATAAAATTCAAGAATAAAACAAATCAATAGAAACTAAACAAAATTAATAAACAAACTAAAACCAAATAGTGTACGAAGAATAAATTTAACATAAACCAAAATTAAAAATGAAACAGAGCGAAATTGAAATTAACATGGAGACAGGCGGCATGGCATAAAACATGCACTGGAGTAAGACTCCTATATAGGAGCTCCTATTATAGGAGCTCTACACTGGAGGGTTAAACTAGTTTTACGCATGCAACGTTCCCCTCACCTGTCAGGACCAAATGGAGAGGAAAAAAAAAAAAAAAAAACTCATGAAACAATTCTCTAAACCATCCTTTCTTTCCAACAACATTTTCAACTTATTACTCCTTTTAAACTGATTCAGAAATTGGTACGTCATACCTTTCACTAAACCTCCATGGAAACCCTGGGCTGTGCTCTGACGACACCATTCTACCATATCCTCAAACATCTCTTCCAAGTCTGAATTTAATCTAGCTATACGTATTAAACCATTTCTAAACAAGTTCTTTTTAACTGAAATATGTACGTTACATGTAAAATGCATTAGCTTTATTGTTTTAAAATGAAAGTCGTTTCTTTTGTCATATTTTCTAGCTACAAGATTTTTATTCTCTAATTTTATATTTGTGTCCAAATAATTTATATTTTTACAATTCGTGGAAGAGGGTTCTAGCTTTAAATTCTTAGGATAGTAATGAAAATCAATATCTGTATTTTCACCATTTAACCTGATCAATACAAGGTCATCGATATATCTGCAACATAATGTTTCTCTGTTTATACTGTTATTCTTTTCATAAATATGTAAGTAGATATCAGCTAGTATAGAGCTTAAACTCCCCCCCCCCCCATTGGGATTCCGAGAACTTGTTTAAATACTTTAATTCCCTCATACAGATAATTCTCTTGAACGATAAACTTAAATCAAATTAACGAAGAAATCTTTATCACTTTCTTTATTACTATATTTATTATGAAACTCCATAACTTTTTCCTTTAAATCTTTTAAACCAATAGTATTATAAAGGTCTGCAAAATCGTTAGCGTATAGGCTGGTAATTTTGACTTAGTTATTCTAGTTAATTAAAACAATAATTCACAGCTATTTTTTATTATAAAAGTTTGTTCTCCCACTAACATTTTTTTCAAACATTTCACTCAAAACCTTCAACAACTTTTTATTAGATAATTCAAGATAAGTTCCATAACCACAAGTCACTGCTCTTAATTTCATAGGGTTTTTATGAAACTTTGGCACTAATATTAAATATGGGAAATTTTGGCTTTTTTGTTTTAGTTTTAACATTTTATAAAATGCCTTAACCCTGTTCTCTATAACTGTAACTTTCGAATTAATAAGTTCATATTTTTTTGTATTATTATAACTTGCGCTTAAAATATCATCATACAGTTTTTTACAAATTATTGCATAGCTTGTATTAGCTTTATCCACATAAGTTACTATAAGCCTCTCCCGAAGTTCCTTAATTGATTTCATTAGTTTTAAATATTTTTGATGAGAAACAACGTCACCATCCCTCACATATTCTCTCTTTAAATCCTTAAAAATATGATATTTCCATTTTTCGAAAACAGTATATGGAAAATTATACTTGTACATCATTTTTTGTATAAATATTTCTATATTAGAATTCAGCCGTTTTTTGCGGCACTTTTTGTTATCATACGCCTAATTCTGTATTTAGTTCCATATTCTATAACTTTTCTCAACTCTTCGCCCTCTCTCTCTCTCTCTCTCTCTCTATATATATATATATATATATATATATATATATATATATTATATATATATTTCTTCCTGACCATTTTTCAGTCTAGAAGATAATATTTTATTTGAAGCATTTGTACCCCAAGGGATTTTTGTGATGGAATTTTGCTAAAAGATATATATACTTATATTTTGTCTATTATAATGACGCATTTGGTTTCCAAGATTCCATTTTTTAAAGAATAGAGTATCTTTTATCTAAAAAAAATATCATACTTAAAAAGTAAATACAGTATGTAAAACAGTTTTTTTTTTAGAATGAATATAAAATTGTATGTTATTCAAGCTTTTTAAGATTGCTGCAATTTTACGGTTATGTTCTGCAAATGGATTATTTAAAAAATAATCACTTGATATTTTCGAGGCTTATAACCAAATACAGGAACTGAAAAATTGAGATTTATAATTAAAAAATTGATTCATTTAAATGTAGTGACTAGCAAAGTGGACAAAGCCAGCTAGTAGTTAATACAATCGAATCAGTCATTTGAGAAACACCTCATGTCCAGTTTTGGCCAAAATTGAGTTACACATATTAAATTGTTGGTGAAGGCTAGACAAATCCAATACGCATAAAACAATTCATCTCTACTTAATAACCATGGTGATGCCGCATTTGGAAATATCCATTCCTTTGAGAAACACCTCATCTCCTGGAAATGTGTTGTTTCTCAAATGACTTACAAAAGAATGTGTCTGGTGGTAGCACTGTTTTTTGTTATTCTACTTTAATGTGGCTCCCATATAATCCCTTTGAGACCTCTTAAACCAGATTTGGGGATTTACCTGTACTTCTTAACTCAGGCACATTGGGACGTGCCTAGATACCTAGGCCGTGGCCTGTGGTTCGTAGCCGAGATGTTTATTTATTTATTTATTTATTTTTTTGCGAGTTTACTTCTCTTTCTTTTTCAGATACCTTGTCTTTTTATTTGTCTAATATTTTTTCACACGCAGTTTTCATCCCCACCCTCTCTTCTAAGCTGTATGAAAGATATATTCTTATTATGTCAGAACAAAAAGAGACTTGGTTTGTTTTCAGTATGGAGATTTACTGATTTTCGATTCTTTTTTAACTTAATTTGTGGCTTACTGGAAAGTTGGAAAAATATCTATCATTTTACCATTATTTATTAAACTCTCTTTTACTTAATCTCTTTTACAATGTATATCATGAGGGCTTAGCTAAGAAAGGGACCAAACGAAATTTGTTCATTTTTAGTTGATTATATCAATGAAGGTTTTGATGCTGGTGTTAGGCATCTTCATTTTTTTCCGATGATGCACCTGGACAAAACAAAAACACCGTGGTTGTGCGGTTTTTTCTAGCCCTAATAGAAACTGACCGATTCGACAGTATTCATCACTGTTTTCCTATTCGAGGTATTTGTACCTTCGTGTGACCGCGACTTTAGTGTAATCAAACGAAAAATTAAAACAACTGACAGGATTTACACACTAAAACAGTATGCTGAACTTATGTTGCACTCTGCTGCTATTCAGGACAAGTTCCTGGTGGAAATAGTAGAAAGAGAAAAATTAAAGGATTTTATATCATGGTGTGGTCAACTTTATAAAAAAAATGTAATATCTACGGAGACTCAAGCAAGGAATATCCCAAAGGAAAACAAAATAAAACTCAACATTTCAACTTTTATGGAGTTTCATTAATTTAATAAACATGTAGGCCAAGTTAAAGTAAAAAACTTTATTGGTGGACTCAATAAACAAACTTTTGACTTGAAAAAACCGGGAACTGGTTTACTAGAGCTTCCAAAAATCAGTGCCTACCCGCAAAAATGTGTACCTATCAATATCAACAAAATCAATGACCTCAAGAAAATCGAAGCCTATATATCTGCAGATATTGTTGGTGAATTTTATTCAAAAATTTATGACTGGCCAACTATCGATATGGATGATATTGAAATGTTTTAAGAAACAATGTTTGGAAAATGTGTATATATTATTTGAAAAATGAAATACTGATTTTTATTAATAATTTGAATTGTTTTACCTTTTATTTCATACCCGATAACATATCGTTTAGTCAGTCATTTGAGAAACAACACATCTCCAACAACGTTTATAATTTTTTTAAATATCAAAATAAAAATAATAAAGATTTATTTTGGTAGAATTAGCTTACCAAACCCCTGTAGAAACATATAAAAAAATTCAAAAAATATATGATGTTAAATTATGGACCAGCTGGGTTTTTTTTTGATTTCCCGAAAGTTTACTTTTTTGGATATGAGGTGTTTCTCAAATGACCGATTCAATCGTCGTTAAAGCAAAATAATTATTTATGTAAACACGTATCTAAAATTATTAATAATACTTATAAATTTTCAGTTGTACAGACAACCATATTAACTGAATTTCAGCAATGGTCGATTGTTTTAAACAATTAACTTTGAAATATTTAACAATATTGAAAAGATAGAATGTGGTAGTTCATCACAGAATAAAATATATCTCATAATAACGGATACTTTTACTATGTTACTTTAAGTAGTTTACATAAACAACTATTAGCGTTATTAGTTTTACAACATTCTAATGTAGTTATCTACTGATGAACTTAACGTGTAAAAATGGGATTTTGCAGAGTATAGTAAAACTAAATATGAGGAAAAAAATGAATAATGTATACATAAGAATGTTATTCATAGAACTCAGATTCCTTCGATCTAAGAAATTAGGCATTATTTTCAGCTGAAATGTGATTTATTTCATTAAACATTATTAAGATATATTTAACAGGGAAGAGGTGCCGTTCACCGCTCTAGGAGCAGTGTCGAGCGATTCCAGCTGTGCTCGGTCCCTCTTCCGGAACGTTTATTTAAAAACTCAAAAAAAAAAATATATATATATATATATACAAAAACCGCTAGAGACAGGCCTCCCACGCGACAAGGAGCGGCATGCTCTATGCTTGTAGATAAAGTGACAAGTGGCCTAAAGAGATATGGTAGCAAGGTATTGGTGAGAGTTCATGAGAAAAGATTTGGTGCTGGGAAAGTCTTTATAAATTTTTGTGCTGTGAAAGTCTTCATGAAAATTAGTTGCCGGGAAAAGACCCTTCTCGACAATGGGCAACGCTGTTGTTCATTTAAACATGGAAACTAATTATTATATGTGCCGGGCTGTGCCCCACACGACAAGGGGCACCATAACAACTATTATGCTGATGTCATTTAACTGGGAGGGTCTTATATGCTGATTTTTTGAAACAAGACAATAGGCTGCAGTTGTTGATGACGATATCTTATGTTGTTTTGAAATGCCCTACAGCACAAGATTACTGAAAAGATGATTTTGGGAAAGTTCGATGGAACTTTATTAAATGCCCTCTGAATTCAAAGTTATTATTGAAGTAGGATTACATCTTCATAAATTTAAACGGAGAGTAGTGGGGGCCCGAAAGAATGAGGATGTTGATAGCTCTAATTTTTGTAAACAAGTGATGGCTAGTATCCATTCGTTATGGCGTTATATTTCACATCCCAGCAAAATTCACACCTGTAGCGATAGCATGGTTGTAACTCTGTTACGTATAAACAATGTATTTGTAGCACACTTTCAAACTGAGAGCGCGACACGTGGGTCCCATACATTATATTTATTTGCAAGATAATAAAATTCAAATTAGTAAAAAGAGATCAGGTCTTACTGTAGATTCACTGGATTCACTGGATTATGCATAACGTTAAATAAAGATAAATATATGAACAGATATTTCCCATTTGTTACATTTAGAATTAGAAACATTATCTACCAATAAGTATTTGGACACTTTCGGATTTAAATGTTTTGTCAAATATCTAGAAAAAGTCTTTAGGAATAATCTTGAAACTTTGAGAGTATAAAGAACATGTTATACAGGATGTTTCAAAACTCATGGGCAAAAATTTAAGGGGTGGTAGAAAACATCTAAACAAGCCCTTTCATCATGGGCGGAGAGCCAACGGTGATCGATAGAGGGCACTGCAATGGAAAGTATAAAGGGCGCGTTTTCTTACTCATCGTCATTTCTACCATGGATTTGAGCAGGCATAGCGAAAAACAGTAATCAGGAAAAGGCGGACATGCATTTTATGTATGGTCTGGCGAATGAGAATGCTTTGGTAGCCGCAAGACCGTTGTGGTATTTTTCAGTCTGGCACGTGTCTTCTTGAGAAACGCTGCCTATACAGTCTTGTGGCTTCCAGAGTATTCCCATTCGTCAAACCATACATAAAATGCATGTACACTTTTTCCTGATTACTGTATGTCACCATGCCTGCTGAAATCCACGGTAGAAATGACAATTTGTAAGAAAACGCTGGCTTTATACTTTATACAGCTTTATACTTTATACTTTATACAGCTGGCTTTATACAGCGCCCTCTGACGGTCACATCTTGCTCTCCTCCTATGCGTTGTATGGTGAAAATGGATTGTTTAGATGTTTACTACCACCACTTAAATTTTTCCCAGGAGTTTTGAAACTCCCTGTATATTTAATATTTCTCAGCAAAAGTTTTATACTTTTATATTGTTTATATATTTCAGTATTATTTCAGCATCATAGTTTTGTCCTATTATATTGCTCATATATTTCAGCAAAAGTTTTGTCTTAACCCTTTGCGGCGCAAAACAATTCGGATCATTTAAATTATACTGCCACCGGAATTCACGAACTAAATTAAACTAAAAGAAATTTTAAATTTTAAGGTTAAAAAAACCGGCTTTTTCTGATATATTATAAACGTAAATGTTTACTAAAAAATTTCCGGGATGAATTTTTGCAGCTGGATCTTAAATTTTGCGTCCTCGCAGCGAGGACAGCACGCGTTAAGGGGTTAAAAAGGAAAAGGGGGGCCAGTAAAAAAATAACCAAAAATTAAAATGTTTTGGATCACGCTGTAGAAAGTAATGTTTGTTTTGGTTGTAGCATGTGATTATGAGGATTATTCTAGTTATCTGAATAAATATTTATTTGGCTACTACATATATTCATGAAGATGTAACGGTATATTAAAAAAAAAAAAAAAAAAGACACTTTTTAATTGAAACGCTTAGGGTATTTATTAGGCATAGTGCAAAGGCGTTTTAAAGAAACAAAACATACTACATTTGATACAGCAAACTGCAATCATGATGCAAAGATGTTAAATACCTTACGACATATTCTTCGACCACATTTCTTGAGAAAATGGAAGCCTCTGGACTCAACGCGTCTAGTGTTAAAATAGGGGAAGACAGTCATCTGATTTACAGAAAATAAGCGATAAGAGATCGTCGAATTACTGGATGTTTTCCAAATCCCAAGCTGTCGATCAATTTATCCCCCGTCCAAGCTTTTGGAATGTTCCTCACTGCTAGTTTTAGGAAACGTGGTTACACTATATGAGCATTTTTTTACTAAATAATTTTTAACTACGCATGCCCAAGATTTTAAAAAATTTCATTTGCATAATATAATAGCCAGAGGTATTAAGCTACTCATATGAAAACCGTAAATAAATATCGTGTAAATTAAAAAAGCTATGAAAGATAGAATAAATTGAATTTCAGTTCCTTAAAAAATAAAATATTTTTGTAAAAAAATAGAACCGACTCCAAAAAGCAACTACTATTCAAACAACAACAACAACAACAAAAAAATGGTATGAAATGAAACTGTAAATTGCGCCTAAAAGTAGAAAATAATTTCCTTCGCCGAACAATGTATAACACTACAATTAATCATAACTTTTTAAGTCGGCGCAAAATTAAATAAAATTTTTAATTAGTTTCTAAAGGTTTGTTTTTAGATCGGTAGCAACAAATGCTGTTGTCTCCAATGATCCATTTTCATGTTTCCTTTATTATTTTATCACTGTATACAATTGGTCCATTAGTAGCATCTACATAGAACAGTGAACATTCTTCACAATGCGGTATTTATGTTTCTACAAAGTTAGAGTTTTCTTTGCAAATTTGGTATAACTTTCATATAACTATCATCCTTGGTTGCTTTTGGATTTGGTGATTAAAAGTAATGCAAAATATACACGCAAGATGTATATTTCCATAATATATATTGTACGAAGTATTGTTTCATATTCTTGATTACTCTCTTAATATACCTTATCAAAATAATCATGATATGTCAAAGGAAATAAATATGTTTGCCAGGTAATTTTGCGATTTTTCTTTTACCAAGGACCTCAAATACCAGCATCTTCGCCAACTTTTGCTGCTTATGAAATCTTATTTGCTTTCTTGAATCAAAGTAGTTTTCGACTGCGTTTTGCAGGTAACAATGTGAGATGTGTATTTTGAATAGAATTGATTTTTGTATTGAATAAAGGTATCAATTTTTATTTAATTTTGCGCCGACTTCAAAAGTTATGATTAATTGTAGTGTTAAACATTGTTCGGCGAAGAAAATTATTTTCTACTTTTAGGCGCAATTTACAGTTTCATTTCATACCATTTTTTTTTTTTTTTGTTGTTGTTGTTTGAATAGTAGTTGCTTTTTGGAGTCGGTTCTATTTTTTTACAAAAATATTTTATTTTTCTCTTTTTACTGAAAACTTACTCATATAGGAGAACCTCAGAAGACGTTCGACGGCAATTTCATAAATCACAACTTCCAAGAAAATTGACAACTCAAAAAATGGTTTATGTCTCTGAAAAATACATGAAATGCACCCAATGTGAACAAAAAAGTTACATCTCCATCTTGGAAGTTACCCACTCGAGAGACAGTTGAGCCAGTTTTATTCTAGTCAAGTTATTTTTAATTTGATTTTTCTCAAATGCTGCATTTTTAAGTTACGTCATTTTCTTGCCTTTATCGGATATGAGCAAAATACTATCTATTGAATTAACATACGTAAATTAAAAAGTCTTTAGAAATGTAAAGAACGGATGCACTGTATTGTTAACCAAAAATTCTGTTAAGCATATATATATTGAATTTTACAGTGAATTCGAGTCACCCGCTGAGCTGGAAATTGCTCAGCGTAAAATTCAAACAAATAGCAAAATATTAATTGCAGCTGACGGACAGAAGTTTCAACATCGATACTTACATACTGCTTTTACCAGTGTAGCTCCATGCGTTCAGCAGTTAGAGTGAGAACAGACTTTTATGAGTATCCTGTAATTTGTTTATATCTTAATGCAATCATAATGAAACTTTTTTCAGGCCAAGATAATTACTACAACAAAAAAAGTATTAGAATTAAATCATCTCTTACGAAGTTATAAGCTAACAAATTTCAACAACAACAAAGAGAAACATGGTTTGTATTGAGAACCTCTTCCATTATGAAGTCGGTTTAAAACGTCTATGCGTTAATCGATGTGACCTCTTACAATAACCATACTTTGAATACATAGCATAAATGTCACCCGCTACGCTAAAACGCATGCAATGTCGTTCAAGTGTGCACAAAATAGGGAATTATGAACAAACAAATGTACGTTTAAAGCGTTCTGTTTTTAGCATTAATGTCTAAACTATCTTTTCGTACTAAATCGATGAGGCTCTGCAATTTTATAATTCAATTTTCTACCCTGTTTTGAACCGTTTCCGAAATAGGAACGCCAACTCCATTGTTTTCCACTAGGTGGCGCTCTAGGCGGTTGAATCGCGTAGCACATGTCCACTTTACTGTACCTACATACCACTTTTATGACTATAGCTGCAGCTGTTCAGCAGTTAAAAGAGTCAGGACTGACTTTTTTGGGTACCCTGTATTTTCTTTTGATCGTAAATATATTACAATTGGACCTATTTCAGACCAAGACCTTTACAATAAAACAAAAGTACCAAAATAGGATCATCCGTTCAGAAATTATGAGTGAACAAAAAAAAAAAAAAAAAAAAAAAAAAAAAACATACGATGTGAATTGAGAACCTCCTCCTTTTTGAAGTCAGTTAATTAGAGCATCTCTTACGAAGTTATAAACTTACAAACACCACCAACAATACATATCTCGAATTAAGAACACCCTCCTTTCTGAAGTTGGTTGGAAACGACTTTGCGCTAATCGTTGTGACCGCTTACAGTAACAGTACTTTGAACCACACAGTATCCGTGTCATCCTCTACGCTGTAAAGTGTGCACAGCGTAGAATATTGCGAACAAACAACTGCACGCTTTAAGCGTTCTATTTTTAGCAATAATGTCTAAACACTGTCTCTTTGTAGTAAATCGACGATGCTCTACAACTTCGTAATTAACTTCTCTCCCACCTTGAACCGTTTTTGATGTAGGAGCGCTAATTCCGCTGTTTTTCACCAGATGGCGCTTATTTTCTTTAGATTGTAAAGATATTACAATGGGACCTACTTCAGACCAAGATCTTTACAACAAAAGTATCAAGTAACCGTATTTTGAACTACATAGCATATGTCTGACCAGCTACGCTACAACGTGTGCAATGTAGCTCAAGTGTGCACAGTGTACGAAATTGCGAACAAACAAATGCATGTTTTTATCATGAATCTCTAAACTATCTTTTCGTACTAAATCGATGATGCTCTGTAATTTTATAATTCACCTTTTCCCCCTTTCTTGAACCGTTTCCGAGATAGGAACGCTAGCATGAATGTCTAAACTATCCTTTTTCTACTAAATCCATGATAATCGTCAACTTTCTAATTCACTTTTTCTCTAGAACCGTTTTCGAGATAGGAACACTAACTCTGCTATTTTCCACCAGGTGGCGCTGCAAGCGGTTTAACTTTGTACTGCGTGGCCACTTTTCTATACTTACATACCATTTATATCACTATAGCTGCAGCCGTTTAGCTGTTAAAAGAGATGGGACTGATTTTTTGGGGCACCTTGTAGTTTCTTTAGATCGTAAAGATATTACAATGGGACCTATTTCAGACCAAGACCTTTTTAACAAAACAAAAAGTATCAAAATCGGAGCATCTGTTCAGAAGTTATGAGCTAACAAACATAAAAAAAACATACGGTTTGAATTGAGAACCTTCCTTCTTTTTTGAAGTCGGTTAAAAAAAAAGAAGGTGATAGCGACTTTTATCAATATTTATTTACAATCAGCGGACATATTATTAACTTTGACTGAATCAAAATAAATATATGAGTACAACCACTTATAGTTTAGCTTTTATTTTGAGAGAACTGAAATTCTGTTCATTCTATCTCTCATAACTTTTTGAATTTACATGACATTTTTTTTTAATAAGTAGCTCTATACTTTCGGCTATTAAGTTAATCAAATGAATTTTTTTTATATCTTACGCATGCGTAGGTAAAAATTATTTAATAAAATTGCTCATATTTCGTAAGGTATTGAACATTTTTGCTCTCTGATTTCAATGTGTTATATGTCTAATGAAGTATGCCAAATTTACTGGAAATGGCTTTGCACTGAATCTAATCCCTACGTGTTATAACTAAAAAAGTGGTAATATTTTTTGCATTTTTCATAATGAAACCGCTATATCGCCATGAATATATGTGGTAGCATTATAAATATTTATAAAGATAATTAGATGAATCCTCATAATCACATGCTACAGCCAAAACGAATTTCAAACACTACTTTTTACAGCGTGATCCAAAACATTTAGATTTTTGTTGAATTTTTTACCGGTCCCCCCCCCCCCCCTTTTTTTTTTAGGACAAAACTTTTGTCGAGATATATGAGGTGTAACATGTTCCTTATACATCCAAAGTAGTTTCAAGAAGATTCCTAAAAAATTTTTTCTAGAAATTTGACAAAACTTCTAAATTTGAAAATGTTCAAATACATACTATTGGTTAGTGTTTTTATGTGGGTAAAAGAAGGACTTAAAAAATAGAGAAAGCAGAAAAAAGACTGTATGTGAGTTTAAATTATAAATCAAAGGTCAGAAAAATATTTTGTTACATTAAAATGGTTTTCTAAGACTGTATAACTTTTTTTATATGAGATAATTTACATTACAAAGATTTTATTTAGTATCCAGCTTACTATCTTATTTTTTTTTAAACCTCAATGATTATTAAATTTATTATATTAATTTTAATGTAATATATAATTAAACTGCACTAGAAATAGAAGAAAATATAGAAATAAACAATAACATTATAGAATATTTGGTTTATATTCTTAATAGCGTCACGTAATTTAAGCATCAATAAATTTAGTAGACTAAATTCACAAATTATCTTTCAGAGCACATGGAAATTAATCACTCCCTTGAGATAGAGGCAAAAGTTATACAACTTTCATCTTTAGTATTCTAGAGCAGTTATGTGTGTAATTTAATACCTAGGGGGTTAATTAGAAAAGATCAGAGACAATTAATTCATATATAACAGAAATTGTGTTACTTTAATGAATAACTTTCTGTTATATTAAATAAGAGTTATAAAATTATTCGTAAATTACAGTCTCTTTAGCAATATACAACTATTTGTGAATGAGTAAATATCAAAATATTATTCTGATATACTGAGTTAAATAATTTTAATACTAATGGAGAATATTAAATTGTAATAATTTTATATTAAAAAATTAAATTTTATTGTAACAAATCTAAAAGAAAAAATATTTAACTTTAAAATTTTAATAACTTCTTAATTTTAACTTAATTTTAATAACTTCTTAATAATAACTTCTTAATTAACTTCTCATTTTCGAATAATGATACTTAATAAAAAAAAAAAAAATCGAAATTTTTGCTTGTCTATTTTTTTTCCTTTCTTCATAAGTGTTTATTATTCTATTTACTTTTGCGTCATTTTAGGCAATATTGCAGAATATTTCCTGCAATTTTATCAAATTAATGTTCATATCCGAGCATTTTTATATCTCGTATTTTTGGCCAAATTAGAAAAAGTTTATTTCCTGTTTTGTCGTGAAGTTACAATGACTTTTTATTAAAAAAATATGGAATGATTCCACTCGACTTTTGAACATTAAGAAATTAAAGGTTGCATAAATAAATTAAAATAAGAGAAGTCGTTCAATAAACAAAGTAAAAATTACAATAAGGCATTTGAGTATTTTTCTCCATTGTTTAATTTTATGCTGTCGAACTATACAGTTAATAAATCTATTCAATTCATGCAAAGGTGATCTACAACACGTATATAAATTTTCATCTCCATCGGATAAAGCGCTTAGGCGCTATTGCACTTTAAAGCATTTGAGCCTATAGGGCAATATGAAAAATAATTTTTCGTTGATTCCCTGTAAAAATAAATAAATAAATAAATAAATAAATGCTAGATTCCTCAAGATCGATACAGTTCGAACAATGGTGACATAATATGTGTTTAAATTTTCAGCTCAATGGAATAAGGCATTTAGTTGTTATCTCACTTTTAAAAATCTGAGCCCGTAGGCCATAATGATAAGGAATATTTCTTTGTGTTCCTGTAAAAAACTATAAATGCTGGACTTACCAAATTTTATAAAGTTTGTGAGACGATGACGTATAACATATACATAAATTTTCAGCTCAATCGAATGAGGCATTTAGATGTAATTACGATTTAAAAATTTGGGCCCATAGACCACAATGATAAAGACATTTTCTTTGTGTCCTGTCAAAAAACTGTAAGTGCAAGATATATGAAAATCAATAGGTTTTCTGCTACGATGACCTATAACATACATACAAGTTTTCAACTTATTTGAATAAAGCGTTTAGACTCTATCATGTTTGTTCACAAAAATAAGCACATTCATACACATATACATACTTATAACACCATAAAAATAGTAAAAATGAACTCAGGGGACTTCAAAAAATGTAGAAACACCCAAATATCAAAATCAAATTTTTGACATGATTACAATACTTTCCTTATATATCGGAAAGTAAAAAACATACAAATTCCCCATTTCATGCAATTTGTGTACCACATATAATATTTACAGGTATACACATAGGTTTCATATGCAATTATTCAAAGGTTCCAGATTTTCTAGAATTGTACAATTATTGTTTCACCAGATGACATGTATTTATACATACAATATCGTTAAAAATAAATTTCAGCTGTAAACAGATACTTGAGGAAAAACAGGGTACAACAAAATTTAATATGATGATGATTTATAAGATACGCCCAAGAAATTAAAAGAAAATGTAAAATACTTTCCCATCAGAAATTCATTTCACTAAATAAAGATAAAATATTGAAAAAGTAACTTATGCGATTGGCAAAACCAATTTCATCATTAAAAAACTAGATTTTCATCTGTGGTGTATATAACCATATGTTAAATTTGACATTTCCCTATGAAAACGCATTCTGGCTGTCATTTTTTGAATGGTACTTTTTTATTTGAACACATGTTATCAATCGTTTACATACCAAATTTGAAGGTAATTGTTTACCCATTTTAGTATGAACAAGCTGTTTACGGCATAATTTAATTATAATTACCCTGTACAACATATACAAAATCTGAATCTAATTCAGACGCCCTTATTATTCTTAAAATAATTATTTTCGTTGTCTTTTAATGATAAACCGAAATGAAGTTCGTAATTTTTAATCATATTTAGTTAGATACCTTACAAAATTTCTTGGCAAAAAACCTCTTTGCACAATTTCTCCCCATCCTTTATCTAATGAATTCGTTAATCGGTTCGTTGACGTTGTAATAAGCCCCTTTGTAGACAATACTAAAGCTATAAGGACTGCAGTAAGAATTGTTTGTGTATTATTTCTTGGAATTCGATCTGCTATAAAACCTGACTTAAATGTAACATATGTAGAACTTCTCTATAATGCGACTATCAAATTATTCTAAATTCTCAAAATAAATATTTATCTTCAATGGACATTTTATGTGACAAACCTTAATCGAATGATGCAAACTCTTACTTCCACACTAAATTTTAGACACAGTTTTAAATATATCGCTGTTGTACTGCGATAGCAGCACAACTCAAATAATTTCATTTTAAGATAAACGAGTTCAAAGGTTTTTCATTGAAATGGAAATAGATAAAACATGCCTTAATATAAACATACTACATTATGATGAATGTATTGAAATATGAGATGTGTCAGTATTTCTGCTGGAAAGAATGTATTGAATGTATTTTTTTACATTGAGACCTGTACTTAGACCAAAAATAGTATTTTTTGAGTTCAGTTAATATTGCATTCCATGGGCGATTCATTTAATTACTCATACTTACCAAATATGTTCGCAAGTATTTTTACGGATTAATAATATAAAACCGTTTATATATCTTTTTACATTGGCACCCATCTCGTTATTTTCGGAAATGACAAAAATTATGTAATGAAAATTAGTGATAAATATTCGATATTTTTAATCGACCGTTTGAGACTGCTTATAGTCAGAACTTAAATTCGTAAACATTTCAAGTTTACTTTCCAAAAGGTAGATCAATTATCTTTCTTGTTATTGCATTAATAAAGTTTGAAAAGTTACTTAATAATTGGTATCATATAAACATATGATTGCTTTGCCGCTCTATAAACTAAGATTTATGTTTAGCTGTAAATAAGCGTTTTAGTTTCAGAAATGTAAAGTTTAAAAGCTTTATACTTCTGCTTTTTCCTTTTTAATTTTTTAATAAAGAATTTTCTTAATAATTTATTGCATGAAAAAACTGCCAACTTGTAATTATATTTTCATTGGGGCACTTTTTAAAATGTATTAAAAGGATTATTATTTCTCCTTCAGATTGAAAAAATAACTATGCATTTGAAGATAAAACGCATAATTAATTATACAGAAATCTAATTCGTAGAAAAAAATCAATAATTATGTAATTCTGAATCTCTAGAGTTTTAAGAAAAAATCTGGAGTGACTCCACTCGACTTTCCGAACATTGGGTAATTAACAGTTTTGTAGATAAAGTAAAGAAAGAGGAGTTATTAAACAAACAAAAGAGAGAAAACCATAATAGAGTGTTTGAGTATTTTTCTCCATATATTACACGATGTTTTATTTAACGCTACTG
Source organism: Salticus scenicus (assembly GCA_963930645.1). NCBI lineage: Eukaryota > Metazoa > Arthropoda > Arachnida > Araneae > Salticidae > Salticus > Salticus scenicus. The sequence continues at coordinate 33,140,092 of OZ005661.1, forward strand.
ATCTTTGAGCCCATAGATCATAATGATAAATAAATTTTCGTTGTGTCCCTGTAAAAACCTATAAATGCTAGATTCACCAAAATACTTATAGTTAGTGCAACAGTGATGTATAATATTCATATAAATTTTCAGCTGAATTGAATATTGCGTTTAGATGCTATCGCACTTTTAAAAATTTGGTCCCATAGGGCATAATGATGAAGAATTTTTAATTGTGTCCCTGTAAAAAAACTGTAAGCGCTAGATTCACCAAAATCTATACAGTTGATCAACTGTAACCTATAATATGTGTACAAAAATTTTTTGCTCAGATTAATAAGGCGTTTAGACGCTATCACACTTTTAAAAACTTGGCCCCATAGGCCATAATGATAAAGAATTTTTCTTTGTGTCCCTGTAAAAAAAACTATAAGTCCTGTATTCTTCAAAATCTATACAGATTGAGTATCTGTGACCTATCACATGTGTATAATTTTTTTGTTCAATTGAATAAGGCGTTTAGATGCTATCGTACTTTAAAGATATTGGTTCCATAGGCCATGATGATAAATATTTTTTTTTTGTGTCCCTGTAAAAAAACTATAAGTGCTAGATTCACCAAAATCTATAGGGTTTGTACTATGGTGACTTACAATATACGTACCAACTTTCAGCTTATTCGAACAAAGCATTTAGACGCTAGCGTGTTCACTCACAGACATACACACACATACGTACACACATACGTACATACATACATAAATACACACATACACACACACACACACATATATCATCGCAAAAATAGTGAAAACGGACTAAGGGGACCTCGAAAGGTATAGAAACATCAAAATCTCAAATTCGGATTTTTGACATGATTACAATACTTTCCTCACTATAGTGTTCGGAAAGTAAAAAGGAACATCTCTGTGAACGGATATATTCGATAGCGGCACTTAGAAGATTAATAACACAGGTCGACATGTAAAATTTTGATTTTATAATTTTGACTGTTCTTTATATTTTTTGGTGTGGTGAAACCGAAAATGAAGTCAGTTTTTCTCTATCACGTATAGATTTTTGTCCTACCTATATAATTTCTTCTATTATGATTCCACTAATATAAATTTTATAGTACGTTTTCATGATTAATTAATCATGGATACCTATTGTGTAATAGCGCAGCACTAGTGCGACGTAAAACTATACCAAACAACCAAACAACCTATTGTTATGATGGTATGTGTAAAAAATTGTGTCGGTAAGCACCCTGTATTGACAGAAATCTGTACGTGATAGAAAATAATGGGCTACATTTTCGGTTTCAGCACATCAAAAAACATAAAGTTCAGCTAAAATCATCAAATCAAATTTTGTCAACTTCAATTTTGTAGGCCTGTGTAATATATAACGTTTAAATATATATATATATTCTTAAATGGAGCATTTTTTACATGATAAAATTTCTCATCCTAGACGTTTCTTGCAACTAAGATACTCTCACTTTGAAATAATATTAATTAAAAATTGCTAAGTTAATACACAAAGTGCCCACTTAAGTTCATTCCCACCGTTTTAACTGGTGAAATACTGCAGTTGTAGTCATAAAAGAGGTGCATAGCTAAGTGGCTATGTGCTACTGATACGACAGCTTACAACGACACCTGGAAAATAAACGACAGAGATAGATTTCATGTCTCGAAAATAGTACGGGTTATGGAAAAAAGGTGAATTACAAAATTGTAGAGTATCACCGATTCAGTATTAAAATCATCTTGTAAGCATGAATACTGAAAAAGAAAGAATAAAACGTGCATTTATTTGTTAGCAATTTCCTATATAATGGAGAGTTAAAAGGATCTTAAAAGGAAAATGCAAGTACTTATCACCAAACACCCTTATTTTCCATGTTCAGAGAGCTGCAATGCACATTTGGACACTTCTTTGAATTTTACGTCACACACATTGCATAATAGAAGGTGACATGTATTCTACGTGTAAGTAGAGTAAGTAGAGTAATTGTAGGAACTGATTTACGGCGGTGCATTGTGTTCGGGGTCCCAGGAAAAATATATTAGATATTTTTCAAAATATCCTTTAAAAAATCACAAATCAAAATACTTTTGTCATTAAAAAAAAAATTATTATATGCTTAAAGTGAAAAGTTTATAATATGCTTAATGTGATTTTCTTTTTTTCTTTTCCAAATATATAAAAGTATTTCAAAAAAAGGGTTTTCTTTTTACAAAAAAAAGTTTGTTTTGAGAAAATGGGACTTCAGTTAAAAAGTATTCTGTCAACATTTGCTCATATTTATTACAGCATTATTAAATAAAATAAAATAATTAAACGAAAAAAAAAAGATATTTTTATTAACATACATTTTAAGGTTTTATTTTTAAATTAATTAAGTGCCCCAGGATTGACAAATATGCAAATTGGTGTCTGGGTTACAGAAATGTAGATACATCCGTTTCAACAGTGGCTCAGTCAACAACACCTCAATAAAGTATATTGCTATTTGGCTCTGCTTATAATCTCTGCCCAGCCAGATTCTTTTCGATCCGGACAAAGCTCGTACATATACTGATAATTTATTGTAACAATGCCTACAAAGTATGTTGATGACAGGGTTGAGTTTTTGACGTCAAAAAGTGGTTTTTGACATGACAATGGTTAAAACCTGGTTTAAACCGTCAAAAACCCGTCAGAAACCTCTACCGTCAAAAACCTGTATTGTCAAAATTCAAAATCTATAAATGAGCTAGAATCAGGTTAGAAATAGGATTTAGTAATATTTGTCATATACAAGTGAATATCTAAATATTATGCTGTTTATAAATTAACAAATCTTAAAACATTTCATAGATAATTTATAAAAATTTTGGTAAATTAACTGGTTTATAACCTAAAAAATATATACAAAGTATGCATAGACATATTTTGTATGTTTATTTATATTAATATTTATGAAATTCTAAAATTCCAATGTTACTTATGAATTTTCACATAAGCCATAAAAACGCAGGAATAAAGGTAATAACAGGAGACTTGGCGTTGGAATATTAAAACCCGAATAAACTACTACGTCAGAAATGCCAAAAGAAAATTATTTGCGATGCATACAGCTGTTTCGGTACGCTTAAGGCTACCGAAACAGCTGTATGCATCGCAAATAATTTTCTTTTGCCGTTTCTGACATAGGGTTATTCGGGTTTTAACAGGAATACAGGATTTTTTTTTTCTTTAAGTAAAACATAATATATGTGGGCAGTAAATTAATATGAATTTGAAAATAATTATATTTATAATCTAGTATTTATTACACATTATCATTTATTAATAAATTTTTATCTATTTATTATTATTATTGATTGTATAAATATTTGTACCTGTTTATAGCTTGTACTATTGGTGTTTGGTGTTTCGGGAGTAAGGCTGATTGACTACTCTAGGGTCTTAGGCCTAAGAAGGAGTGCCTTCCGTAGAGATATTTCTAAAAGGTCCTAGCCCGTATTTATGCAAATTTCAGAGAAAACCATGAAAAACTCTGAACTTCTAGGCCGACGAGCATGCCCTGGGATTAAAACTGCCATCTCACATCTACCAGCTTTGAGCGTAGAACCGCTTGGCCACTGGTGGGCCCTACAGCTCAGACTAATAATTTTTTTAAGAATCTGTACGAGTAAATATTAAATGTATTGCAATTTATACATGTCCAGAAAGCATTCATATTTTTCTTGTCTCACGGTAATTATAAGAATTTCAGACGCAATTCAAGCTTGCTTAATATTCAGAATTATTGCTTTTTCTATTGAACTTGCAATATCAGCAGTCATTAAAAAAAAAAAAAAAAAAAAGTTATATTTGAATTTTTAGAAGCCTAAACTTTTGTTTGTATATTAATCAAAATGTTATAAAGTTTCTCCAAAAACATTAATATGTTTACCTTTTAAAACATACTTATTAATAATATCTTATTAAAAACAACTATATTTTTAAAGTATCACATAACTAAGTTTAATATATACTATATTAAGCATAATTATAAATAAATTTCATAATATATAAAAGTATCACAGCATATTTTGAAGGAACATAGAAATAATTCATAATAAAAATTTAAAAGTCTAAAGTTTTGTTTTTTGTATTAATCAAAATGTTGTAAGAATGTGTTTTCCAAAGAACATCAATCTATTTACTTTTCAAAAAATCTTTATAAACTATATTTTGTTAAACTAAGTTTTGTTTATAACAAATTATAAATATAGGTTTTTGACAGTTTTTGACATTTTTGACAAGGTTGTTTTTGACATGACGGTTTTAACCATGGTTTAAACCGTCAAAAAGTGTCATGTGTCAAAAACCTGCCAACCTTAGTTGATGACCATAAGGATATAAAAAAGTCTCAAAATAGAACAAGTCGAACATTTGTTTGAGGATATGTTGGGTATAGGCGTGAGTTATCTCATAATATCATCGAACCCTTTTAGCACACGCTATATTTTTTTCAGGATCTGCCATACCAAGATAACGGATACTTAATCTACTCCATTCCTCAAAAAGTAAAGAAAAAAGTTTGATGTGGAATTCTAGTATGTTGATCATTGCTGAAGTACTCTAACACTGTAGCGGAGAGTGGGGATGAATGGGACATTTATCATGTTTTTATTAATAACGTTCACCATATGTAATTCAGAATTTTGTAACATTGCTCATAAGCACACTTCAGTAATCAGTTACAAATAAACATACTAATTTTAATAAAAAGTTATCATTTTTAATTAATAATAATTTTTTTTACATGCATGTGCATTGTCCCATTCATCCCCACTTGTAGAGATGAATGGGACAGGACTGAAGTTCACAAAGAAAAGAAAACGAAATTGAAAGTAAATAAATTTTTAAAGTTAAATTGGTTTATGTGATTTTATTACACTCTATGGATCTACTGAAATTAACAAAAACTGATGTATTTACTCAAATTAACATCGAAAGGCAAAAGTCCTTTGGTTCGCACAGTTCCCAGTGCTCTAGGCTTTGGTAATTTAATCTAATAAGATTTAATATAAAAATAAATGAATAAATAAGACACTAGAAAGATATAAATCATTATAATAGAGTACAAATTATCCAGATAAATTTTTGTTTCCGACTGATCAGGAAAAATAAGCATTCTATTCTGTATTACATTAATAATCACCAGGATTTATTTAATTAGCGTGATTGAAATTGTGATTTTAATCTAATTATTATTAGTTTATTTATTTATTTTTTTAATTATTGATATTATTGATTTAAGTTGCATTGAATATTCTAACTTATAATTTTTTTAATCATAATTATTATAAACAAAAATCGGAACAATTAATTTCAATCTATTTTTCTCTAAATTCATGCTATTTTTATAATTCTGTGTTATAACTACTGAACTACAGGTTATAAAAATATTGAAATTCTATTTACAATTTGTTTTAATATAATTCTTGTGTACAATTTTAAATTAGCACATAGTGGGGAATGTCCCATTCATCTCCACCACCACATGATCATATAAAACAGGAAATATGTTTAATGAACAATTGTCAATATTCTTCTTGAATATCATAAACACAGTAAAAGATTATGCCTTTTCATCATATAAGAGTTATATTAACTTTAAGCAAAAAGTTAATTTCTTAACTACTACCTAATTTAATCAATAAAAGTTACTTTGGCAGCAGAAAAAGATGCTTTAATTTTTTTTCTGCCCTTCTATAGATAGCACAACTCTGAAACTACACTTGATGAATGATCTCAGTACTGCCATATATAAGAAAAATCGTCAAGTTTCTGGTACATGCAAAACATAAAAATTTTGCTACTTACCCATTCATCCTGCGTCCCATTCATCCCTACTCTCCCCTATATATATGGTTGCTATCTTTTCCGATCTTCTTGGTTCATATATTACCGGTGTATATAAAATCCCCTACACCGATAGTAAAGTAATAGTAAACGTTATATTGGAAAATCAAAAATAAAAATAAAAACTAGAATCAAAGAACACAGTCATGATATCGCTACAGAAAAAAATACTACCGCAGTAACAAAAAGGAGGAAAAGATGGACATCCATTTCGATAACATCATAAAAATTGTGAATTATCAAAACCATAAGTACGCGGCATATTGCGAAGCCGTCGAAATTATCTCCTTATATTATTAAAATCTGTACGCATCTATCTGTCTGTCTGTCTGTCTTTCTGTCTGTCTGTCTGTCTGTGAGAAATGCCTTGTCATAGCTAAAGCTTCGGCGCTGATGGTCGCAGCGCTTCGAAACCGGTGTCGAAATACGCAGAATTTCTTCATCTCGACATCGCGATATTTCGCTAAGCGATGCGACCCTAATTAGCGGAGATATTAATTAAAATGTGCACCCATGTCTACCGAAAAATGACCCAGAATTCATGATTAAATGCTTAAAAAGCGACATTTTTACGGAAAAAGTAGAAAATAAATTAGAAATATCAGTCGTATTGTTACAAACAAGATACCATTGGAAAGGGCTTTTTTTTCTCAATCCGATGGTGTAAACGGCTTATTGATTGTACAATTAGATTTTTTTAAATTAACTAAACTAAACAAAAATGGTGGCAACAAATCACAAGCATTTTAACTTGGCAGACGATCTTGAACGGAAAGAAAAAACATCTGGTGTTTAATGAGGTCATGTGTTTTTGTACTGGGATTAAAAATTGCAATTTTCTATTTTCTTCAATTTTTCAAAATTCGCACATTTGAATTAGTATACAATCTTAACACCACAAAACAAACTTCCTTTTCAAATTTCATCGATTTTCGTCAATAAACAAAAGATTTACATTTTAATTGCAAATTAAATTTTATCTTTAAACGAATCACATTTTATCTGTTGAAAGAGGATGCGAGTTTCAAAACGACACAAATACACTTAAGGTAAAAATATTTCTTTTTCTATTTACTTCCATTAACCGACAACCGTAGATAATGGAATTCGAAATTTCACCTGACTTACACGTTTTGAGGTGTCATGGCGCTGTAATAATTTAAAATTTAAATATTTAAAATTCTAATTATGTTTAACTTTTTTTTTTTTTAATATGTCATTCGATACACCTTTTAAAGTACGGTTACATTATCGAAAGGGGAATTCGAGATTCCACCCGATTTACACGTTTTGAGGTCTTCTGATTAGGTTTTCTTTTGCATCGCAATAGTGGAATTCGAGATTTCAGCTTATTTACACGTTTTGAGGTCTCCTGAATGGGTTTTCTTTTGTATCTCAGCTACTAATTAAAGTGTCGAAAGTGGAATTAGAGATTTCACCTGATTTACACGTTTTGGGGTGTCCTGAATGGGTTTTCTTCTGTATCTCAACTACTAATTAAAATAATTCCGTAAGTAATACATCATTTGAAAGCTTTGTTAATTTGGAATTGAATAGTAGATTACAGAAATTCGATATTTCGACATTTCTCCTGATTTAAACGTTTTGAGGTGTCCTGAATGGGTTTCTCTTTTGTCTCAGTTACTAATTAAAAAAATTTCATAAGTAATGCATCATTTGAAAGCTTTGTTGAGTTGGAATCGAACAGTAGATTACAGAAATTTCTACCGCCAGATGGCGCTGTAATATTTTTAAATTACAATATTTCTATTTCTAATCATGATTATTATTTTTTTAATGCGTCATTCGATACACATTTTAAAGTACTTTTACATTATCGAAAACAAATTCAAGATTTCAATAGATTTACACGTTTTGAGGTCTCCTGAATCAGTTTTCTTTTGTATCTCAACTACTAATTAAAATAATTTTATAAGTAATACATCATTAGAAAGCTTTGTTGATTTGGGATCGAACAGTGGAATACAGAAATTTCTACCGCCAGATGGCGCTGTAATATTTTCAAATTTCAATATTTCAATTTCTAATCATGATTAAATTATTTTTAATACATCATTCGAAAGATATTTTAAAGTTCTTTTATATTATCGAAAGTTTTAAGCAGATTTACACGTTTTGAGGCGTCCTGATTAGGTGTTCTTTTGCATCTCAGCTAATTGAGTAAGACCGTTCAAAACTGGTATACGTAGGTTTATTAGAAGGGGCTGAAAGGGTGGGGATGAAATAGGCGTGCACCGCGCGCGTATCCCCTAACTTGTGCGTGCGCAGCGCGCACGGGACTGCGCTGACTCAGTCCGACTTTTTAACCGATGAGAAATAATTTTTTTAATTTCCTTTTCTTAAGAATAAAAATTTGATTCGAGAAGCAATACGTGCGCGCAGCGTGCGTATACCCTCACACGTGCGCGCGCAGCGCGCATGGGTCTGCGAAGGCAGTGGGGACCCGGTGTGATTTTTTACCCGATCAGAAATGATTTTTTTAGGGGGCACGAAGTGTCAGGGAAGGAATGCGGGCGTGCAGCGCGTATATTCTTTAACTGGTGTGCGCGCAGCCCGCACGGGACTGCGCTGCCGAAGGCAGTGGGGACCCGGGCCGAAAACCCATGAGAAATGATTTTTTTTCTTTTCTTTTCTTAAGAATAAAAATTTGATTTGAGAAGGAACATTTGCGCGCAGCGCACGTATACCTTCACAAGTGCGCGCGCAGCGCGCATGGGTCTGCGCTGCCGAAGGCAGTGGGGACCCGGTGTGAGTTTTTACCCGATCAGAAATGATTTTTTTTTTGGGGGGGGTGGCACGAAGGGTCAGGGAAGGAATACGCGCGCGCAGCGCGTGTATCCTTTAACTTGTGCACGCGCAGCGCGCACGGGACTGCGCTGCCGAAGGCAGTGGGGACCCGGGACGACATTTTACCCGATCAGAAATGATTTTTTTTTAAATTTCTTTTCTTAAGACTAAAAGTTACTGTTAGTGATTCATTAATTATAGTGATTCATTTGAAAATACTGACCCGCTAGCGGGCGAAGCTCGCTAGTTAATTTTATTAATACTTGCAATAGCGACGATGCGGCAGGGCTCGAGAGAGAGTGGCGCCATATCCTCAAAAGAGATATCAACATAGTGAAACACTACACGTGCAGAGCATCCAACACCTTCAGTGCCGGTAAGCAAACTTGGGGGACCCAAACGAAATCACGTTACGGCCAAGCCATGAAGTATGTAAGAAGGTTTTTTAGTTAAATTATTTTTTTGTTGCGTATATATTTATATATTTCACTGTTTACAAAATTTAATATATGTATACATATATATATATATTATAAAATATGAGAGTAATTTTTATATTGTTGATTTATGGCTAATTTAAAAATTATTTTAATAACTAAAAAAAATATTTATAGCTTTAATTTACATTAATTAGTAAATTCCCTATTATTATCATTAACTATCATTTTAACTATAACTTATAGCTTTGTACTATTAAAAAAAAATCTTAACTATGCTTTTAATTAATAATTGTCGTAAGAATATTAAATTTTAAATTAAACTATGCGTCATTTTATTTCTAATGCAAGACTTTTTTTTCTTCAATTTTCCTTTATCCATGCCTTTTTCCTATAATTTTCCTATAATTATATTCAATAATAAATTATCATTACATAACTCCTTATTTTGCACAATATTTCTGTCATCATACTTTATATCAAATTTCTTTTACTGCCGTGACATTTATATTAGCTAGACGAACACGAAACAAGAATAAGTAATAGCGCATGAAAGTTGTGATATGTTATGACTAGTAATAAAATTTCTCTGTCTTTGCAGTCCATATTTGTTTCAAGGAGACGAAATTAAATTGAGAAATTGCTAGTCTCAGCAAAGGATTCTGAAAAGAGAGGGAAATATAAGAAGTTTTATTAGATTAATCCTGTTTTATATTAAAGATTGTTCGAATAACACTACGGGAAATGTTTTATCTTTTTCTTATCTATAAATATTACATGTATTTCCAACGAATTACAATATATGTTAAATAAAAAGATATTAAACAATACTGTTATCAAAAATATTATTAAATATTAATAAAAAGTTACTTTTTACTATTTTAAAGAAACTTTTGAAGAATTTTTTAGGATAAAATACGTTTAATTCCAAAAGTTAATTTTTAATTTTTTAATTTTTTTTTGTATATTATACTTTGCGCACAACTGTAGAGATGAACATGATGAAGATGAAACAGAAGAACATGCAAATTGGATGGCATGTTTCAGGTTAAAGCAATAACGGAAATTTATATTAATTTGACATTGCTAAAATTATCTAAACTGATATGAAAAATAGTAGGGAAGAGTAGGGAGGGATGGGATAGTTTTGACAAAAACATTTTCTAATAATTTACTTTTACTGGTACAACACTGTAAGTTTCAGAGAAACAAATTGAAACATTTTAACATCTTTTAAAAATATAAACTTGATGGTAATTATTAAAATATTAATATTATAAGCCAATTAACATAGTCATAAAAATGTCCCATCACTCTCTTATATGAGGGAGGGATGGGACATGTTTATAAAGTTAAAATAAATACATAATATACAGACATACTATTAAAAATGACAAAAAAACAGTGGGACACGATGTATGCAAGGTTAATTAATTACGAATACCAACTATTTTATCCAACGTTAGAGTATAATGTACCACTTAAATAAAAATTTTCAAATGCTCAATCAGTTCATCTTTTTTTTTTTTTTTTTTTTTTTTTTTTTTTTTGTACTTCTAGCAGAGAAAATACTGTTTTTTAGTTCAAATATTCAAAATTAAGTTTTTGTTATATTTATATGTTTTGTGGTTTCCTGAATATTAATAAGGTTTTCAGTGTTTCAGCGCAACTCAAGAACAAATATTACCAAGAAATCCTAACTGTAATTGATGAGTGTAATTTCTTTTGTATATTTTACCATGTCCAGGAGAACTGCTCAGGATTGAAAATGAATTCCTGATACATATATGGTAAATAAAGTATTTTTAAAAGTTAAAAGGGTAAACAAAAGTCGTGTGAATGCCACACCAATTATTTTACATGATTTTGAATTTGTTTCGGGAATTTTTTTCTTCTATCTATTCATTCATTTGCCTCTTGAGATTTTCTATTTAAGGAGTATCAGAATCTTCATTCTTCTTCCTTTTCTTACATGTCCCATCCCTCCCTGAGCTGCTTTGTGTCATCTCTCCCTTTTTATTATTTTTCAAAAAAGTATTTTATTATTAGACACATGCTACTTTTAGGCTTACTTTAGCTACTAATTCATAAAAGTTATATTATTAGATATATAAAATATGAATGTGATTATGCCGATATGAGTGAGTGACGTTGAAAACTTGCCTTGAAAATTAAGCAGTTGTTTACTTTTAGTGTTATAAAATAGTTTTTTTGTTACATAAACTAACAGAGTTCTCCAACTAAAATAATACATAGCAACAAATATGGGGCTGTAGTTACTTCACCGGGTGAAAGTGTCAAAAATTAAAAACAATGTTTATTTTAAGAATAATTTTAGGTGTCCCATCCCACCCAATATCCCATCCCTCTCGACTCTCCCCTATATATTGAACAAATGGAAAAATAAATAATTTTTCAAAAGAAATAAAAATGAATCATAGTCACATTTAAAGAAATTCATCAACAATGCAAACATTCAAAATATGAACAAACTTTGAATATTTTAGTTTATTATAAGTAATAAATGAGTCAAAACAGAATCCATGGTTGTAGCTGAGCCTAACAACACGCATTTTTATGATTAAATAAATTGTAAATTAATTTATAAGAACAAAAATTCATTTTAAAAATTAGAGCTTATTTGGAGTTTAAAGCTGTTTATCTACACTACGAGAGTTTCTGGGTAAACAACAAAATTTCTGAAAACGGTTTTATGATAAGCACGTCATGTATCTAAACCCGGGAAGTACCATGTACCAGCTTTGAAAGTGGAAATTGTTTCACGCCCATTATAAGAAATTACGTACATAGTCTTATCTTCAGTGAGTGGGTGATTTACCTTAAAAAGAAGCTTTGTTTACTATTTCACAAATTCTGCTTTTTCTTTCTCTAGAGAGAGAGATGTTACAAGATTTGTTACGTTTATTCATAATGAAAAGAATTTTCCTTAAAATCCAGGTAAATCTGGCGGATAGTTGGTTAACTCTGTGGCAAGATAACAATTTAATGAATGCCGTATACGATTCCAGGTTTATGTACTTGTGTTTCAGAGTACACTTTAAACAGTAGGTTCCTGTCTAATTAGTTTTATTGGGCCAAAAATGACTGTTGGTTGCCCCCCCCCCCCCTCAAAAATAAAATAAAAAATAATAATAATCTATTTTAAAAAAACTTTTAAAACTCAAATTCATATTATAGCGTATCATATAAATCTTTTCAAAGTTGGAATAAAATTTAATTGGCAAAAAAAAAAAAAGTAACTTTTTTGTTTATTAACCAAAATTGGGGAAATTTGAACTGTGTTAAGAAAGAGAAATTATTTCTTAAAATTCACAACAGATGGCAGCACTACACGATTTCCTATAAGTTTTATGATTTTATTTTCTGATTGAGGGACAATATCTCCAATTTATTATTCGTTTGAGGCACCTTTTTATTATTATTTTAGTTTATTATTATTTTTTTATATTAAAACTTAACATTTTACTGATGTGGTTAATGTTTATGTGATTTTCCTAATCATTTTCATTTTGTATTGTTAATAGTTTCATTGACATCGTAGTGAATATTCCGCCCAATAGAGGGCGCTTGTAGTCCACAAAAATTTCATTTTTGCTTCTAAAAAGAGATGTAAGAAAAAGGCTTTAAAAAAAAAAAAAAAAAAAAAAAAAAACTTAAAAAAATTCTCAGGATACTGTGTAGTAAAAGATAAATTTTCTTTCATCAGTTGACATCTTTTCTACTAATTGTCTGCAACAATTAACAATCTGGACCTTCAGGGTTTTCGAACGCGGGACCACTGGATTACTAACATGACGCTCTAATCACCTGAGCAAAGGAGAGACAAATGAAAAACCTTGTATTTACCTTAAAATAGAGGCGCATTTTTTATTTGGTTGAGATTCACAAACATACAGTAGTGAATGACAGTAAGTACATAAGAATTTGGGGGAAAAAAATCCTTCAATAACAAAAATAATTTTTGAAAATTTTTATTTTCTTCTCGTTGTTGCAACCTTTTAATAACTATATTACACAGTTACTGCATGTTTTAATTTGCTCTAGCTTTTTTCATGGTATGAAATTTTCTCTTCTATAATTAAAAACACACTGACGATAAAAATGAGCTTAACAAACTGTATTTTTTTCTTCTTCTTTCGGGGTAAACGTTTAAACAAATTAACACGTGAGCATACAAATTCAATGGCATGTTTGTTATCGAATCATTTATCGAATTTTATACTATTTTACCAAAAGAGTAATTTTTGAACTGATAATAATTTAACTTTCTATAAAAGTAAACGTTCGAAAAAAATGAAAATTTAAACAATTTTAGAGTTGAATTGAGTGGTTTTTAAATCGTGGTAACGCCACACTTTGGGATTCACCCCTAAGATTGTTCCGAAAGCATGACATCACAATTCTGATTACCCACGGAGGGGATTGATAAAAATTAAATGAGAAATTATATTAAGGATGAAATTAAGATAAGGGAAACACACGTGCCTCCATATGTTAGTTTAAAATCAGATTTCTTTCTCCTACATGTTTCATTCTTTTTCGTCGAAAGGGACATTTTGAGAAAAAATATAATTATTAATTTTAAGCTGTTAAAATCGCTTGAAATATAGAAATGTTAATAAATACACATATAGCGAACATCTTATCCGTTTTTTTATGTCTCTCTCTCTTTCTCTCTCTATACATATATATATTTTTAAATATCATTGACATAAATTATATATATATCTCTTTCTCTCTATATATAAGAAGCCAGACAGAAAAATACGAGTATAATTTGATATTTGGAAGCATGTGTATCCTATTCTATCTTTAATGCATCTTTAAGAACACTTCTCATTTAGTTTCTTCTCTGAAACTTTTATTTTTTTCATTTCTTCCAGACCTTGTTTTTAAGAAAATATTGAATTAATACAAGTTTTAAAATTATTTTCTTAAGGATATATAAAACTCCATTATAATGATTTGATACTGAACATGCCATCCAAATCTTATATTTAGATATATATTTGGCTAAAAAATATGCGCAAAATAAAACAAGAACAAAAAATCATGCTGTACGCATTGATTATTAACACTTTCGAATTATTAGTACTTGTTGTATCGTATAATTTCAATGTTCTTTTCTATGTTATCAGAGTACGGACAGACAGAAAGACTGAAAGGCTTACAGATAAACTAATTAAATTTATAATCACCCTTAAACATTGTTGGAAAGTGTTAAAAGGTTTAACTCAAATGAAAATGCAGCCCTTAGATTCTAAATGCAGATTTTAATGCATTTGGACACTTTAGTGTAGTCCTGTAAGTCTGAAGGTTAACCATATCATGTTCTATACAAAATAATATTTTTACATATTAACAGTAAATGTCAATTTATTTATGGATTTTACAGTAAAGAGTCATTTTAATATAATTTATAAAAATGTCTGTCCTAAAAACGGAAATCACTGGCATTTTTCGGGGTGTCCCTGAAAGCAAACCGATTGTACAGGACTTATTAATGCCATTTTAGACAGGGAACATTCTATTTCGAATAACATATATCATAAAAAAAAAAAAAAAAAAGTCTGAACATAATTACGGACGACCGGAGTGGACAAACGGGCAAATAGAAAGATGGACAGCCGGACAGATAGTTGCACAAATTGAAATCATATTCCCACTTCAAAATTGTTCGAAAGTTTTAAAAACGCTTTATCTAAATTAAAATGCAATTTCAGTAAATTTCCAATAATAGCCTTTAATATACTAGAGTATTTTTGTATGGCACTGTAAATCTAATGCTAGTCATAGTTTATTCCAAAGACCGAATTCTTTTGTGCAATTAGATAACATTTTTCAATTTCATTAAGATTATTGCAAAGTAAAATAACAAAAATTTGTTTTATATAAATACCTCTCATAAAACGTAATGCTTTAGAATAGTTTTGGATGTCCCTATACACAACCAAGTAGACGTATTCATTTTTAATAGGGAATATTCGATAGTAAACTTGAATGCCATGTATCAGTTTCAAGAAATTCCATAAATATTTACGGCATTTAGAGAGCGGATAGACGGGCAAACTAAAGACCATAGCATTTTTCAACCTTGTTGGAAAGTGTTAAAAACGAGAAAATAGTTTGTTGCTTTAATCTTACTCACTAGCATGATTCACTATTTAATTTTCAATAAAGGTCGACTGTGTTACAGTATACTTGACAATATTTCATTTGTCCTGCCAATTATGTTTTTTTACTGAATTCAGTACAAGTCGGTGATACTCAATCTTAGTTTTATATGAGAATTATATCTCATCTGAAATGAATTTAATACTACTGAAATCGATACACTAGAAATATTTGGCTTTATTGACATCTTCTCTACTTGGCATGTTTCGGCTATTCTGCGAATGTGAGGTAAATTATGGTGCTTCAATGTATATTTAGCGGCAAATATCCGAGAAAATGGTGAGTAATCAGCGATAGCAAATGATACAAGCTGTATTACATTTCTGACGAGATATTACGCCGAATTTTACTCATACGTATACTTTGAAATATATAAGCTTGAGCCGTGTTTGTTCATATAGATTCGGTGACATGTATCTTAGTTTATAATAGTTTGTTCCTATTAATTTTTTGAATATTGAATATCGAATTAACATATTACTTAAAAATAAAACTTAATGAAATCTTTACATAGATTATATATATATACATATAAAATGTGTGCATATAGCATATTCTGGGAGTCAGCTGTGTTTTAAAATATAAAAATAAATCACGTTTATTGATTTTAAAGTCATTCAGAAGATATTATAACGAAATATTTTTCCATATTGATTTTGAATTACATTTTGATTAAAATGTATTACATAAATAACTTTTTAATTTTTAACACTTTTTAACAAAATTGAAATTTTGTCCCGAAAGCAAAGCAGTCCCGGTAATTAATAATAATAATAATAATAATAATAATAATAATAAATGAGATCGCACTGAAAAAAATAATCCCGTAAATGAGTTATAACATGCGTTTAAGGTGCTTCTTTTAATTATTTGTAACAACGGTAATGGAGGGAGAAATTAATTGCAACACATTAAACATTGATTCAAAATAAAAACATTATTACGCACTCTGTATACTTTTGCTTCTCTTTGAGAGTATTTTCAATTCAATGTTTTTTAACTCTTTTCAACAAGTACCGTCTCCAGTGCAAAAAGACTTTTTGCACTGAAGGCGGTACGCTTAAGGCTACCGAAACAGCTGTATGCATCTTAAATATTTTTCTTTGGCGTTTCTGACGTAGTAGTTTATTCGGGTTTTTATATTCCAACGCCAAGTCTCCTGGTATTATTCATGGAATTTCTTGAAACTGATATGTGTTATTCAAGTTCACTATTGGATGTTCCCTATTGAAAATGGATTGAATACTTCTACTGGTTTGTGTAAAGGGACGCCTGAAAGTATTTGAAAGCGGTATTTCTATAAACCACATTTTAATACATCTATAATTACTTTATTTTACCTTTAATTGCTTTTACTTTACACAAGTCTTAAATTGAAATATGTTACCCAAGTTCACTATAGGATGTTTTCTATAGAAAATGAAGTAAGTACCACCATTGGATTGTGTACAGGAACACCAGAAAGTATTTCAAATTCTTGCGTTTTAAGAGAGATATTTCTTTAAATGAAGTTTTAATTGTTTTACTTTGCAAAAATATGAAATTTATGAAATTGAAATATGTTATTCATAATCTTAAAACAATGCTTTCTATAGTATATAGCATGATTAGCACTAGAATTACAGGTCAACACAAAAATATTCAATTACACTAAGGACTAGTATTGGAAATTTGCTGGAATTTCAAAATTATTTACATTAAGTATTTTTAACACTTTCTAACAATTTTTAAGTGTTAATATAATTTCAATTTGTGTACCTGTCTGTTCGACGGTCCTTAAATTTATCTACCTGTCTCCAGCGTCCGAAAATATTTTCATAATTTTTAGAAAAGGATATATGTTATTCAAGTTCACTATTGGATATTCGCTATTGAGAATGGAGAGAATACCTCTACTGGTTTGTATACAGGGACACCCGAAAATATTACAAAGCATTGTGTTCTATGAGAGGTATTTCTATAAACCACATTTTAATACCTTTACTTTACACAAATCTTAATGAAATTGAAATATGTTATTCATGTTCACTATAGGACGTTTTCTATAGAAAATAGAGTGAATACCACCACTGGTTTGTGTACAGTCCCGAAAAGATTTCAAAGTATTGCGTTCTAAAAGATATATTTCTATAAACCAAATTTTATTATTTTTACTTTGCTCAAATCTTAAAGAAATTGAAATATGTTGTTTACAGTATTAAAAATTGATTTCTATAGTATATAGTATGATTAGCAATATATTTACAGGTCCACACAAAAATATTCAGTTACGCTACGGGCTATTATTGGAAATTTGCTGACACTTCGGTTTAATTTACATTAACCGTTTTTTACACTTTCTAACAATTTTTAAGTGTTAATATAATTTCAATTTGTGTATCTGTCTGTTCGACTGTCCGTATGTCTATCTGTTCATCTGCTAGTTCCTAGAGTCCGGAAATATTTTCAGAATTTTTTAAAATGACATATGTTATTGAAATTTACTATAAAATGTTCCCTATTTAATAAGGAAGTACTGTACAACTGGTTTGTGTACAGGGACATCTAAAAAAGGCCAATGCATTATGTTTTCGAACAGACATTTTTATAAATCCCATTTAAATAATTTTCTTTCGTGAAA
Source organism: Salticus scenicus (assembly GCA_963930645.1). Taxonomy (NCBI): domain Eukaryota; kingdom Metazoa; phylum Arthropoda; class Arachnida; order Araneae; family Salticidae; genus Salticus; species Salticus scenicus. The sequence continues at coordinate 33,158,038 of OZ005661.1, forward strand.
ATGATAAAGACATTGACATTTCTTTTTAATATGCTAATGTTTTGCATAGTTGTAGAATATGATAAGGTTTACCTTCAGATTTACAGGTCTATACTAAAATATAAGGATTTATAGGGCTGCATTTTCTTTCGTTTTAAGCATTTTTAACAACTTCTAACGATATTTAAGAGTGATTATAAATTCAACTAGTCTGTCTGTATGCATTTAAGTCCTTCTGTCTGTCCTTTGTGTGATAACGCATGCAAAGAACAATGAAAGTAATAATATACAACAAGTACATAAAGTTGTAAAGAGTTAACAATCGATGAGTACCGCATGATTTTTCGTTCTTTATTATTATTATTACTATTATTATTATTATTATTATTGTATGAATTTTAACGTAAAGCATAACGTTGGGGGTAAATGTAAGAGAATTGAAAGTAGTTAATGTTTCTTTAGAGAGAAAAAAAAAGTTTCAATGAAATGTATTAGGATGAAATAGAATTCTGACATTTGCAACGTAAAATATTAAATTAGGTCAGTATATTGAAAAAAAAAAAAAAAAATGAAAAAGGCGACATCAATTTTACTCTATTGAATTCTATGGAAGACAAAATAAAACTCAAATTTCAGTTCTCTCTTACGTCCTAATTTAAGTACAGGAAGAATTTTGACAACAGCTTTTGACAATACCTCTCTCTCTCATCTCTTGATTTTGGTTTCAAAGGTAAGTAAGTAAAAAAAATTCCTTACGTAAAAAGTGTTTGGGGCAAGTGTAATCAGGGTAGTTCCATCCCCCCCCCACCCCCTTAAACATACCAGTATTGCATATTTTATTCTCTTTAAAAATTGGGAGTCTACCTTTGTTGGACAGACAGGATAATCAGCTGGTATCCGCTTCAAAGAAGACAAACGTGCATATAAAAATTGTGATATTCGAACGAAATTAGAACTGTATTGTTTAAACAGTTCACACAGCGGACTTATTTTAGAATTAACATCTCAGGTTCTGACAACTATCATTCTTGTATTTCCTTAGAAGGATGGCTTAAAAAAAATCAACCCGCTCAAATGAATGACGCATACGACGTACCAACCGAAAATGCAATCCTGTTCCAAAATTGTTTATGCAATTGTGAGTTGTTTCTTGAAGATGTTAGAGACATACTTATAAAGTGCTAAGAATTAGTACGAAACGTTTAAAATATGTATTTTAAATAGATGCCTCTTATACAATTGTTTTGAACATTTTGGAATAAGTAAATAAGAAGTATTATTTATTTATCTATCTATTTATTTTATTTATTTCTTAATATTTTTGAAAACTTAGTTTGCTGACTAAAGAATATAAAGTTTACTTCATATGTAGAGCAATGGCAAAATCCCAAATTTTGACATCGGTATTCTATCGAAGAATGGAAATAATTAATTTTTCAAAGTTATAAAACTATTACTATTTTATATTTGGTTTCACCTCTTATGGTTAAATATAACAATGGAAGGCATGAACATACAGATAGTATGATTTTCGCTCCAATTTCAGCTTCTCAGTTGAGTTAGAAGATGAGGATACATTTACCGAATGGTTACATTCAACCCAACTCTCCATAATTTACGTTTATTCCTTTGAAATTTTCTCCATATTTTCTTTTGAATTGCTAAATTAATTTCAAAAATTTTCCTTTAGACATGTAGCTGATGGAAAATATGTAAAAAGAGAAATATTGTGCATTTTTATTTTTCGAGAAATTTTTGCTTTAAAACTTCTATACGTTAATGTCGTTAAATTCAAATAATTATGAATTTAATAAAACAATCCTTACCTTCTGAGTAAGCATTTTAGAGTGAAAAAAAAAAAGAATAACAACTTCTAATTCACGTTAAAATAACAGCATGGCGCTTCATCAGGTGAAAAACTTAGGCACGAGTGTATCAGCAAACAATCAGCTATAGACTCGCGCTTATTAAGAAATTTAAAGTGGCTTCTAAATTTCTCTTACTCTAAAACTTCATTTGTTTAACTAACACTATGGTTCTGCTATCTACCGAGAACGAAAAAAAAAATTATTAAAACAATGAAAAAATAATGAATAGTTTTTGCATAAAAGTATGTTAAATGTTTAGTTTTAGTACAAAATCAATGACCTTTAAAGGTTTAAAGAACTTCACAATCTCATCGCAAAGTGGGCACGTACTAATTGTCACAAAATAATTTTATCAAAGTTTCAAAACAAAAATATATATTAAAACTTAATAAATTTAAAATGGTTCTAACTCAAATCAGCAAAATAAAATATATATATTATGTAAAATAAAAATAAAAGATCTAATAAAAGAACAGTCATTTATGCTTAAAAAAAATATTTACGAATATATTTTAAATAAATATTTTTGAGGATTTTGCCATGCTAGAGAATCTTACTTTATAATTAATCGCCAGAAAATTCTCAAACTACGAGAAAACTACTTAAGGAAATGTAAATTAGAAAACATTAAGGAAAGAAATGTCTTAAGAGTATTATTTCTTTAAAACGAAAAATTCTCGTTAATCACATCTTAAATGACTGTGAAATAATATTTGGTAGGACGTAAAAAGCAGCGGTGTATGTGAAATCATATTTTAAGGAAACATTGCTTTACTCTTGTCGTGATATTTTAAATTAGAACAGTAGTATTGATAATATATCTGAAACATTTAAGTGAAGGACTGTATACATATTTGATAAATAATAATGCAATACATTTTATAAGGAAAGCATAGTTTTAATTTAATAATAATATTATAGTTTAAAAAAATTAAAGAACACGCTTTTATAGAAATGTGAGCTAAAAAAGCACAAAATATCTATCTTAGCATTAAAATGCAGGGTAAGAGAAAACCGTATGAGTGACACACCGTAATATTTACATACATTTAAATCTTTCAATAAAATAATTTAGAATTAAACAAAAACCATTTTTTAAAAATCTCCCCTGACTGGGACCGAACGCTGGACCTTTAGGTTCGTAGCGTGGAGCTTTACCTCACAGCCACAGCATTCACGTAGGGAAAGTATTTTTTTACAATATAGACTTTTTGTTTGCACCCAGAGCAGTTACAAACATACATACAAACATACATACATACAAACATACATACATACAGGTGAAGCTAATAAAAGCGTGTTAAAAATAGCTGTATACTATTTCTTTAATATATATAGTACGCTTTAATTATCTTTCTTTGTATAAGAAATATTTTAATGACAGTTCGAAGCAGATTTTATAAGAAATTATATAGGTAAATTATAATTAAAGGGACTTTATAGAAAAACCCGTCATGACTATTCTAGATAACGATTCTTGATTAACATTTGTCTATACATTGTACTTGGACGTCTAAATTTAGACGTTCTGTCGACTATATTAAGAAATAACCAAAACTAAATGCAAAACTGGTGTACAAACGATAAATAGACAATAAGACTTCTTCACACACCATAAATTTATGGTGTGTGAAGAAGTCTTATTGTCTATTTATATTAAGAAATACTTGAGGATTTTTCTTGGAAGTGCAGATGTGTAAATATAATGTTAAACATTACTTACTTCAGCAATGGTTTTGTCCAGAAGGCATTTACTAACATTAGAAACAATCCAAAGAGCAAAATGTTTAGGGGCATAGTCTAAAAAACTGTCTTGAAATGCGTTGTTGCGGTAGCATATGATCAAGATGTTTCATCTAATTATCTGTTACATATATATATGTCGAAAATTTTCACGAATACCTTAGTTCATTTTTCCTATAGTATGATGGAGATCTAGAAAAAATAAAAATAAATAAAGAACATGGGATATTGTTAGTAACACGTATATATTGTGTACATAGCTTAAGTGACATTCAACATAACGAGTGAATTCGAAAGTATTCAAATAATTTTGCCCATACAGTGTATATAAATTTAGAAAGACCATATATATTTTTTTTTAATTCAAATTTCTACCACAAGGAAAATGATGACATGTTAGCATTTCAGACACAAAATGTGGTTTTTGTTGTTGATTACCCACTAGAACTTTCCAGAATAATTAACAAAAATTAAATATTTTTATATAATTACAACATTTCTTGAAAATCCTGGTAAGTATTCAATATTATCGACTATTAGTTATTATCCCAATAACCGAATTTTCTACTCGTGATTGAAATTTGAACTTAGCACGTAAATCTAAGAAATCATTTCCTAAAAGTGTATATAAGCCTTTACACCAAGATTCTTCGAAATGAATTAAATAGCTAGTTGTAAAAGGAACTGGATCTACATACCCGAATCATAAGCGTTCTGTACACGGTGAAACTAAATTATTTTTACAAAATAAGAGGAGTGATAGTACCCGTCCAGACAAGCAATAATTACCGTGGAAAATAGGATCGCTTTCCTCTCTGAGAGGGAGAAAAAAGTAATCTCGAAACGCGTCGAGCATGAACAAATGATCGCTTCTGACGTCGTTTTGTATCTGCTTACGTAACATATGTCCTAAGCAATATAGCATGATCGGTAGTGCACTGGCGTCCAATCCAAAGGTTCCGGGTTCGCATGCCGGAACACTATTAAAAATGGTTTCTTAAAAATGAACTAAAGTGTCTCAAAATAGCTCCGAAACAATATATACTTAAATTTGAAAACCCATGTACTCATATTTGAGTATATTGACATGTGAAACATGGGGATATTTGGATTCTTATTGGTCAACACCATTTTTTGAGCATGTCAGTATACTCAAAAAAGAGTACATGGTTTCTCAAATTTAAGTAAATATTGTTTCGGAGCTATTTTGTGACAATTTAGCTCATTTTTAAGAAACCATTTTTAACAGTGAATAGATGTTCTTGGGGGTTTTGAATCTATTTTAAGCAGCAGGTACCGGTCAAATAGACCTCGTACGCTAACGTGGGAAATCAAACCAAACAGTATGCGAATTTCTAGTGAGAAGAAGTAGTAAAGTAGGCCCAATTAAATGAAACGACACATCACCGCAATTTGAAAGTATTACATTGAGCACATCGTCCGTACGTTTCGTGCAAGCAATGGTGGAGTACACATACGAGGAATTCGCAGATATGCAGAGATAAGATGTTTGAGATTTGTAATGTATTAGGAAGATATTTGAGTGTTTTTTTTTTTTTTTTTTTGACTAATAAATCAGATTATGCAAATTTTGGTATCGTTCATTCGCATTCCCAACACTATTGTAAATTCCTGTTGAAATTTTAATTTTACTCTTTTTTATAATCTCAGAGTGGAATACAACTCTATATTCCATGGTAATTACTGATCATTAGGATGGGTATTACCCCTCTTCTTATCATGTTAAAACAATGAAATTCCTCCTGTATATATAGATATACTATATATAATAACGTTGAGATTTATGGTGATTTTCGCAGACGATATTGTAAAATTGAAGTGTTTTTAGTTTTGATTATCTTAAAATTAAACTAAAAAATCACAATTTATATTTAATATTTTATTAATAATTTACATGATAGCTATATTTTAAAACTTACTTCGACAGATAGAATAGGAAATGACATTATCAGTAAGCGTCACCTTTATTGTTAATTCTCAATGATAGTTTTAGTATTTGCATTAACTTTTTGCTAAAAAACTACACTAGAAAAATGGTGATTATTTTCTTTTTTTAAAACTTTAACACTTCAAAATTATTTAACTGATCCCATAAATGTCACTCGTAATTAATATTATGTTCTTTTCAAACTAAGCTATATGATATTTTATTTCTACTGCCTTAATAAAAATTTCTAATTATGATTAGTCACAAGGCTAATTTTTAATCATCCTCGGTATATCAACAACTATTTGATAAAAGTTTGTAGTACTGAATGCTTAAGATTAATATTTACATATGTTGTTGCTATTTTAATTACATTTCCATTTATCTTCTTTTTAATACATTCGTTTAATTGGGTTTTTTAAAATGAAATATCATATTTACTTTTCTATTACACACAAAATCGTAATCCTGAAATTGACGTTTAATTAATCTCTTCACATGTGATAAGCAATGAAAATGTTTTCCATCATTTGCCGGAAGTACGGGAAAAAAAGACCAGACTTCAAAAATATGATAGTTTGTGAATAATCATTGCATGTAAAGTGAATCATTTTAACGTTAGTCGGCAGTGTAAAATTAAAACAACTTTATGCTAAACGGGTTGTTTTCAAATATGTTTGCTGAATTTAAAGTTTTGATAAGATCAAAATATAAAAGATATCGAAAATTTGAAATTATTTATGGGTTTTGGATCTGAAAATTAAGCAAAAGATAACAGGAGTGTTTGTCACAAATAATTTACTATCATTTAATAAGTAAAATATCCAAAATCTTTTAATGAGGAACAAATTAGTGGTGCAAATTGGTATAAATAATAACAATTTCTTACCATTTTTAAACTCTAAATATTACCTTTATTAAAATTTTTTTCGTGCAACTGTCAGTAAATATCAGTTTGCTGTGTAGTTTGATTTGTTTTCGATTAAAATATAAATCAGTCGAGGTTCTTAAACAAGGAAATTTATTTTAGGGCCCACTCTATGAGCGGAATAATGAATATATACATATAGGTACAAGGTATTTCGTAAGTCTGGATACGCCAAAATATCCCGAAAGGAAGGCAAATTCGCTGAACACATTAATTTTAAAAGTTTCGTGTACTTAAATAATATATCACATGAGGTATCATAAGTGGGGCCCCTATTTTTCTAAAAAAAGAAAATAAAATCAATACATGATTTAAAACAGATTTTTTCAGTTCAACACATTTCTGCGAAGAAAAAATATGGTTTCCATTTGAAAAAAAATGAGCTTGTGTCACATAGGGCCTCTAAGGGCCTACTTATGACACCTCATCTGACAGTCTATTTGAACATTAAAAAAAAAAAAAAAAAATTAGTAATTAATATGTTCAGTGAAATCGATTTATTTCCAATAAATTATTCCCCGGAGCCGCATATTGAAAAAAAAAAAAAAAAAAAAAAAACAAAAAAAAAAAAAAAAAAAAAACGACAAACGCAAGAGTTTCAGAAACGTCGATTCAGAATTTCATCGGAAACTGCACGGATACTGAAAATTAAAAAAATTATAACTCATTCAGTTTTTGAAATTTTCTCTCAATCTTTTAATAATTGAATTGTTGAAGCGAGATCTATATACAAAAAAAAAAAAAAAAAAAAAAAAAAGAAATGATTTATCTCTAAACGCTTTCGAGTTATAAAATGTTTTGGGAAAAAATCGATGTTTCGTAAAATCTAAAAATATGGATCGCTAATCATTTTGTAAAAATGTTTATATGGTTCGAAAGAGGATTAAATGACCTTTCCTTATATACCAGTTGTTAAGAAATGGAACAGTTACTCGGTCGTACAGGGCGTTTAAAAAAAGACGATCGTGAAAAAGAGAAATTTTCGACCCTTTAAATTTTTTTTAAAATATAAATAATCCGTATTTAAAAAAAAAAAAATGTACCGTAAGAATCGGTAATAAATGCTCTTTCTCGTGGTACAGGTGTATTTTCGATATTTCCAACAGATCGGCAGCGATCGCTTTACAAAAACCCACGAAATTTCCTCTTTCTCTTTCTTCTTTTGAGGTAAGCGTTCCCGGTCGAAGTTGATGATCGCGTGCCATTTTGAATCGTTTTTTCGTTAGACGTGGGTCGACATTTTAATTAATATCTCCGCTAATTAAGGTCGCATCGTTTAGCAAATTAGATAACGTACATCTGCGATAAATTCTCTGTCAGACGGTACCTGTTCGAAGTCCGTGCGACCATTAGCGGCGGAGCCCTTTCTGTTTCAAACCGTTTCTCACAGACAGAAACACACACACGTAAATATTTTAATAATATAACGAGATTTTTCTATAAATCTGTTGATTTTTAATGGACTTTCGATTTTTTTCTTTTAAATTCTAAATTCATAATCGCTATTTTCAAACAATTTTTTATTTTTGACGAAGCCGATTTAAATTTTGTGAGATTTAGAAGTTTTTTTTATACTCAATAATAATAATAATAATAATAATAATTTATTATATAGCATGAGTTAAAAGTTCAAACATGAACAACGTGTGTTCTTAAATTTTAAAATGTCAGTGTAAATTAGTTAGAAAAAAAAATCATATTTAAAGTAATAAAAAAAAAAAAAAAAAATCTATAAAAATCTCAAAAAATTAAATAGATTAAGAGATTTGTTTGAGTAAAAATCCATAATCACTATTTATAGCCAATTTTTAACTTTTGTAAAAATCGGTTTAAAATATGTGTTTAAAAGAATAAATTGTATGCTCCAATCTGACAGAAAAAAAAAGTTATTTTAATCTAGAAAAATCTGGAGTGACTCCACTCAACTTTCCGAACATTGAGTAATTAACTGTTTTGTAGATACAGTAAAGAAAGAGAAGTTGTTAAACAAACAAAAGAGAGAAAAACCATAATAGAGAATTTGAGTATTTTCCTCCATATATTACACGATCTTTTATTTAACGCTACTGAATTTTAAGCCCATAGATCATAATGATAAAGAATTTTTCATTGTGTCCATGTAAAAACCTATAAATGCTTCATTCAACAAAATACTTGTAGTTAGTGCAACAGTGATTTATATTTATTCATATAAATTTTCAGCTCAATTGAATAAGGCGTTTAGATTCTATCGCACTTTTAAAAATTTGGTCCCATAGGCCATAATGATAAAGAATTTTTCTCTGTGTCCCTGTAAAAAACTGTAAGTGCTAAATTCACAAAAATCTATACAGTTCGTGAAACTGTGACCTATAATATGTGTACATTTTTTTTTCTCAGATTAATAAAGCGTTTAGACGCTATCGCTCTTTTAAAAATTTGGCCCCATACACCATAATAATAAAGAATTTTTCCTGGTGTCCCTGTAAAAAAACTATAAGTGCTAGATTCACGAAAATCAGTAGGATTCGTACTATAGTGACGTACAATATACGTATAAACTTTCTGATTATTCGAACAAAGCGTTTAGACGCTAGCTTGTTCACTCACAGACATACACACATACATACATACATACACACATACATACATCATCGTAAAAATAGTGAAAACGGAGTCAGGTGACCTCGAAACGTATAGAAACATCAAAATCTCAAATTTGGATTTTTGACATGATTACAATACTTTGCTCACTATAGTGTTCGGAAAGTAATAATTAAAAGCTTAGACGATTGCCAGTTCACAGATTTAAAAATTAGGAAAGTGGCACGAAATATTACATTTAAATTAATTTAAACAAATCCACTTTTGTAAAATATAAATAATAGCCATCCCGATTTAATCAGAGTCCTAATAAGTAGAAACGTATTGAAATTAATCTATTCATTTGGGTGTTTGGGAAAAAGGCCGATTGACTGCTCTAGGGTCCTAGGCCTCAGGAGGAGTGCTTTCCGTGGAGGTCTTTCTAAGTGGTCTATTCATTTGGAAGCTACAGTGTCACAGACAAATAAAAGCTTTAAACTTATAACATCTCTCTTTTTTGGTCAATAAGTAATAATTAAATCCAATGACTTAAATTAAAACTGTTATCATTACATTTATCACTGCGTTCTTTATCATCAACATTTTTTAGAGGAATTAGCAAACAACATATAGATGATTTAATATTATTATCTAACCCTTGCCCCTGCATCATCCAAGAGGTTCTGATCTCGAAGCTAGTAGACGGGAAATGCCGGTTTTTATAAGCCGATTGCGATCGTCAAGTAGCCGTTCGGATTTTCCATGGTTTTTTCTGAAACTCGAGTAAAAATACAGGGTAAGACTCTTCAATAATAATAATAATAATAAAGTATACTGACTGTATCACCCTGGCCTACAACATAAGAGCAAACAATCGGTCTTAATGCCTACACCATCTACATTTTATTCTGCCTTAGTTTTTTTTTTTTTTTTTTTTTCCTGACTCTATACAAATAAGAGATATTTCAGGAAGTATCACAGATAATGCATTTTCAAATTTGTAACCTCACAATAGAAAAAAAAAAATATGCAATATGTAAGCGATTTTAATTCTTTTATACTATATTTTCTACACTTTAAAAAAATATATTCTTTCTTCTAATTCACTGAAGTACATATTGTTTAGAAATCCGATTTAAGAGCTCTTAAACCAGTGTTAAGAGAAAACAAATTTCCCTGCTTTATCTTTCGTAACAATAGGAAATGTAACAATAAAAGAAATTTTCAGAACACGCATTTTTCTTTTGAGAACGACTAAGCAGCTAAAGTACTTTTGCTGAGTGAGATTTTATAGGATGATGGGACACCATTTCTGTCTTTCTTTCTCGCGCTTTCTGAAGTTTTACGCGAACATAAAAACGAAAGAGATAAAGGGACATTATCTAGATGATAATGATAATACACATAATAGGTCAGAATTTCTCTTTTTTTAGGAGAAAATTTTAGAAGAGTGTATCTTAGAGGACATTTTCTTTTATGGGAATTTTGATGTTAAGAAAGAATGTTACAAGTGAAATGCTGGTTTAAAATCCAATGCATCAAGTGTAAGGTTGATTATTATTATTATTATTATTATTTTAATAAAGTTGTTTTAACATAATTTAATAAGTAAGAATTAAAAAACAAAAAGAAAAAAAGTGACATTCAGAAAAATGTTTAAATGTCATTTTTAACTGATTTAATGATAACTTATTATATTTAAGCAAATAAATACTTCAAATTGAAAAATAAATTGCTTGTTTGCATTATAATTTTTGATGCTTTTTGGAAATAGCTGAAGTCGTATTTAAATTTTAATGCTTTATAGAAAATGTTTTATTTCACATTTATTTGTTTCGTATGTATTTAAGTTGGCGTGATTCATTTAATTCTAGGGTAAACATTTATTTAAATATATTATAAGATGATTTAAATGAATATTTAAAACTAAATTTTTTACAAACTTATATAAATTTTAGTTCGAACGTAGCTCCTCATTTAACGCTACAGCATGAAGAATAGTAACTCAGTGACCAGTTAGATTCTTCATTGTTGTTAAACGTCTCATTTTAACGATAAAAGTTAAATTGGTGCAAATTATGAATTTTATGGTAAATTGTGCTCTTACAGCAGGCATTGAAACTAATAAATTAATAAAATCTATTGGACAATTGTTGTTAAATTTTTTATATTAACCATTTTAGAAGTATAAATTACTTCTATAGATGCAATGGAAAAAAAAAAAAAAAAAAAAAACACTTTGTATAAAATTTAAGATTGAAATCTAAGATTAAGGATTAAGAAAGCCAAGATTAAGATTTGAATCTTAAGATTTTTTTAATAAAAATAATCTTAAGATTTAATATATATATATATATATATATATGTATATATATATATATATATGTATATATATATACATATATATATATATATGTAAATCCAAACTAAACTTTTTTGATTCATTTTGAATATTGTGATTATTTTTAAAAAAATATTATACGATGATTAATTTTTTTTTCTTAAATTAGCGGAAACTGATAATAAATAATAATAATAATAATAAAAAAATGTTTCAGTGGTATGTGAGTTCCGGATATTTTTCAATCAGTAATTACGAATTGCAATTGTCAGTATCGTTAATTGCTTAAAAGTACCGAAAAAAATTACTGTGTAACAATTACATGCATTTTCATTTCCCACTACTACACAAATCCTAAATTCTTTCCGGAAATAATGTGATCAGAAGGCATGAAATTAACTTTATTAATCAGAAACCTACTAATTTCTCTGTAGTAAGTATTTAATAGTACTATGGTAATCAGATCCAAAAGAGATTTTATATAACAAGTTTAATGACAATCGGCAAAGATGTTTTTTAAGAATCCAGTTTCGGAATTTAAAACTAATCAACCTGATCAAGAAGCCTATCGATTTTACTATATTAATCATCTATTGCATACGAAAGTGAATAGCAAATTTAAAGAAAAACAGTGGAGCCATTTTACAGATACCTACTTTCGATACTAATTCCGTATATCACCAAGCTCCACCAGTGGTCGAGTGGTTCTGCGCTGAAAGCTGGTAGATTGGAAGTGCTGTGTTCGATCCCAAGTCGCACTCTTTGAATTTGTCGCAGGGAGTTTTTTGGGGTTACATCTGAAACTCGCGTAAATACGGGCTAGGACTCCTTAGAAAAACCTCCCCCACAATGGACATTCCACCTATAGGTCTAAGGAACTAATATAATCAATCGGCCTTAACCCGCGCAACCAACAAGTGATTTTCACCAAATTTCGTTTTTGCGAGATAATAGTTAGATGATTCCCTACATACATACGCAATGATCAATTTCTAAAAAAAAAAAAAAAAATGAAGGAAAAAAAAATTGAACTCAGATACATTAAAATGCTTAAATCAAATAAAAACTCATTATAGAGATTTCCGACTAAATACTAAACTTCGATTACCTACGATAGTTGGTAAGTAAAACTAAAAAAAAAAAAAAAAAAAGTATATAAAACAATTCGGGAAAACAAACAACCTCACAATTTTTGCCCTCTGTAGAAAGGATTTATCCCGCACTTCCATAAGCAGCAATGGTTTTAATTTTGGAACACGGAGGACTTTGCGGTTACGACGAATTTTATGCACATCAATCACATTAATGCGCATGACGGTCTTCGGCCAGCTCGTACATCAACTGGCAAGCTTATAACAACTCGGCGCTCCACTGTCGAAGCTCCGCCTCGTTTCCACCCCCCCTCCCCAACCACAAAAAAAAAAAAAAAAAAAAAAAAAAACTTGAAATATATAATTATTTTTTTAATGTTTATAATGAATATAGATGCTTCATAATTTTAAAAACTGCAAAAATATAATTAACTAAAGTAATATTTCTTATAAATAATAACGACCAATGATTTTCTCCTTGGAACTTACCGAAATTAAATAAATAAAAAAAAAAAATATTGAAAGGTTGCACATATTGTTTTATTTATCCTCTTCCATATCATTAAAAACTTAAATCATTATCAAAAATTTTACTCAGTGAACATTTCGTGTCTATCTAATACTTAAAATACTAATTTAAAATTATTCGTTTTAATAAATATTTGCTGATTTCAGGCGCTACGAAGAAATTAATTTTTAATTAATATGATTTCCCTTCCTTTACTTCAGAGGTTGTTTATTATTATCCACAAAATAATCATATGAAATTTACTATTTATGATTAATACAGTTCCATGTATGTTTCTAAATATAGGTTAATTAAATTAAAATTATGTTTATTTTTCGGATACTCTGGATCGATATATCAAACTATGATAAGCATGTCTGTTTCAGTTTGTTGAATGCGATTAATTATATATTTCAAAGTATATTGCAAATATGTTTAAATATTCATTCGTAAAATTAATAAATCTGAAGTTCTGTTAAAAATCTGAAGCGTTGATAGCTTATAAATTATCTTGCAGTATTAATATCATACATAAATAATACGTATATATCTTTTTTATTGAAAATCACACATTTCCTTCATACAAAAAAATATATAAATACAATGTAAAAGATTTATAAAAGAATTCACTGTAAAACACGTATAAAATATATTTAATTAAAATCATTAAAAAACACATCGTGTCAAGGCCTTTCGCCCTGAACATCAGGGCATCATCAGGACATAGCCATTTTTAACAAGAAGCACAGTAACATTATATATACATAAGAAACATATTTCGGTTACAGTTATTAAACATGAAATAGATGAAACAGATCAATTACAAATGAAAACAGTCCAAAGGTGAAGAGTCGAGCTTCATTTGGTTTACTATGGAGACACATTTTTGTGGAACAGTTGAGGCTATGCATTAATCTGTGTTTAGGAACATGCTGAGGAACTTGTATTAATTTAGATCTTTACAAGAAAAAGTTGGCTGGTTGGGTCTCACGCCACACCAGTGCTGCGCATATGGGAAATTGGCGACACAAGAACAAGGAGAAAGACTTTTTGCAGAACCGCAACTTTTAAATAACTTTAATGGAGAATTCTTTAGGTAGAATAGTAGAGACAAAAAACTTGCAACAACTGTAGGAATTATGCAGAAAAACTTTCACTGTAAACAATCATTAAAACTAAGAAACTGTTGAAGGAAATTATATTAGATATTTGGTTGTATTAGAAAATACCATATTTTAGGAAGATACGCAGCACTTTTAAAATTGATTGAATTATATTTAATTATATTCACAGTTTCCGAAACTGTTAATTCTGAACTAGTTGATGGAGAAGAGATGATTTCTGCTTGGTCAAAAAGAGGTGAAGCTGAGGTTTCGTAAATAAAATTGACTAAGGCTGAACTATTTCCTTCTTTGACGTTCCGGATATGTTCTTGAATTCTTTTGTTTAAAGTTCTTTTGATTTGTCCGATATAAAAGAAAACATCTTGATTGAGTTTTAGTTGAATTTTATACATCCCCCCCCCCTCCAGTGGGTCTAGTTAAATCCCGATCATTTAAGCTTAGATGTTTAATTGTTAGAGGAGAACTAAAAGGAATTAGTCTATTAAATTTATGGAAAATATAATGTTTAAAATCTATAAATTCGTTACAGAAAGACAGACTATTACTAAATTTAATTTTAGGGATTAAGGTAGAAGGTAGGGATTAAGGTTTAGGATTTATTGTAGGAGAATTAAAGTTATTTTTAATTTTATTGATAATTTTGATTATAGTAGTTTTTTTATAGCCTGCATCAATGCTGATTTGTATAATTTTGTTTAATTGTTTAGTTTCGCTAAATTGGAATGAGGTGTATTTAAGCGCCCGAGAAATGTAAGAGTTGAAAAACGAAAATTTATAATTAGTTGGATGGGCAGAAGTAGCAGGGATTGGGAGGGGTACAAAAGAATTTTTATAATACACATCAAACCATATTACTGAATTATCTTTACTGCGATGGATGGAAAGATCTAAAAAGGGTAGAGTTTGATTAGGTTCACATTCATAAGTAAAATTAATTGACGGGAATTATTTATTACAGGAATCAATAAAGTCAAGCAGGGAGGTTTAAGAATAGCGCCAAGCCAGAAAAATATCATACACATATCGTAGATAAACAGTTGGTTTAAGAACAGAGGCGGCAAAAACGCATTCTTCAAGTTCAATTAGTAAAATATCGGCAAGTTCGGCAGTTTTATCAGCAATCTCCCAATTCCTGCTACTTCTGCCCATCTAACTAATTATAAATTTTCGTTTTTCAACTCTTACATTTCTCGGGCGCTTAAATACACCTCATTCCAATATAGCGAAGCTAAACAATTAAACAGAATTATACAAATCGGCATTGATGCAGGCTATAAAAAAACTGCTATAATCAAAATTATTTCACTGTTCTCGAAAAGTGTAGCTCGGACTGTCACGTGATTCAACACAAAGGTCCAGAAATAGTGCTCATTGCATATTGTTACAGTGGATTAAAACTTTTTCCTGCTTCAATTGTACCGTTGCACTTAAACTAGTATTATAGTCAAAGTGAAAATAAAAAGGGCAGCTCTTTCACTTCCAGTGGAGTCAATCTTGGCGACAAACTTGGCGACTGGGCAACCAAATTTCGCGAAAAGTGGTAGTTTAGGGTTCCCGAAGTCTCCAAACTGTCCTCGAACATCGCCAAGCCCCATAGCCAACAGTTATAAATAGGAATGAGTTGATTTCGGCGAAAGCAGTCACTGCGATTCAGAGCTATTTAGAGACCTATCCTAAGTGATTGCACTTTAGGGATTGAGCTCTAAGCGATTGGACATCTTTCGTGAGTTAGCGAAAATTTTTGCTCTGGAGTATTTGATGTTATTTGCTTTACTCCTGTGGAAGAAGTGACTATTTTTGGACTATTCCAAAACATTCATCGAATAGTGACATTTACTGTAAGAGTAACAACTTCAAAGGTTTCAAGAATAATCGAAGGATTAACACTATTATTGGACTGTTTTCGAGAATATTCGTTTTAATAATAGTTTTGTCCTACAGGTTGGAGAAGTTCAAAAACAAAACAAAAAATGTTTGTTATTGCCATGGAGGTCCCATACTAAATCTGTGACGAAAATAGTCGCCAATCGAAATATATTTATTCAAACTTTTCAGTTATTCATTTAAAAAGAAATCATTTAAATATAGTGTCCAGCAAAGCGAGCAAAGCGAGCAAAGCCTGCTAGTATTTATTTTAAGACAAAGATGTAAAACTACGTGCATTCTTTCATAATGTATTTCTGTGTTAATAATAAGTACGCTCAGAGTAAATTCTGAGGATTTTTTGTAAATATTTTGTAATTACAGATATATATTATTTTAAACTCAGATGATTTTTTTTTATAGTGGTATCGTTCTCTGAAAAATTTCTCCCTATATCCACAGTTATTTTGTAGTATTTTTATCTAATTATCTAATATAAACTCTATGTACCTTCAGTATAAACTAATGTTTTTATTACAGAAATGCAGTTTTCATGTATTTCTTTAATAAAAACTGTAGTACGTATGCTGAATACAGTTAAAACTATATATATATATATATAGAACAATAACTGCATTTTTTTTAAAACACGGTTTTATTAACTTGACATGATGTAACTGTCTATATGTAATGAAATCTTGCAATTCACTTTTCAGCCACTTCTGGACGTCCGATTGACCTGAAATTTACACACTATTTCACCATTAACGCTTTTGCGACCGCATGTTTTTGTCTTTTTGACAAAAATCTCCGCCTATGAACGTAATTTTTGTTTATTATATTACTATAAATCAATGTTTTCTGTATTCATACTTAGAATATAAATGAATATACATTGCAATTATACTCTTTCTAATCAAAGTATTTGTATTCATAGTGCAGTGATTGTACAAATGTGAATATTGGGTATATTAGAAGTAATGTAACCTACGTAACCTAAAAAAAAAAAAAAAAAGAAAACGCCCACTGGCGGAGTTAAAAATTTTCAAATGACTTGAATTCACGTCAGAGAAGCGAAAGTGTTAATGGCAATATTATATACAAATGTTTCCAGGCGCCTTTCCCATCAGAAGTAGGTTCCGGGTGCAAGCAAATATATATAACACGTTCGTATGCGGCACAGGACTTCGCTGTATTTGTTTGACGTCGAGAGGCACAAATTAATTTTTTAGGACACTTTTGTTAATTTTACATGATGTATATAGTTATTAATATGTGTAACAGAATTTTGTAATTGAATTTTTAGCCACTTCTGGTCGTCTCATTAATTTTAAATTTAGCAAACGACTTCAAAATCAATGACAATACTATATTTAAGTGTTTCCAGCCGCCTTTTTTTTTTTAAGATTTAAAAAGATTTAAATAATCTAGCGTGTCACTCAGACGACTTTCTCTTACTCTGCATTTAAATATCGTAATGATAGATTTCTGCAGTAATTTGTTTTTAAGTTATGTCAATAACACATATAGATACACATCAATCGCAAAAAGTTGATCGTTCGTATTCAGGGCACATCAGAACGTAATAGAATATAAAAAAACAGAGGTGAAAATAGAACTTCGAAAAATATTTTATTTACAGTATACATATAAAAAATAATTTTTTCTTTCTGAGTAGTGTTCGTTGACATAGTAAAAATGTAACAAATTAACACACTTTTTATTAATTAATAATTTGACGTGATATATGTAACTATTAACGCATATAACGAAATCTTGCAATTGATATTTACATTACCTTCTTGTCATATGATTTACATAAAATTTTCCAAAGACCTCATAGTCAATGACAATACAATATACAGTGTTTCTAGACTGTTAAAAATTTCAATAGAAAACTCTGTGTAATGTATTATCTTAAGACTTACGTAAAAATACAGAGAAAAGTAAACGGATATGTTAAAAAATTACTTTATACATTCACTTTAATAACTAATATTAATTTAGATAATTACACTATTCGACATTTTTTTTTTTTGTGTGTGTGTGTGTGTGGGGGGGGGTAACAGAAATGAAATTAACAACTTTCAACTAATTTTGTAGTGCAAGATTAAAAAAATATAGTGAAAAACATGTAACACGTACAGTTTTTTTGTTATGATGATTTAATCTGTACTGGAAGCAATGTACAAAAGTCTTTAGAAGACATGCATTATTACTATCAATATTATTAATGTAGAATGGAATACTGTTAATATGGCGATAATATACATATTGTAGACTAAGTAGAACATGAAAACATGGAAAGTACACTAAATGATAAGATTGTTATTATTTATTATTTTAAAACCAAAATACAAAAAATAGGCTTTTTTACGTCTTGTGTTAAATGTCTACCTAGTGATTTTAATATGAATAGTTCACAAATACAGCAAAACTTATCGGGTAGGACTTTACAAGTTCTACACTGAAAACTTGCCATTTTGAACATGAAACTATAAAACAGCACAATCATACTTAACAAAGAATATCTATTAACTAGAACACCAGAAAAAAAAAAAAAAAAAAAAAAAAAAAAAACAGATAAGGAACGCATACAAGATTATCAAAACAGGGATGGCCAGCAGAGAGGATGGCCAGGAGGCCGGGTTGACAGCACGAAAGTTTACCGTGTGTGATACAGTCGGCAGAAAAAGTATCTGAGCACTAGCAATAATCCCTGTTGAAAAAAGGTACACTTAATACTGCTTTGTTAAATAAATCCTTGTCCAGTCATGTTCTTATTCAGTCTAAGAACATGATTCGAGACGGATTTATTTAACAAAGTAGTATTAAATATACTTTTCTGACATCGGAATTATTGGCTAGTGTTCGGATACTTTTGCTGTCGACTGTATTGAAAAATCATAAAAAAATAGTGAAATCTGCCATTTTCTGATCCTTAAAAAAAAAAAAAAAAAAAGATAGAACAAACGTGGTTGCCGGGACTCTGTGTTGCCAGGACTCTGGTTTGCCAGCAGGAAGGGTTACCAACTGTGATACTGTGAAAATGATACAAAACCGTTAAAATGCCATTTTCTGATACTCTAACAGAAAAATGTAACGTGGTGGGACTTTTAGTTCCCCATCATACTATAGGTATGGGGAACTTAGGTAATCGTAAAATTAGTTCCCCGCATCATACTATAGGTATGGGGAACTTAGGTAATCGTGATATTAGTTCCCCATCATACTATAGGTATGGGGAACTTAGGTAATCGTGAAAATTTTTTATCTCGGATTTTTTACTTTTTTACACGTTTTCAAGTGTGAGGAATCCGAAAATGACAAAATTTGTATGGTGCCTGTCTGTAGGGTGTCTGTTAATGTGTTAGTCCGTTAGTTTGTTAGTGTGTTTACACGATATCTCACGAACAAATGATCGCAGAGAGGTCAGACCAGTTTTGAAATATTACTTTCAACACTGTCAAGAACCCTATTTATTTGCAACAATTGAATTAAAAAAATTCGTAAGTTATTTGAAATTTACGATTTTCTTAACTTTTGAGAATAGGGCAAAATTTAACTTAAACGTGCATTAAATGAAACATTTTTTATATAAAAATGTCAGACTAGCTTTAAAATATCAGTTTTGATGCCGGAATGAACATCAGGTACTATGAACATGCTACTTTAAAAATTTCGCAAGTTATTGGATATTTACGAATTTCTTAACATGGCAGAATAGGACAAAATTTCACATTAACGTCAATTTTGAGGGATATTTTTATCGTAAAGATGTCAGACTACTTTAGAAATATTATTTAGGATACTGGCATGAATATTATTGGCTATGAAGTTCCAATATAAAAATTTCGTAAGTTTTTAGAATTTTGCGAATTTCTTATACAGAATAGGGCAAAATTTTACACAAAAGTCAATCTTGAGGGATATTTTCATCATAAAGATGTGAGACCACTTTTGAAATATTATTTAGAATACTGACATGGGGACCATAGAGTATGAATTTTCTAATTTAAAAAATTCGTAAGTTATTTGGAATTTACGATTTACTTAAAATGGCAGAATAAGGCAAAATCGAGCATAAACGTCCATTTTGAGGATCACAAATATGTCAGACAATTTCAAAATAACATTTATGATACTTGTATGAACATGATTGACTAAAATATTCAAATAGGAAAATTTCGTAAATTATTCGAAATTTAAGATTTTCTCAACATAGCAAAATGGGGCGATATTTCATATAAATATGCATTTTCGGGAAAGTTGCATTGAAAATAGCAGCATGAAAATAAACAACGAAATTGATCCCAATAAAATAAATTAATAGATTAGAGTAAGATAAATATATCGAACTGAATTGTGGGTAGCCTATTTGGCGAGGATTTCGTTCTGTCACTGTGTCAAGCGTTTGGTCAAATTCATTTCTGTTAACATGAATATAATATTTCCTGTACAAGAAATTTATGAGAACATTCATATGATGGGGAACTGAGCAGAGTCAACCTATACCAACTAGTTTTACTTGCAAATATTTAAATAAAAATTGGAATTAATAGTAAAAATAGTAATTTGAGCGTTGTTACCGAATCATTGTAGACCAGTGTTATTGGTGAGAATATATTTCAGACTTAAAATGCTTTTTCTAAAGTAGAAAAAGTCATTTTTAATTTTAATTAAAAAATTTAATAATAAAATTAGCTAAAAATACAGAATAAAGATTGAGAATCTTGATTTTTCACATTTTAACTAAGACTTACTATAAATTTACTGAGACTCTGGATAATAATTTACATTAAATTTACAGAAATTTTTAACAGTGCAGCTGCCTTTTATATCAGGAGGAGGTTCCGCGGGCAAAAAAATAAAACCTATATGCATAAAACGCTATCGTTAGCTGCACACAGTTTTGTTTTATATATATATATATATATATATATATATATATATATTAATATTAATAATAATAATAGTAATAATAATAAAACAGCGTTGAAAATAGAATTTTGAAAAATACTTTATTTACAGTGTGGGTATTAAAAATTAATTTTCTTTCGAGGTAGCGTCCGCCGACACAGTAAAATGTACAAAATACTGCCAGGAATTACTACATTCAACAGAAAAGAACATTTAGCTTAATTTTGGTTAGACGTGAATGTTGTCTATAAACTATATGCACATCACAATGGGTACTTAAATTTAATTTTGTATGAAAAACATATACTATGAAGTGAAATTAACTTCTAAAAATTTTCACGTATAGCCCCAATATAGCTATATACTTTGGCTAGCCCTGTAAATGAGTGATGGATGACTTCCACGCCACAATCCACACAAAAGATGGTTTTATGCATATAAGAAAATATGTTAATTGCACTTTGTTTAAGGCAGCATGCAAATGTTACACTTTACTGACTAGAAATTTTCCCATAGACGTATTTTAATTCTTTTGAATGTACACGAGCATATTGCTTAATCTCAAAGAAAAATTTAATACAGCATAACAAGATGATACAGATTTGAAAATCCGAGTTTGGACTTCCTGATACTATTTCTTCATGATATATGCTGATAACTGACACACACATACAGACTGACACACGGACAGGCATGCATACTAACCGTTAAAAACGTGATTTTCAGATTCAGAGGACTTCCAAATGTGTAACAAAAATTTAAAATCGGAAATTTAAACTAAAAACAGTACTTTATCTACCATATGTTGGAACACACACACACACACATATATATGTGTGAGAGAACGTAATATTATCACTGAGATTATCTGACCACTCTTCCGACGCAATCATGTGTATGATACGGACATACCATCAGTCCGTGTTGAATTTTGTCCAGACTGTGTACATATAATTAAACCAATATAGATATATTTTTCTGTTAAATATAGCTATGATACGACTGTATGGTAGATGTTGTCATTAATTTTGAGTTGGGCATCTACCGTACCACGGTAGATTATGCGATTATATATTTGGGTTGGTTGGTTGATTGGGTTTTTAACGTCGCACAAGTGATGCGCAATATTATATATTTGGGATCAAGTCTTTTTCCAACTGGTTCAGCTGGCTTACATGACGATCAGTTGCCTAACTCACTGAATGTTCTTCAGTTAAAATAACTTGATTGCTTAAAACTGGCAGGAGATATTGGTGTAATAGTGATGTATTACAGGAAATAACTAGACTGCAAAGACTTGAATGAAAGAACTTTGAGGTAGATTCATAATCAATCTTAAATTGTAAAGGCGTTAGTGCCATAACTTATAGGTTTATTTTTGTTTTAAGACTAAAAAGAAATAAATCTTTTTTTAATAAATAGCAAAGTCTTGAGTGTGATAAGTTATAGGTCAAATTTTAGTTTAAGACTAAAAAACGTAAAATAAAAATATACTCTTAAAAAATAAAGAACATGCTTTTATACAAATATAAACTAAAATAATAATAAGAATCATAATAATAATTTATAAATGTAAATTTTTTATTACATAGTGGTAAGTTGTCGTACAACTCGGTATAACCTTAGGTTAAGCTTCGAATAAGTATAAATCATTGATAAACTATAGATAAATATAACTTACTTTAAAGAAAAAAAAAGCGTGGTGTGCTCGACTTTAGTTTGCCGTAATTTTTTTAACCCTGACTATTTATAAAGATAGAGTAATTATGAGAATATAAACAGAGCACCCCACCATTTTTGTCTTACTAAAGTAAGTTATATATATATATATATTTATTTATATTTATCAGTATTTTATTCATATTCGAAGCGTAATTCAAGGATTAGGTTATACCGAGTTTCGTGCGACATCTTACCGCTGTTTAACAAAAAAATATTTTGTGCTTTTTAGTAATTTCAATAAAGGCGTGTTCTTTCTTTCTTTCTTTTTTCTTGGAGTATAATTTTATTATTCAGAATACTTTGTAATAATAAAAAAAAGAAAGAAAGAAAGAAATCGAAAGATATTTTTATAAAAAAAAAAATTCGGAAAAAAAAATTAGAAGGGATTGAAAAAAAAAAAAAAAAAAAAAAATGTAGTTAGATATAAGAATGAAAAAAAATTCTAGAATCGAAAATTGATATATTACTTACTTAGTAAAGTGTTTTTAACAGCTGAATCAGCCTTTTATTTATCACCTGCAGCAAAGGAAATCTGACTTTGAAGGAGAATTGAGATCCAAAAATTTAATTTCTTACTTTTTATGGGAAAAAATATTTCAAATACTCTTTGTGTATGATAATATTCCATTTCAACAGATTTTTTTTTTTTTTTTTTTGTCTTCATTCCACTTGGAGTATTTCAAAAGAATTAAATAAGTTCTTTGAAATTTTAAGGTAAAAAATTATGTGTTGGGAAACATAGTAACTTTTAAAGATTTGACTTTAAACTTAATTTTAAGGGCCATATAACAAATTCAATAAGATTTGAATCTTAAAAAAGAAAGACTATTCCCTTGGCAATTTTAATATCTTATCCTATGAATGCACAGAAAGTGAGACAATAAATGGTTACATTTTGAATAATACTAGAGAAAGCAACCTAACTGATAATTTTTAATTTTATTTATTTATTTATTTTATTTACTTCATACACATGAAATAATATTAGAATAAAAGAAACAGAAATAAAATCATCTGAAAATAATAATAATAATAATAAAAGCGAAATATTTTTGAAATATACATAAGAATCTTGCTTGTATAGAAACTCAAATTTTATTCTATATATTTCAAATCACAAATTTCATTACTAGAGTTTGATATTGAAATTTGTTAACAAAACTTAACATGTTTTCTGACACTAAAATTGTATGAACAACCAGTTAATATTTCTCTTATCATGTTACTTTTGATTGTACTGTGTACGTGGAAATGCTGACTAATAAAAATAAAGTAAATAATAAATAAATGATAATATATTTCCATATTTTCATATTTTCATCTTTGTTTTTTGCGGTTCAGGCATTCAAACTTATGAATTCATTAGCAATATCCATATAATTTTATAGAAAACTACAAAATTCCTCGAAAGTAGTTGGGAATCTGCAAGCTAAGTTTTCATTCATGTAATAGGTATAATACATATACTTTATAACAAAAAAAGTGAGGCACCAAAAAGGAGAAATGCAAACTGGACACAAATTGGCATACATACAGGTTTTGATGGAATCAAGAACCAATTCATCATTATCGTCGATCCTACGTGCAACTGGTTCTTCAGTGACTTCAAATACCCTTAATAGCGGCTCAGTGGGGTTGAGCTGAGTCCCCGGATCTCTCTTCCACTGAGGACGCTTGGAGCATTATAAAACGGGTCCTAAAACCATCTCGGGATTTTACCAATCTAACGCAACAATTGGACAGAATTTGGCACGATACTTTACAGGAGCACATGTGCCAACTCTATCAATTAATACCAAGCCGAATGACTGCGTAATAAGGGCCAGAAGTGGACCAAGGCGTTATTGGCTTATTTACTTTGTGAGGCCCTTTCTCTTGATTACATCATTCAAATTTTCTGAAACTGTAATCAGTTGTTTTTCTCCACATGTACATCCCATCTACCAATTTTTGTCCCCACTTATTCTTGGTCTGTCGTTTTTTTTTTTTTTTTCTTGTTACAGAGTTAGTTTATATGTATATATATATATATATATATATATATATATATATTGAACCTGAAAATAAAATTTTTAAGCGTTCGTCAGTGGTCCGTAAATTCTTTTTGCTTATTGGTAACTTTTATTACAAACTTTCGGCTGATTGCAAAAGTGAATGTTATATCTGATATGAAAAAAAAAAAAAAAAAAAAAAAAAAAACTTTAAATTTGTTTAGAATGGGTTCATTTTCAGTTCGATCATTTTTGTGAAAGATGTTCGTTGTTCTTTTTTTCCCCCTCGTATGTGTGTGTGTGTGTGTGTGTGTGTGTGTGTGTGTGTGTGTGTGTGTGTGTAGCGTACTTTTATGTTCTCTAATTTCTATGACTGCATCGTTTCACAAAAAGTATTTCAGAAAAGTGATCCCTTGAAAACATCGAGATTTTCCATTTCCTAAAGTGTACGTGTTTGGTCTCAGTTTCTAGATAGGTTTCTGTATTATCATTTTTTAATACATAATAAAATTGCATTTTGTGTGGTTTTTGTTACAAAATGTGACATTTGTTTTCAATTGAGAAGACTAAAACTCTTTCATCTTTCACTAAAACACTTTTCATTTAATCGCAGGTATTTGCTTTGCTTAATAAATTATTGTTTTTGCTAGGTTTGGCACGGTTCAATTCAATTAGTTTTAACCAATGTTTAAACCACGGTTTAAACAAAATGGTCACCCCCTCATTCCAATATGAAAAAAAAAAAAAAAAGAATATATATATATATATATATATATATATATATATATATATATCTTTAAAAATTATAAATATTTGTATTCTAATGCCTTTTTTTAAACTGAAATTTCTACATTTTTTTTGTGTAAATGCGTTTTACTTATAATTAAATTTATTTTAAATGCAATCTTGCTCCAAGGAATGTTTTATTCATATATGACTGCGATAAAAGTTATCACATGTGAACAAAAGCAAGTATCTAGCATTTGCAGAAGGAAAATTTTGCCATTATTAATCCTCTTAAATGCTTTTAATGCCTTAAATGTTGAATAGTCAATTAACTGCTAACTGACAAAAATCACTATTTTTTGAGATATTTTTACTCAAATACTCAATTGTTTACTCGAAAATTTATGCAACCTCAGGTTGCAAAATCACGAATAATTATTTTTCCTAATTTCTGAAACGCGATCTACTTTTGCCACAGTTAGAACTCTATTATGTTTAATTACCCCTAAATGCAAAAAATAATTTTTTCATATGATTGTAGAAATAAATAAAATTCGCGATTTTCGCAATGCTGAGTTCTAAAATACGCCATATTGTGCTGATTTCTAAAATTTGAATAATTTCATTGATATTTAGTGTAATTTACACTTAATAGCTGAAATAAATGGTTTTTACCTGGTCAATTAACAAATTTGACGCTGTTGAAGTTCCCAAAAAGAAAATGTACAAGTTGTTATATTTACATTGTCCCTATATTTGTTTAATCGCCACGTTGCTAGAGGATTTTTTACATATGTACATGTGTATGTGTGTGTGTGTTTGTCTGCATGTATATAGATACATAATTTTTTGAATAACTACAATTTGATTTCATATAATGTTTCCTTTTTTATTTTATTTTTTTGCATTTTGTGTTTTTATTAGGTGTTATTGTACTCGTTCTTAAAAAAAAAAAAAAAAAAAAAAAAAAAAACCTTAGTTAACACCATAAAATTAAATATCAAATTATATACATAGTTTCTAATAATAAGCAGCAAAAAAATTGTTAATAAAAAATAAATTATATTTAATTATATATTATACAGCTAAGAAGCTTTTGTTGAAAGATGCAAATTGAAACCTCTGTAATGTAATCAACATAGAATTCAATTACTTTAGAGACTATGTTTTAAATTTAAAATATTAAAAGGTGGACATAGTACATTGTTTAATAAATTAGTAACTTTTTAAGGAACCTTCTTTTCAGTTATAAATCGCTTCGAACATAAATTTATAACTGGGAAAACCTTCAGTTTTCGGTGTGTTACACTACGGATCAATCAATTTAATTACTGTATTCATTACATTTTACCTTTATTTTCTAAACGAGATTAATTATGCATACGGAAATATTTAATTATGCTTACGTATTTTAAGTGCATTAAAATGTTTATTAACGATTCTTTATCCAGCTTAAC
Source organism: Salticus scenicus (assembly GCA_963930645.1). Classification (NCBI taxonomy): domain Eukaryota; kingdom Metazoa; phylum Arthropoda; class Arachnida; order Araneae; family Salticidae; genus Salticus; species Salticus scenicus. The sequence goes on from OZ005661.1 coordinate 33,184,809, forward strand.
TAAATTTTTCACTGTAAACAAAAATATTACAAAATTAATAATTATAATTATCAATTTAGTTCGTTGGTTGGTTGCAAGGTCCACAATGGGATATACTGCGCCAAATTATTATCAATTTAGAGAATCGTATTATACTATAAGAAATTAAAGGTACATTGGGAGATGGGGAATTTAAAAAATGCGTTACTTAGATTACAAAAAATATTTAGAGCGACGAAACATAAGCATATTTTCTTTATTAAAAAATAATAACTATTTAAAAAACTATTATTAATTCAAACTAGTATGTTGTGGCCACCACAAGACTTTCTTCTATATTTACCTATACATATTCAATCAGTAACAATATTTAAAAAAAAAAAAAAAAAAAAAAAAAAAAGAAGTACGATTTTTTTTCTAAGTTTTTTTTTTTTTTTTTGTTAAAAGTAAAAAAAAATCGATAACTTTGTTTTAAATTATCACAGATTTATAGTTCAACCATTCGTTTTAAAGGTATTGACGAGACCTTTCGAAAGATACCCATCTTGAAAATTTATCCCTCCGGGGGGGTACTTCCTCCCAGGGGGGAAGCGATGCCCCCCCATGCAGAAAAAAATTTTCCTAGTTACATACTACTATTATCAATAATTCATATTAATTTTACAATCACAAGTTTAAAACAACTCTTATTATGCACATTTATACGAATTTTTGTCCTATGCTGCCATGTTAAAAATTTAGATAAAATGCTATCACAGCGCCACCTGTTGAGCTATTGATCCCCAAACATAATGAGCACCAGTTAATGTCGGGGACCAACTAAATACTAAGTTTGGTTAAATTTCGTTAAAAAAAAATAAATAAAAATTGCGATTTTTTTTTCTAAGTTTTGTTTTGTTAAAAGTACAAAAAAATCGATAACTTTGGTTTAAATTATCACAGATTTATGGTTCAACCATTCGTTTTAAAGGTATTGACGAGACCTTTCAAAAGATACCCTTCTTGAAACTTTGCCCCCCCGGTTGGGTACTTCCCCTCCCCAGGTGGGGGGGAACCGATGCCCCCACATGCACAAAAATTTTTTCCCAGTTAACTATTACTATTAACAACGAGCCTCTTCGAAAGATACCCGTCTTGAAAATTTACTTCCCCGGGGGGGTACTTCCCCCCCAGGGGGGTGAACCGATGCCCCCACATGCACAAAATTTTTTCCTAGTTAACTACTACTATTATCAATAATTCATATTAATTTTACAATCACAAGTGTAAAATAACTCTCTTTATGCCCATTTATACGGAATTTTGTCCTATGCTGCCATGTTAAAAATTTGCATAAAATGCGATCACAACGCCACCTGTTGAGCGATTGATCCCAAAATCTAATCAGCACCAGTTTATGTCAGGATGCAACTAAATACCAAGTTTGGTTAATTTTCATTCATTGGTTAGTGAGGTACAGCGTCCACAAAAAAATGATACAGACAGACAGACAGAGATTTTCTAAAAACTATTAATTCGTAATCTAGACATCCCAAAACATGTAAATCCACCAAAAAACGGAGGTCGAAAATTTTCGCGAATCCAATACTTTCTCTATATTACATATACAAGAAAGTAATAATGGCATTATTTAATGAAATGAAATGCATATTAAGGGATAAACAGGAAAAGGTTTCGATAGGAAAATAATAAAATAATCTGTTTTTCACTCTCAACAACTATTGAAAATTCTAATAAATTATCACACAAATTTCTTCTCCATGCATTAGTTTAATGCTGATTAAATAAAAAAGATAATATCGTATGGGTGCAGTCAAAAATAAGCGGCAGTCGCCAAATAGGCGATAAGCGCGCCAAATGTGGTGGCCTTATTCTCGCCAACGGCTTAACTTGTTTATTTTAACCTCCGCGTTTGAAATCGCGTCATTTTAAAAGTTATGATGGTCAGCATGGACTTACGTGTCCAAAACACGTCAGTATGGATGTACGTGTTTTGGATTAGTTTTGCGAGTCCTTGTCACATGCATGAGGAAAATTTTTAATCAAGCTCGTATTGTGAGATATTTTTTTTAACCAAAGTACCTGAACATTTAAATGTAAATAAAATCTTTTTGTAAAAAGTAGAGCCGACTCCAAAAAGTAATTATTATTCAAACAATTAAAAATAAAATGAAATTCTAAATTGCGCTTTAAAGTATGAAATAAATTCCTTCAACAAATAACAGAAAAACTATAACAGAAAAACGTCAGCATGGACTTAAGTGTCCAAAACACGTCAGTATGGATGTACGTGTTTTGGATTAGTTTTGCGGGTCCTTGTCACATCCATGAGGTAAATTTTTAATCAAGCTCGTATTGTGAGATATTTTTTTTTAACCAAAGTACCTGAACATTTAAATGTAAATAAAATCTTTTTGTAAAAAGTAGAACCGACTCCAAAAAGTAATTATTATTCATACAATTAAAAATAAAATAAAATTCTAAATTGCGCTTAAAAGTATGATATAAATTCCTTCAACAAATAACAGAAAAACTATAACAGAAAAACGTCAGCATGGACTTACGTGTCCAAAACACGTCAGTATGGATGTACGTGTTTTGGATTAGTTTTGCGGGTCCTTGTCACATCCATGAGGTAAATTTTTAATCAAGCTCGTTTTGTGAGATATTTTTTTTTTTAACCAAAGTACCTGAACATTTAAATGTAAATAAAATCTTTTTGTAAAAAGTAGAACCGACTCCAAAAAGCAATTATTATTCAAACAATTAAAAATAAAATGGAATTTTAAATTGCGCTTAAAAGTATGAAATAAATTCCTTCAACAAATAACAGAAACACTACAATTAATCATAACTTTTGATGTCGGCGCAAAATTAAATAAAATTTGATTAATTTTTATAGATTTGATTTTAGACTGATAGCTACAAATGCTGATTTCTCGAATGATATATCTTCAAAGTTTTCTTAAATATTTTATCACAATATACAATTGGCTAATTAGTAACATCTTCATAAAACATTGAGCATTCTTCGAAATTTGGAATTTTTAGTTCTACGAAATTACTAGAGTTTTGTTTACAAACTTGGTATAACTTTGATATCTGTCGTACTTGGCGTTTTTTTTTTTTTTTTTTTTTTTTTTTGGATTTGGCGATCAAATCACAATGCAAAAATATACTCGCCAGATGTATATTTTCGTAATATTTATTGTACGAAATAATATTTCATATTCTTAATTAAATATGATTATCAGATGATTTGGTGCTATTCTGTTCTTTTTTAGGACGAAGGACTATTAGTTCCAGTAGACCAGTTTTGTAGCACCAGAATAGATTTAAAATATCAGTCCTGTCGTTACAGATCCAGTACAAAATAAAAGAGGCGATTTTTCTGATCCCAGGGGTACATACAGTTATTCGACACGACAATTACATTTTTTAAAAATAACTAAAGTATGAAATTTACGTGCAACACTTCATTTAAATTCATTTCAGTCATTTTAAAGTACGTGGCCCAGTTTTACAGTAAAAAAAATGAGGTTAAAAGAAAAAAAAATAAAATTAAAAATTAAAATAAAATAAAATAAAATAAATAAATAAAAATAAAAATTTTACAAAATGAAATTATTAGTCCTTCGTACTAAACTAAATTCTGTCTTTGACAGAATTTTTCTATTTTATTTATTTATTATTATTATTTTTTTAGCGAAGGACGACGAAATCTTAATTAATTATTTGAATCAATGTAGTTTTCGGCTATATTTTGCAGATGCTAAAGTGAGAAGTATATTTCGGATAGAATTTAATTTTTGTATTGAATAAAACTATCAAATTTTACGTAATTTTGCGCCAGCTTCAAAATTTATAATTCATTGTAGTGTTTCTGATGTTTGTTGAAGAAATTTATTTCATACTTTTAAGCGCAATTTACGATTTCCTTTTATTTTTAGTTGTCTCATAAATTTCACATTGGTCTTTGTATACTCTCTTTATGGATATATATATATATTGTTACGAAATTGTAAATAATTGTGTTTATTTTTCTATAAATTCTTTCGAAGAGGCTCAGTAAGTTGATAAAGTGCTAATTTTGTGCATTTCTAGTCGTTTTAGCGTTGAAATAGCCTTATTTTCCCTTAAAAACGCATTAAAAAGCCCCAGTAATGCAAGTAAGGGATTTGGCGCCAAATTTGGCGACTTTTTCCAACCTTGGCGATTTTTTTGGCGACCTTGGCGAGAAAATCCTTATATGGGATATACCAAATATGGAAGCTGTAAGTTGATTGGTTGACCACTTTCTAGAGTTTTCTCGAAAAATCTGGGCTCCATGGAACAGCATATAAGGAGCGCTTCCTCGCCAAGGCAGTCAGTTCAGTTCAGATCTCAGCCAGCTTCGCAAGTGCTTGCATTGCTCTTGAGCCTCTTTGAGAGAGACTTGCTTCAAGTGTTATTGGTATACAGTTTGTACTGTGGATTTGCTATTGACAGCTGTTGTTTAAGCTGTGTTTACTGTTTGAATTGAAGCTGATACTTGGTTTATAGACCTGCATTTTTCTGGAATTTTCTGTGAATAAATTACTGACGTTTTGTACGTTTGGCCTTTCATTCTCAGACAACTCACGAACCCCCAAGTACGCAACATTTCTGGTGTCAGAAGCGGGGATTGTCTGTGAATGGTGATAACGAGAGCTATGGAACAAGAAATGAAGAAATTTATAGAAGGACTCACTGCTCAGATGAATGAGTTAAGATCTGGATTGATAGAGGAAATGAAAGCAGGACAAGAGAAAATGGAAACATCGCAAAGAGAGTTGAAAGACGGTTTGACTGAAAATGTTATGAAGGTTGAAGAGAAAGCTATGAAGATAGAAGAAAATGTTATGAAGGTTGAAGAAAGTGTTACGAAAATAGAACGGAGTATCGAGGAGAAAGTTAAAGAAAATTTTGATCAGGAACTGAAAGGAAGGTTTTCAGAGATAGAAGGTAAACTGAAGAGAATAGAGGAAGATCTTGAGAGAAAAATGAGAGAAGAGTGGAGCGGAGAGGTAATAGGGAATGAACTGCAGAGCAAGATTCGGAATCTCGAAGAAAAGTTAGAATCCAAGCCCCAGGAAACTGAAAAGAAAGAGAGAAGAAGCCAGAATCACGAATTTATTAAGCTATCTACCTACGACGGCAGTTCCTCCTGACATGTATATAAGACGCAGTTTTCCATCGTAGCTGAAGCTAACGGCTGGGACTCTACCGCCAAGTCGGTCCACTTAGCAGCAGCATTACGGGGAGATGCAGCCGAGATACTGAGAAATGTTTCTAAAGAAGAAAGGAACGACTTCGAGGCCTTGACTAGAGCACTGGAGCTACGGTTTGGAGAGAAGTGTTCTAAGGACTATAGTCGCCTCCAGCTAAAGTCCCGTTACCAGAAAACGGGCGAAAGTTTGCAAGAGCTGGCAGCGGACATTCAGAGATTGTCACACCTAGCATTCTCAGACTGCCAAGCTGACACTCGAAACGACTTAGCTCTTCAGTACTTTATCGATGCTGTTCGGGATCCAGAAATTCAAAAAGCGCTGAGACTCTCCAACATCAGAGACGTAGAATCAGCTTTAGGCTATGCACTTAGGATAGAGGCAGCCCAGCAAGCCTCCCGTAAAGATCGCCATACCATAAGAGCAGTCTCATTAAATGATACGCCTGCTGATGAGAATGAAATGAAGAGAAGTTTCGCAGAGATCTTAAAGAGATTGCGCAACCTGGAAAATAACATAGAAATAAAGGATCGGAAGATAAAGTGCTGGGGCTGTGGAGGGGATGGTCATGTGAAGAGGAACTGCCCCGTACGACCAACTATAGGAAATCACCCGGCTTCACCATCACTGCAGGGAAACTAAGAGGAGGCCATCTCGCGGGGCGGAGGTTGCCTAAAATTAAAGAGCCCCAATTTACTGTATTTCACGGCGATAATGGACTTCACGTCTACGGCCAAGTAAACAACACCACCTGCCGGATGATTCTGGATACAGGAGCCAACGTGACCATCATTAGAGCGGATTTGGCTCAAGAACTAAAAGAGAAGATCATCTGGACGCCGCCCTGCGTTAAACTCCAGACTGTGACCGGAGACGAAATCAAAATATATGGAAAAATGAACTTGGCCATCACTTTTGGGAATGCCAGTTACCATCATATGGCATATGTGGCTGATATAAGAGATCCTTTAATCATTGGAATTGATTTCCTGAGAAAATTTAACTTTCAATTGGACTTCCAGAATAATGAACTGCATTCGAGTTCGGAAGACATCGCTGTGTTTAACACTGAAAATCAAGACATTCAGACAATTTGCCAGATAACAGCCAAGTCTGAAATTTCCATCCCTCCACACACAGAGACAATAGTTTCAGGAACACCACCTACAAAGCAATACTTCCGCTATGGACTGATTGAATACCCGAATACAGACAATAGCCGAAGAGGAGTTCTGGTAGCTTCATCTCTAGTTGATCTCTCAAAGAGTACTATTCCTGTGCGAGTCGCAAACATCAGCGATAAGGTCCGGACAGTGAAGAAGGATGAGGTGTTGGCAACCTGCACTCCTGTCACATGCATCAACCGCCCCACGCAAGTCACTGAACTTCTAAGTGAAATGCAGCACAATGATGTCATCGAACCATCAACGAGTCCTTGGGCCTCTCCCATAGTACTGGTGCGAAAAAAGGATGGTTCAACAAGATTTTGTGTGGATTATCGTCGTTTGAATGACATCACGAAGAAAGACAGTTACCCTCTTCCCAGAATTGACGACACATTAGACACACTTGCTGGCAATAAATGGTTCTCGACGTTGGATCTAAAGAGCGGTTACTGGCAAGTAGAATTACATCCTGATGATCGTGAGAAGACTGCATTCACCACGGGACAAGGACTGTGGCAATTTAAAGTTATGCCATTCGGATTATGTAATGCACCTGCCACCTTCGAACGCCTGATGGAAACAGTGCTGAAAGGACTTTCCTATGAAGCCTGTCTGGTGCATTTCGATGATATTATCATTGTGGGGCGCACTCTTGAAGACCATCTACGAAACATTCGAAAGGTGCTGGAGAAACTCAGAATGGCTAACCTCAAATTGAATCCAGGCAAGTGTAACTTGTTCCGTCGTGAAGTGAGCTACCTCGGCCATATCATCTCTGCCGAAGGTGTGAGAACTGATCCTGAGAAGATCTCTGCAGTCGAGAACTGGAGTCGCCCTGAAAATGTACACGAACTACGAAGTTTCCTGGGGTTATGCACTTACTACAGGAAGTTTGTCAAGGGTTTCTCAAATATTGGCAGACCACTCCACAAGCTGACGGAAGCCAAACAGAAGTTCCTGTGGACAGATGAATGTGAAAAAGCTTTCCAGCGACTTAAAGAGGCCTTAACATCATCGCCTATCTTGACGTATCCACAGCCCGACAGACAGTTTACACTTGATACAGATGCCAGCCAGGAGAGTGTCGGTGCTGTTCTGTCGCAGGAAATTGATGGTCAAGAACATGTCATTGCCTATTGGAGTAAATGCCTGTCTAAACCGGAGCGAAATTACTGTACCACCAGGAAAGAGCTACTCGCCATCGTAAAAGCCATAGAACATTTCCATCATTACCTCTATGGCAGAAGATTCCTGCTCCGGACTGACCATGCATCTTTAACGTGGTTGCTCCAGTTCAAGAACCCGGAAGGTCAGATTGCCAGGTGGATACAACGCCTGCAGGAATATGACTTCGAGATACGTCATCGTAAAGGGACTCTACATGGTAATGCAGATGCCTTGTCACGTAAGCCCTGCTCGGAGAGCTGCAAGTACTGCTCTAGAGCCGAACAGAAATACCTGCCGATAAATCCGGTTGCCTGCCAAGTCTCTACACCATCAGGTCAAGATCCCGATCCATGGAGTGACGAAGAACTTAGAAAAGCCCAGTTGGAAGATCCTGACATAAAGCCAATATTACAGCTGAAGGAGACGACCAGCAACAGACCTATCTGGCAGGACATTTCCAGATTTAGTCCCATTACGAAAAGTTATTGGGCTCTTTGGGACTCTCTTCATATCAGAAACGGCGTATTATACAGAAAGTGGGAATCTGATGATGGGAAAAGCTTCAGATGGCAGATTTTATTACCAAGATCAAAAATTCCAGCTGTTTTAGAACAACTGCATAGTAGCTCTACCGGAGGCCATTTTGGGGTAATGAAGACTCTGCAGAAAGTTCGGGAACGCTTCTACTGGTGCAAGGCAAAGGAGGATGTGGAGAAATGGTGTAAATCCTGTGATGCTTGTGCGGCACGTAAAGGCCCGCAGAAACGAAGTCGAGGAAGACTGCAACGGTATAACGTAGGAGCACCATTTGAACGGATTGCAATCGACATCTTGGGTCCTTTGCCACGGACCTCCAGTGGAAATAAATACATTCTCGTCGTGATGGACTATTTCACCAAGTGACCTGAGGCATATCCCATTCCCAATCAAGAGGCATGCACAGTCGCAGAAATCCTAGTGCAGCAATGGTTGTCAAGGTACGGCACGCCCCTACAACTTCATACCGACCAAGGTAGGAACTTTACCTCTGATGTTTTCAAAGGACTGTGTGAACTACTCGGCATAGACAAAACCCGGACAACACCCTTACATCCCCAGTCGGACGGCATGGTCGAGAGGTTCAATCGTACCATTCTGAATAACCTATTCCTTCTAGTATCAAGGAACCAGCAAGATTGGGACTTGAAGTTGCCATTGTTCCTGCTGGCTTATCGAAGTGCTGTCCATGAAACCACCGGCTATACTCCAGCCCAGATGCTGTTTGGACGGGAACTTCGTCTCCCTTGTGATCTCCTGTTTGGTTGTCAACCCGATGCGCCTTCATCGCCCGAGGAGTAAATCCAAGATCTCCAGGCACGATTTGAGGACGTTCACAACTTTGCTCGGGAGCGAATTCACATTGCATCGGAGAAAATGAAGACAAGGTACGATCTAAAGGCTACGGAACATGAGTTCCAGTAAGGAGAGAAGGTCTGGTTGTGGAATCCTGTTCGTTGCAAAGGACTCTCTCCCAAGTTACAGTGCAACTGGGAGGGACCATACACAGTCTTAAAAAGGCTGAATGATGTAGTGGTGCGTATCACTAAAACACCTTCGTCAAAACCGAAGGTGGTGCACTATAATAGGCTAGCCAAGTACCACAAGTAACGGTAAAATTAAAAATTCAAAATGTAAATACAGGTAAAATTTGCGCATGCGCACTGTAAATATGTGTATATAAATATTTGTACATATTTGTGAATTTTGTAAATATTTCCCACTTAATTTATATTTCTATGTTATCTTTATGTGCAACTTAGTTTTTGTAATTTAGATTGTGTAAATTTGGTTAGTTTCGCCTCTTGACCAAGGGATGCACTGCCCGGGACGTGCAGTCCTTGGGAGGGGGGCAGTGTTACGAAATTGTAAATAATTGTGTTTATTTTTGTATAAATTCTTTCGAAGAGGCTTAGTAAGTTGATAAAGTGCTAATTTTGTGCATTTCTAGTCGTTTTAGCGTTGAAATAGCCGTATTTTCCCTTAAAAACGCATTAAAAAGCCCCAGTAATGCAAGTAAGGGATTTGGCGCCAAATTTGGCGACTTTTTCCCACCTTGGCGATTTTTTTGGCGACCTTGGCGAGAAAATCCTTATATGGGATATACCTAATATGGAAGCTGTAAGTTGATTGGTTGACCACTTTCTAGAGTTTTCTCGAAAAATCTGGGCTCCATGGAACAGCATATAAGGAGCGCTTCCTCGCCAAGGCAGTCAGTTCAGTTCAGATCTCAGCCAGCTTCGCTAGTGCTTGCATTGCTCTTGAGCCTCTTTGAGAGAGACTTGCTTCAAGTGTTATTGGTATACAGTTTGTACTGTGGATTTGCTATTGACAGCTGTTGTTTAAGCTGTGTTTACTGTTTGAATTGAAGCTGATACTTGGTTTATAGACCTGCATTTTTCTGGAATTTTCTGTGAATAAATTACTGAATTTTTGTACGTTTTGCCTTTCATTCTCAGACAACTCATGAACCCCCAAGTACGCAACAATATATATATATATATATGTGTGTGTGTGTGTGTGTATCTTTATTAGGCAGCTTTGTTATTAACTTCTTTTTAAATTTTACAAAACTCAATTTAAATCACAACTATAAAAACAAAATTTTTAATATTATGTGACAAATAAGAAGTCAACAAAAGTGCATTGTGAGATTTAATAAAATAGTACATTTGTGAGAATATTTTGTTCAAAATTATTGCTTGAAACCTATGTTACACAACCGATCAATAAATTTAACTACTGTATCGATTACGTTTTACCTCAGTTTTCTTAAGCGAGATTAATTATGAAAACGGAAATTTACTTTAAGCGCATTAAAATATTCACTACGGATTCAATATTGAGCTTAACTACACTTGTAATTATCGATAAATGTATTAAAAATTTAGTAATTATAAGTATCCATTTATAGATTCTATATATTAAAAGAAATAAAAGGAATAATGTGCAATGAAGACAATGTATCCAGCTTAATTCACAAAATAATTTAAATGAACCAAAAATAAGTCTATTTTCTGTATTTAAAAAAGAAAAAAACCTGTTTTAAAAGTATTTAAATTATATTATTTATGCATATAATTAAATAAATGACATTATTTGTTCAAATAAATTGCTCAGTAGTTCATAACAGCAATAGCTTTACATAGAAAAATAATAGAAATTTCTAATTTAACACTTAATACCCATAGAGAATTCAAAATTTTGAGAGTTTTATATATATATGTGTATATAAATCAGTAATTAAAAAAAAAAAAAAAAAAAAAAAAACTGGACTCCAGGAAAAGATTTTGGTAGCCTCAATTTAAATAACCAGCCTCCCCAGCCATTTTTTTTTTCAAATTTACTTGAATATAGAAATTAAAATTCTGTGAATAAAAGTCAAATAGTAACCAGGACTGGATTATACATCAGGAAACAACTGTCCACCCCGCGACAAAAAGATAGGCACAAAGGTTTTTTTTTCTTTGATTTTTCATAAAATAACATTATCTAATTTGTGCTTATAATGTATTATTATCACAAAATAACACTATTCCCGGACTAATTTTTGTTTTAATACTAATTTAGAAAAGTTTTAGACTAAAATTTTTCTACTTTAAGACTACACTCCGCGACAAAAAGATAGGAACAAAGGGTTTTTTTAATTTTTTTCTAAAATAACGATATCTAAACTGTGCTGATCATTTATTATCATAACAAAATATTATCATATAAAAACATATTAAATATTTGAATCATATTCAAAAAAAAAAAAAAAAAACCTTTTTTTCTATCTTTTTGTCGCGGTGTGTAGTCTTAAATTTGAAAATTTTTCTAAATTAGTCTTAAAACAAAAATTAGTCCGGGAATAGTGTTATTTTATGATAATAATAAATAATAAGCACAATTTAGATAATGATATTTTATGAAAAATCAAAAGAAAAAACCCTTTGTACCTATCTTTTTGTCGCGGGGTTAACTCTAACACCCTCAAACCGGTTTTATTATTTCCTCTGAAGTGATAAACCATTGGCATCGACATATTATTACACCGGTGCAACGATTCTGCACTGGGTTTTAAAGCGAGCGAACGTGAACTGCGTAAACTGCAGCGATTCTGAGCGCAGTATTACGCTCCTATTGGTATACTGATTCAAGACGACGGTGTGCGAAGCACGCATAGATAACCACGAGTCGCTGTTTTTCTTCTAATTGTTTCTCACACGAATTGACCTGAACTACGGTGCAGTTTAGCATAGGATTCGGCATTTGATTCTGGGTTCAATTTTTGCAAGAAAATATTAAACATGTTAAAAAAAAAAAAAAAAAAAAAATGTTAAGTCGCCAGATAAAATATCGTCGCGACCAGGCGGCCATATTTCACGAACCCTGTATATATATATACTATTATTATTATTATTAGTAGTAGTAGTAAAATTATTTGTAAAACAAATATGTAGAAGGATTTCGGCAGCGAGTATTCAATCGCTAAATAAAATTATTTGAAATTTTATTTATTGAAATTTTATTTTTCCGACTGAGTGAAAATAATGCCTGGACCGGGAGTCGAACTCCGGATCTTTGACGTACAAGGTCAAGGCTCTACCAATTGAGCTATCCAGGCCGACACCCCGGTCAGCCACCTTTAGACTCACACAGACAACCTTTAGGCAGAAACATCTCTGGTCTATCATGTAGATAGCTCGACAGAAATAAGCCGCAGGAAAAGGAAAACACCATTAGATAATGGGAGAAAGAAATACAATTTTTATTAAAATCACACAATCAACTGTGGAAGAAAATCATATTTATTGAAATTTTATTTTTCCGACTGAATGAAAATAATGCCTGGACCGGGAGTCGAACTCCGGATCTTTGACAAAATAAAATTTCAATACATATGATTTTCTTCCACAGTTGATTGTGTGATTTCAATAAAAATTGTATTTGAAATTTATTTAAAATGTATTAAAACAATGCTTTCTGTTATATTATCCGCGACATTAAATAGTTTTAATGAAAGGAATTAGATAAATTTATTATGTTATAAATGGCTAATTAACACTTTTAGAAATATATTGTTATTTTTTATTATATATTTTTTAAAATGAAAAAGGTGATTGAATTTAAAATCCATCATGTATTTTTGGGATATTTTTAGTAACTCATTTTAAATGTTTAAAATTTAGGAATTCAAAAGTGTTTTAGATTTTTACATTAAACATACGAAATCATTAAATGCAGCTGAGAATATCAATTTGTATTTTCTAAGTGATTGGTGTATACATAAGGCAATACTGTATATTTAAGCTATGCTATTGCAGTTGTTAGTCCGTGTTACAAAATCTAGGATTCTCGGATTTTATAAGCTCTAGTTTTTTCTGTTAAAACGCTGTAAGTGAACATTTTTTAAATTTGTGTTTATGCATAAAAAGGTGTCTCTATTTTGAGCTTAATGAAGCTTAAACACAATTGTATTTATTTAATTAGTTTAGAGTACCTAAATTACTATTTATTCACAAAAAAGTATTAAATAAATTTATCATCAACGGAATTTTGCTCAAAAAAAAATTATTTTTTTTAAAATTCTACTCATATTTTAACAGAAAGTTTGGTACATGGCTATCAATTTCAAGACGATCGGAACACCAATCTTAACGAGTTACTCGTAGCGCAATCAAAACGAAGAAAAAAAATGAAACTAAAACAAAATAAAATCAGGATTATCGTAAGTAAAATATGTGTAAATTAACAGTCGCAAAACATTATTGTAGAAAAGAAACACAGCGCAATTTTTTTGAGCGGTGGAGAACGCATTTTAAAACAAGAGGGAAACTGTGGCAGAAAACACAAGTTTTAAGCAATGTATTGATCTTAAATTATTCGCTATCGTCAAAAATTGAAAAACACCATACATGACCAGAATCTTATAAATATAATCACTAAAATATCAAATGTAATTGAGAAAATTTGGTTGAGGTTATCTCAGAGATTTTAATTTCGAAATATCGGTACACTGCAAATAAAGGGGTCTTAATGTAATAGATATCTTTATTTAAGACTGAAATGTGTCTGAAATACCAATTCAGACACAAAAAATGTCTAAAACACATAACTATAAGAAATTTCAGATAGCAAACGCATCTAAATTTTGAAATATTTTGGAAATTTAGACACTTGCAATACTCAGCAAATTTTTCATATGGAATCTACATTAAACAACATACTTATCCTAACTTCTTTCAATAAATATAATATCATTTTATATAATAAGTTGTTAAGCGTAAGATATTTAAACAATATTAGTTTATGAAATTAATTTTTCAAAGAATAATACTCTAGGTATGTGTATATTTGCATGAAATTGTGTTTAATAAAACTCAAAAAGCAACATATTATAACGCGATAGTTATTCGGTTTAAAAAAAAAATCTTTGTATATAAAGCTTTTTCATATTTAAAGAAAAAGTATTGAGATGAAAGTAGCAAATAGCTTATAGTGAAGAAAGCGAATCTGGAATAATTTGTGCATAACTGTTTATACTTTCTGTTACCCATACGGTAGAGAAAGTATTAATTTTGGTTCAAATTTTTGAAAGTGAGTCTTTGTTATATTTACATGTTTTGAGGTGCCCTATTTTCAAAAATCATGTTTTTATCGGTTGTTCTGTGGGTGTGTCTGGTTGTCTATGTGTTTGTCTGTTATCAGTATATCTCAAGAACAAATAATAGCAGAAAGTCCAAACTTGGCATTCTAAATGTGCATCATATAAGGATGCTACACTAACTAAACTATTCGTTGAGATGAAGCAAATAGTTCGTGTACAGGGACACCCAAGAGAATTCATATACATTACGTCTAATGGGGAAATTGCAGGTAATTAGAGTTTAACGCCTATAGACTGCACTAAACCAAATGAGATTAATATATATATATATATATATATATGCGTGAAAACATCTCTCATGCAGAGTATGGTAGGGATATCATTCACTGTTCGTTTACAGGGCTACACAAAAGAACTATATTCCAGTGCGACAATAGTTGAAAATTAGTGGAAGTGTATTTCATGTTGTGCTGTATATTATTACTATAGGATTATGCTTTGGTGCATGATGTGGTTTGTATATAATCTTCAAAAGTTATACAGGACTTCAAATATTTAAGCGATAAATTTCTTTTTTATTGTTAGTGGAAGTGCTTTACTATAATATTTTACCATGTTCAGGAAAGCTGCTCAGGAATTGAAATGAGTTCCGCATAGATATACGATAAATAATGAATGTTTTTTAAGCTAAATATTCATCACTTGTTTTTTTTTTTTTTTTTTTTTTTTTTTTTTGCGTTTTGAGGCTTACTGATTAAAGAAATCAAGTTTTTTAACGTTTGCTCTTTGTCTGTGTGTCTTAGAGTAACTTAAAAACGAATAATTTCAGGAGATATAATTTTAGTTAACAGTGTTGTAACTCGTTTGCAAACATTTGCATGGAAATAAATAGTTTTTCATGGAAATGTATGATTTTCTTATGCACTACGATATCTTTAAGTTTTTTTGTTTTTTTTTTTCGTTACCAAAATAAATTCCTCTTGATGTGAATACGTTTTCGCAAACTGCGTTCAACTCTAGCAATTCTTTCAACTATTGTAATTTTTAAAATGTCTACAGACTTATGAGACACCTGGTATAATAAGGATTTTAATTTAAATGCATTCTGTATTCATAATATGAATAACATAATCTCTTATCATTAATAAAAACCAGTGAAGAATACTAGTGTGAATTTTTCACCTCGGAGATAAAATGATAATTTTACCTATATCATAAACATACAGCACTGACGTTAAATAAAACAATATCTTGCCCTAAATATATGGACACTTCCAATTTTAAAAGTTTTTCTAAATATCTAGAAAAATAATGAAATTTCAAGAATGTAATGAAAATATTATACGAAATATAGTTCAGTAAAAGTTTTTTCGGAATGAAAAAAAAAAAAAAAAAAAAAAGGATGAACAATATACAAAGGAAAAATTGATATTTGTTGTAACCTTGTATATAACCGTGCTTAAAATGCAATGTAACTGTAGCATCGGATTATAGTAAAATTTTCAATTATCCCTGTTGATTTATTTGAGAATTGAGAGAATATTCATGGATATATAAATGTTTTTTTAACGAAGCTGAAAATATTTCGGATTTCGTTCTCTTTATAACATGCAGTATTTTCTTTGTCACTTTTTTTTCTTTTTTAAACTCACCTTTGAGACAACACACTGTAATCAGAATATAAATATATTTAATATTTAAGTAAACATAAATATTTTTACAAAAAAAAAAAAAAAAAAAAAAAAAAAAACTGTGTGACAGAAATTTTCCTCTACAATTTATAAGTGAAATGATTTAAGTTATTGAAAAAAAGAAATTAAAAAAGTCCTTCCGGCTTATTCGGAAGGGTAGGTTGATTTCTTTTTGCTAATCAAGCAGCCGTCATTTTGTTTTAAAACGGCAGCTACAAATCATTAATGCACTTGGTAGAAATATTGATGTAGGCTATGCATATATGGAGTTTTAAGCAAATCGGTTCATAAATACCTTTTCATGTGAATTTAAAATTTTCTAGTGGCCTGCGCTTGGAAACAAAATGGTGAGTTAAGTTGACAAATATATGAAATGTTTTTGTGAGGTAGTCTACTGTATAGTTCTAATTAATTCAAAATCTCAAAAGTCAACGTGTTGGGATAAACTTCATTGAGACCCTTATGTGGCCTGTATTTACAACAAAATTCAAGCAACTCCAGCTTTAAATATGCGTTTTACAATGTCGGTTTGAAATTTTCAAGTGGCTGCCACTTGAAAACAAAAAATCGGAGCAACTTGGTTAACGAACTCATCCAAGATATTTATAAGATCCACTGTCCAAATGTGGTTCAATTTGGAGTATTATTTCGGATGTTATCGTGATGACAAAATTTTCATTATATAAATATATATATATATATATATATATATAGTATATATGTATATATATAGATAGATAAACGAAGAGATTGCAATAGGTCGATTTCTAAAGAAATCATCCTAAAAAAAAAAAAAAAAAAAAAAAAAAAAAAAAGCAAATATCATTATAATTCAAATATTTATCGTATATAAAATGAACTGAATTTCAAGTGTTTTCGATGCAAACAAAAATGATTGAAATATTTACTTATCTTCAATTATAACGGAATTGTTTATGGTAATTGATTTATCTCTAAATCAAAATCGGTGGCGACTATTGTAGAAAAATTATTGTAGCAAAAATATTGTACGTTTCAGTTTATAATAGAAATTTTCTGTTAAAAAGCATGAGGAAATATTGTATTTTCATAATGGCTCGCGCATGAAATATCTATTAAATTAAATAAAGTAGATGTATTACAAAATTAATGTAACTTAACATGATCAGATAACTTAAGTAAATAATAAAATTGTGAAGTTTATCCTATTATAAGGATAATATATATATATATTTTAATTTAGGGTAAATGATAGAAGTTTTAGTAGTTATCTAGAAAATGAAATTTCTGTATCAACATTTTTAATGGTTCAAATTACAAAGTATCTATTAAGAGAGAAGGAAAAATTTTATCTCTCTTATAGTACGGAAAAAAGTTACATGATTTCGTATTTTACATCGCGAATCAGTAATTTTCTTAATTAAATACCTTAGGGGATGTTTAAAAGAGAACAGAGACAGTTAATTAATTTATGATTGAAACTGTGTTATGTAAGTAATTAAATTTTTATTGTTATTCTGAAGACTAGCATGGTTATTTATTCAAAATCTCTTCCTTATTAACTTTTATTGTTATAGACATATATATATATATATATGAATTTATATCTTTAAAAGGAAAATATATTCTAAATATTAAAATGCACATCAGTATCTTTATATGTATAAATAGATGTGAATGAAAGGTTTAAACTTTAGTTTTTGTAACCTTTAATTCTTACGGTCGATTTATTAAAGTCATTTATTTTTTAATTAAATGGGCAATTATTATTTTACTTAATGGAATTCTTTTTGTGTAATATATTGTTTCTATATAAAACTCATTTCCGCCATAAAATAGTAATAATTTATTTTTGTATGAATATGAAAATTGCACAGATTTCCATAAATGTTTTTACAGTAATAATACACAAATTCCATGATGTAAGATCACTATATTAGATATGTAAAATTTTACAACTGAACTAGCTTTTTAACTCATTACATATTAAATCATGACTCATTGCGTGTAACAAAAGAAAATAAAAATATATAATTCTACTAGATTTTTCAAACGAAGACTTTCTGAACATTTTTTATAAGGAGTTCAACATAGGAATCTATAAAAACCGGATGGTCCAACAATCAGTAGAGATTTTAAAGCCCTATATTTATTAAATTATTTACAATAAAACAATGTGGATTTCACAGAAATGCTCAGAAACAAAGGGGATTTTTGTTTTTTATGAAAAGAATATAATGTATATTAGTTCCATTTTTCATCAAAAGGTTACGCTAGTGTTTCATGTAGAATTACATCTGATCATGCGTTTAATTAAGCAGATGAGTTAATTGCGCATTACTTTGGCTCTAAAGATGTTATTTTGGTGTTGCTTTAAGAAACCATTCTACACCAGCGATTTTCGAAGATTCAAGAAGCTGAATTTAAAACGATTTTCAATAAAATTTTATTTTTAACTTCTGTGTCTAAACATACTACCTTTGGGTGATAAAGCTTTAATAATAAAAAAAAAAAAATCACAAAAAAGGATAATCCCAAAGTTGAGTATTAAGTTAGTGTCATACAATTCGGGGATGAAAAAAAAAAAAAAGAGAAAGAAAAAAAAAAAAAGAAAGAAAGATAAGGGCCGATGATTGTGATAGGACTGAATGCTATGCTAAAACAATTTGAGGAAACCAGTTCACTGGAAGGTCGTCAAAAAAGCCGGAGGTCCAACAAGTCTGTTGAAGTTGTAAAGGTTGTAGAATAAGATGCAGAGAATTAATCGACATCTACAGCGCATGGTGTATGCAGTGCACATGAACTTACACGACGAAATGGAATTTCTTATGGGAGTGTGTGGCGATGTCTAAGGATTCTTCTCAAAAGGTATCCATATAAAATTCAACTTGTGCAAGAACTTATATTAACTGATTGAATAAAAAGGAGGATGCTCCAGATTGGCTTTTAAATGTTTTGTGGACAGACGAGGCGCACTATTCACTATTTGGAAGTGTTACGCACAAAACTGCATATATGGAAAATACAAAATCCACACAGTATCGTTGAGAAACCTGCCTTACGATGTAAAGATGACAGCGTGGTGCCGTTTTAGAGCTTCATTCATTATAGGTCCTTTTTATTCCGAAGAATTGGATGGCGACGCATTTTTAACAGTTTCTTTCACAGGTGTACGATACGAAGCGCCATTGAAAAATAAAGTCACTCTTCTTAGAAGATAGGCATGTACATTTATGCAGGTAACATTTATGCAGGATGGAGCGCCTCCGCTTATAGATACTTCTGTAACGACTCTTCTGAGTTCGACATTTGGAGACAATCATGTCCTTAGTCGAAGATTTCCACACGAAGGGCGTCCAACGTCTTTAGATTCTACACCTTGGGACTTCTGGTTATGGGGTTATTTGATGTTTCGCGTGTATAGAGATCGGCTTACGTCTTTGATTTAGTTAAAAGAAAACTATACGCCACCATGTGTCAGGTATGTCTTTTGGCACGCTTTCTAACGCTGTGCAGGGTGTCTTCAATCCTCTGACGGCAGTAATTATCAGTGATGAGAATCACATTGAATGCCTGTAGGTATATAAACACTTTTATTCATCTAAATGAACTATATTATAATTTTATAAGTCCTATAGTTCAACTCCAGCGATACCTTTTGGTTACAAATGTAACTAATACGCAATATATTTTTTCTTTAATAAAAAGAATTCACTGTGTTTCTGATCATTTTCGTGTAAAGCACAGCGTTTTGTTGTAAAGAGTTTAAAAATTACCGTTTTATTGTAAATAGTTTTAAAATATCTACTGACTTTTGGATCTCCCGGTAATTCACTAAAACAAAGGGAAAAAAAAGAAAAAAAGAAAAAAAAAAAAACGAAAATTAATTCGAATTTCGGCATCCGTTTGTGCAACCTTTGGTAGTGAAACCAATTTTTTTGTTTGTCCATGTAAAAGAATATAACTAGTAAACACGTATTAACTACCATTCAGTAACAAAAGAATAAAACGTATATATATTTCAGATTATTTAATGAACTTCGGATAGTAATCCCCGAATGGACTTCCTGACAATATTTTTTAATGATTCCCTGTGAACGAACTACACACAATATACATAGCTTTATGATAATAAATCATATATCAGTAAAGCAATGTAATACATATATATAGATAGGGTAGTTATAATTATACTCCCCCTGTAAACAGCATTCTACAGCGCAAACGGGCGAGCGGAATGCAACGAAATTTGCTATATAGACTATACAAGAGATGGTTCACGGAATTTAGAAAAAAAAAAAAAAAGTCCAAAATGTCCACCAGAGGGCACCTTTACCGGAAAAACATTAAATTTAACACAATAAACGACCAAAACGGAATACAGAAACAATATTAAGAATCTAGAATAAGAATTATGAGTAATATAATGTAAAACCGGGAAAAGCTGTCAGTTCTATGGAAAAAATGTCAAGATTTGCATGCTTCGAAAGAAGAGGTAGCTTTATGCAAAAAAAAATGTAGGGTATAAAACGTTTGCAGACGTTATCACGTTTTATGTCGATGTTTCCGACTGTAATGATGACGGTTGAACGTGCGTTACTGGTGAAGCTGTTTTACGAAAACAAAGGGGATGCTTCTACTGCAGTTCATGAATTTTGTCTTATGAAGAATCCGCGTGGACCAATGTCTACTAAAGGTATCCTGGCCATGATTAAGAGATTTGAAGGACGAGAACATTAGGAGTTCAACCAGGAAGAGGCCGTAACCTGTCACACCGGTACTTGTTGATGCGATCAAGACAGCTGTTGCCGTACAGCCACCGATATCAGAGTTTCGGGGCAGTAGTGCACGTGCAATTTCTTGATAGACAGGCTGTTCTTACAGCACCGCCCGAAAAGTGCTCAGAAACATAATGCGCTACTTCCCAAACAAGATCCACCATACCCAAGAAATGCTTGATAGGAACAAGCCACAACGTCTTATTCGCAGTCAGTTTTCTCACCAGAATGAATGTTGATCTATCATGGCTATGGAATATTCTGTGGAAACACGAGGCTCATTTCAACCTTAATGGGACAGTCAACATACAGAATTGCCGTATTTGGGCTAAGGAAAATCCGCTGATGCACACTGAAATTCCCATACATTCTCCAAAGGTGAATGTCTGATGTGGTGGGGACTCACGTCGACACTTATCCTCGGGCCATTCTTCTTTTAGGAAATAACTGCACGTGGTCCTGTCACATGTTGCTTTACGGACCGTCGGTACCATGAAACGCTGCAGAGGTTTGTTGTGCTGCAATTACAGTAAAGGTGAGTCCTTACATCGACCATTTTCATGCAGGATGGTGAGCCCCCACATATCCATGAGTCCGTGTAGGTGCTATTGCTCCAGCACTTCAAGACGAATGTGCTACTAGTCGCTTCTTTCATTAACCATGGCCACCAAGTTCGTCGGATCTAAATCCACGTGATTTATGTTTATGGGTCCACATAAAAAGTGTTGTGTATCGTGAGGTGTTGTGACGTTGAATGACTTAAAGAACTCCATAACGCTTTATGAACGAAGAATCACAACTGGACAGTTACGATCTGCTGTTAAACACAGTGTCCATCGACTTGAAATTTTGCAGGTTAATGAGGGTGGTCACATGGAACACCTTTCACTACACCGTCCTAGATACGATTAGCAATTGACAATCTTGCGCAATTTCGTCTTAATCTGTACTTGTTTCTGCAAAGTGAACAGTTTTTGTTTCCTCAAACAGCGTTCTATTATTTTTTTCTTACCTTTTCTTAAGTTCGATAACAAGGTGATCAGAAACTAGTCAATAAATGTTAATATTGTTTCTGTATACCATTTTGATCGTTTACTGTGATAAATTTAATGTTTTGCCGGAAAAGGGACCTCCTGGTAGTCATTATGGAACTATTTTTTTTTTTTCCGAAATTACGTGAGTGCATTTCGTATATAGTCTATATACCAAATTTCGTTGCATTATGTTCACCCGTTTGCGTTGTAGAATGCTGTTTATAGGGGAAGTTTAATTATAACCGCCCGTATATATATGTATATATATACATATATACATGTAAGTAAATTAATTTTTAAACAATTCTACATTCCATATATTAATAAAAAAAATAATAATAAATAAAAAAAGAAACTGCAGAAAAATCTGCAGTTACTCTGAAGGTATTTGGAACAAAAATTATATATTTTTCAGAATAACTGCAGTTTAGAACCGAAAAATTTGCAGTTCAGAAGCAGATAATTTTTTCCCCATTAAACTTTTCCTTATTCTAAATACCTTCAGATTATTTGCCGTTTTGTGCAGTTTTTTTTTATTTTTTCTTTTTTTTTTTTTTTAAAGTTTTTCTGAAATTTATTCATTTATTTATTTTTGCTGGGATTACTAAAACGAAATAAAAATATTGAGTCCATAGACTTCAATTACTCTAGTTTGAAACGAATTCTACTTTACTTGTAAAATTTTAAAAATTAAAAAAAAAAAAAAAAAAAAGAAAAAAAAAGAAAAAAGAAAGAAAAAGGAAAACATACTGTGGTTGCGGCGATGACAAAAAAGCATGCCTACCTAATTTTATCGTAATTAAATGTAGAGTTTAAACGTCAATGCACCCTTGAAATAATTTCAGTGAATATGCCTTGTTTATAAAGATATGTGTTTTGTATCTACATAAAAGATCTGTAAATCCATCCATTATGAAATTTGAGGAGTTATATCGATGATGATGTACACATACCCTTATTTTTTCAGGTCTATCCAATAGAACGATTACATGCTACAGTGTTCACTCTCGTGCTTACGCACAAAATTTCAATTCTCTCTCTCAGTGTCTCTATATATATATATGTATATATATACATCACTGTAAAATAATAAGAATAATGCAGGAAACTAACAAAACATATATAATTACACCAAAGTAAGATAATCATTTTTTTTTTCATAATAGCAATATCTGTCTTACATAGTACATGTTCGGAGAAAAAATTATTAACAGCTGTTTTTTTTTTTAAATTTCTGTAACCGTTACATGGAAAATAAAATTTTTATTCAACTTGTTTTTTACTTAACCTTTTGAAAGGGGTTGTGAAAGCATCTGTCACGCTTCACCATAGGATTTCGTACGAGCACCTCTGAAATGTTTAAATACTATTGTGTACAAATGGTATCAAATATATTTTACTTTTTAATGTGCAAAAGATAATTTACAAATAATAAAGATTTCTATTATTTATGTACTTTCTAAAATTTAGAAGAGAAATTTGTAATTATAATTTTATTTAACCCTTCATTAAAATTTGTATCTCTAGGGCAACATATAGTATAATTTAATACACTTTCGTTATTATCATTGTCAAACTAGATATAGTAGTAATTTTATGTATTACCAGTTTAATATATGAAGGATAAACTGGTAACAGAACAGAAAAGGGATATTTAATTCAATATTATATTACACTTTCCTTTAATACATTTACACTTATGCATAATTAATAATATTATTTTAAATTATTGATATTAATATCTCATGGGTATTCTTTATAATTAGACTAGAAGTTTAAACTGTATAAAGAGCAAAAATATCAATTTGTTAATTGTTCATAACTCATATACCACATAAAATTAACATAAAACAATACGTTGCGTTGGTGTAACTCTTGCAGGATTATGTCCTACCCCGTATTTAAATATACAGATTAGCAGATTAAGTATTTAAGAGCTAGTTATTTTTAAGAAGCGGGCAGACTTGGATAGTTGACAGTTTTGTTTTGTTGAAATTTTCAGAATATCTAAAATTATTAGACACGTACTCTTTTATTTTTTCAAAAAAAAAAAAAAAAAATCTTGGATATTTAGGGGGGGGGGGGGGAAGGGGTAAAAGATGAAGTCCCCTGTTTTTTTTTTTTTTGTTATGAAAAACATACCTACTTACGAAAGCCAATACTTTTTGCGCCAGAAGTGAATCATGATATTGATAGTTATTTTGTGTTCTACTGTTTCCAGACTAATTATTGGGACATAAATACTTATGGTTGACTCTTGGCGAAAAGGTCAAAGGTCATTCAAAATTCTAAAATATATATATATATATATATATATATATATATATATATATATATATATATATTTACTTTGACCTTCGAAATCTTTTTGCACCAGAAGTGAACCACAAAGGTATATATTTCAGTAAATACATACTAATAATACCTAAAAAGAGTAAAATCTGCGTGGTTCCCGTCTGGCGCCAAAAGATATTTGAAATTGCGAAAAACAGAAAATTCCATGTATATGAATGTCATTTACTGCTGGTACCAGAAGTGAACAGGTATGACGTTAGTGGAAAAAGAAGCCTGAAGTAAAGTAGGAACAAGATCGATTCACAAATCTATGGTAACTTACTTATTTTTTATGTAATGCGGCACTGTACTTCGTGTTTTGTGGTACACGCTAAATAGCTTTCATCACCTTATTTCAGTACTGATTACTATTGCATATAAAAATATTTGAAATTCTTTAATTAACTGAATTTCTATCTAAACATAATACTTCTTAATTATAAAAGCCCAAGTTTCACGTGGATAATGCTAAAACTAATGTCATAGTTACAAAAGTATGTTGAAATAAAAATAAATAAATTAATAAATTTTTATCCTTGGTTTGCAGGAATGAACAAAATAATGAAGGACGGATGATTTAACGTAAAAAAAAATGACGTCACACTTGCAACAATGTGTCTACGGGAACTTCTTCAAACTTTATGTAATGCGGTTATATACTATAAACATGTGTTTGATTTAGTTTCGAATTAAATAATTTGGTATCCAAATACGGCGAAAAGTGGCCGTTTAGGATTTCGAAAGTTTGGAATCTTTCATAGAAGTCGAGATCTGAAATTTTCAAGAATAATTCATTCGTTTCTAGCGTAGAATTACCTCGAAAAATTCTATAAACCACTGACATGACTTGATGAATTCAAACTGTATTCGGAATTTGAACTGTGTAGATAATATTTGTCCCTGAATTAGGGAAATTCTTGCTTTGTGGTTATAGTGGGCAGCAAAATTATTCGAGCGCTAGCAATAATTCCTATATAAAAAAGTACACTTAATACTGTTTTGTTAAGTAAATCCTTGTCGAATCATGTCTAAGAACATGATTTGACAAGACTTTATTTAACAAAACAGTATTAAGTGTACTTTTTTTTTTATATAGAATTTTTTGCTAGCACTCGAACAATTTCGATGTCGACTGTAACTAAATTTGATTTCTGTACTACGAATGACTGTTTTGAAATTGCTTGTTAATTATTTGCTATAAAAAATAATTTTTTCAACTGGTTCCTGAATATTCATTAAATAAAATGCATTTGTCCACTAGAACCTGCTTATACTAAATTACAGATTAAAATAACAAGTATTTAACATGAATATACTTGAAAAACAGTTGAAAATAATTTTCGAACAGCACCACTGATGTTAAATTTAGAAGTTTACCTAAGTTATTAAAGCAACTTTCAACTTACTTTAAACTCCAACTCTTAAAACTAACTTACCATGTTCAAAGGTATTGAATGGATATGGATATATATGCATATATATATATATACTTATTATTATTTTGTTTAATGCAGACTAAAATATTAAACGGCATTTATGAGAAAAATTCATCTATACAGATCTGTTTTCGAGACCTTTGTACACGATCTAATTTTATGATTTCAATAAAAAAATTCAAATTAGTATTCTCATATGATAGACATTTTAAAATAATGAGTTTGAACATCTTTCTCATATTCGAGTGATACTTGTAACAGACACACATACAATCAGTCAAGTACACAGACCAACCGTTAAAATTTTAATTTTCTTATTCAGGTTATCTCAAAAAGCGTAAATATAGCAAAAGATCAATTTTGAAAATTTGATTGGTGTATAACACGACATTATTACACAACTATTACACAACCATTTACTGTTTTTTTTAGATGTATATTAGTGTGGTCAGAAGACATAGAATTGACTTAACAAATGATATATCTAACATTTTTTCTGTAACGTTCAACTAATACATACGTCTTAGAGACATATAAAACAGAGTTTGCATAATGAGTTTGAAAAATATCGTTAGAGCCATTATTGAGATATTGGATTTTGGTCCCTTTTCCAATTTTCACTAAAATTTCATCTGCTCCCCAGAAATCAACAATTACATATGGAAGGATACTTAAGAAGGAATTAATATGGCGAGTTTGGTGTAAATATGTATCTGCATCTTTTAAGGAACGCATTTGAAACATGGAAAATTGAACTATTTATTCAGGACGACTGTCAATTTTCATAAAATAACAAACTAATACATGCGAAAGGACATCTGCAAGGATGTTCAGATAGCAACTTTAAGGAAAACTGTTATACATGTTTTTTTTTAAATACAGATTTATGGTGGTACCCTTCTAGTTTTCGACGTTCTTTTTTCGATTATCCAATTTTCAACAATTCTTAGAAAAATCATCCAAACATTAGGTCTGTTTGTATTATGAGGTTTCTTCATACCATCTTTCTTTTTGGAGATACACCTTTTTACACACACATACATATAAACATACAATTTGAGAAATTTCTAAAATCTCCGCTTTTCTACTTAGAATCTCTTACACATGTAAATCTTGTGAAAAATCAATATCGAAATTTTCTACTGAAAAAAATATTGGACGACTAGAACAAGGTGGAGCTTTCTACGTTTGGGGAAAGAGCTATACTTTGATTGTCTATAATCCACTGTTTGTTAATTAATAATAGACTGCTGTTAGCCCGCGGACGATTGATCCTTGGTTGGCAAAGAGCCAAGACGATTCCACTCACGCGCTGGGAGACACAGCAATTAAGAGAGAGGGGAAAATTTTCTATTATTCTTGTTTCTTCTGTTATATGTAGTAACAATAATACTTCTACTTTGTTTTCTTTTATTTCTTTCTACATAACAGTTTGTTTATATTGGAACAAATGGATCATACATCTGGTACGAGTTCTCAGATTAAACCTCTCCGTAGTGAATCGAAGCGTATTCTACATAATGCCATTAAGTTTTGCGATAAAGAAGCTTTAGAAGGCGAAGTTATTGTTTGAAGAATTTTAATTATTTCTTCAAAAGTTTTGATAATAAATATCAAAATGAAAGTAAGTGTCAAATATTTAAAGCAACATCCAATTTTAAATAGTGTCATTTTAAATAGTTTGTTCGTTCGGGGCAACTTGCACATTAGTTCAGTGAGGAACAACTTTCATATTAGACCCGGCAGGTACAACTTGCACATTAGTCCTCTTTAAATATAGTGACCAACGAAGCTGTCAAAGTATTTGTTGATTCACTACCTTAATTGATTTCACATTCCGTCATTTTTGACAGGGATATATACTAGTTTATAAACAATAATTGATATAATTTTTAAATTAGTGTTGCACACTTCAAAAGTTTCAAAATACTGAAAAAGCTTTTATTTTTATTTTTAATTGAGTAATATTTATACTGAAATCTAAAATTATCCGTTTTTAAATCTAAAATTATCCGTTTTATATTATCAGTTTTTCTTTCTTTTAACTAATCGTAAAATATTTGTGTCATCAGATATACAAGAATCAGTTCAAAAAAGGAAAAAAAATGCAATCAGTGAGTTTATAATTTTTTCATACCCATAAACAAACACATCCCTCGGTACTACGGGCATTCCTGTTTTATAAATAGACCAGCCCTTTTCACCTATGCGCAGATGATGCCAGGGATCATCCTTCTGCGGTTTATCAGTACTATATGTTAAATGTTTAAAAAAAAAAAAAAAAAAAAAAAAAAGTCATCAAGACTTTCAACGTTGTCAGAGAGTCATATCTTTCATTAAATTACCTACCGTAACTGGGTAATGGGAGTAAAATATAAATACACTTCATTTGCAGCTTTAAATATTATTTCTTACTAGCTGGCCTTGCCTGCTTAGTTGCGCACTAAATTTAGATAAATCCTTTTATAAGTCACAATTTTTCCTTCATTTATTTAATAATAAGCCTGAAAAATATGAATAATTATTTTTCGCTAGAAATAAATTATTTTTTAAATAAACCAATTATAAAAAATAACCCTGAAATATCAACACTCTTAAAAAGAAAACAGTTACTCTAAGAAAAGGTAAGCAGACGAAAAAAATACTTGTCTGTAACATAAAAATACCTTCAAATATATTATACTTTGAAGTTAAGATTACTATTTCTTACTACTTATTTTATCGTAGTAAGTAACTACGAAATCATAATAAGGTGTAGAAATTTCCTCTTTGAAAATGCACGTATATCATCGAATAACTTTTGAGAATTTTAAAGACTACAGTACTTCATTTGGAAGATTTTCTAAAAATGACGTTACTATAACATGTTATAAAAATTATTTTGACTTTTATTATCTGAGACACCACGTCATTTTGCCAAATTCACAGTAAAATGTGTAAATCTCATGCAAAAATCTTTGTAAAAATCGTAATTTTAGAAAGTTTTTTCTATCATTTCACCTATTTTTAATTTCGAATTGCTTGAATCGAGAAGGCATTCCTTAGAGAATGTATACAATTCGACAATGTATACATCAGAAAAAGCCTACATATCAAATTTGATGTTTCTAGCTGCATTATAACCATAAAAATTATACAAAGATAAGATTTTTGATACCATTTTTCCTCACTCTTCTTTCCCTTTTGAATGCGCTAAAATAAGAAACTCCCACTGTGGTAGTAAAGGAAAAATTTCGTATAAATGTATATGATGAAAATGTTTTTTAACGAATGATTGTTAAATTAATGAGAATTATTGATAATAGTAATGGTAAACTAAGTAAAAGTATACAATTCGACAATGTATACATCAGAAAAAGCCTACATATCAAATTTCATGTTTCTAGTTGCATTATAACCATAGAAATTATACAGAAATAAGATTTTTGATACCATATTTCCTCACTCTTCCTTCCCTTTCGAATGCGCTAAAATAAGAAACTCCCACTGTGGTAGTATAGGACAAAATTTCGTATAAATGTATAAGATGAAAATGTTTTTTAACTAATGGTTGCTAAATTAATAAAAAATATTGATAATAGTAATAGTAAACTAAGTAAAAGTTTTGTGTATGGAGAAAGGACCTCTCCGAATCTCAGGGTGCATAAATTTTCAGCATGGGCATCCTTCAAAAGAACTCGTCAATATCTTTTAAATGGATGGGTAAACCATAGATCTGTGAACAAAGTTATCATTTTTCTTTATAAAAAATGACACTTAAAAAGCATTTTCATTTATTTTTAGCTCTAAGTACAAAATTGGCTTCCTTTGGACATTTAATGTTATGCTTCTCTGAGATCAAAATCGTCTGCACACATCATGGGAAAACAATTTTGATAAATAATAATTTCAATAAATAATTTCTATTATGTGAATTTCTATAGATAAAAAAAAAAAAAAGTGTTGTTGGGTCTACAACATATCAGTTCAAAATTGTATACATTTATCGTCTGGTTTTTATTTATTATACAAGTTTATAATGAAATGTACATGTAAAACCTTGTATTTTATTTCTGAGAACGTTTAAATTATATATAGAGAGATATAAAATTAAATTAAAAAAATAATAATAAATAAGAGTTATTCAATGTAATATTATCTAGGCCATTACACTATCAACACAGATTTGAATAAAATTTGGTATACTTATAAAAATTTTGTGTAGCCTTCTAGAAATAGGAAAAATTGCAGCTTAATAGTGCTCGCTGTCAGCTGATATGTATTTAAATTAAACTGACATTGTTGAGCATTATTCAAAATATTTCAAAACACGTGAAATTTTCTTTCTTTCTTTTTTTTTTTTTTTTTTTTGTGATTTCTACTTTTTAATGAATATAAAAATTGTAAAATGAATACAAAGTGATCTTTGTTGGTGAAAATTTTATTAAATAATATATATATATACATATATATATATATATATATATCAAATATGTATACACATATTTGATTTAAGAAATTTTTACATACATTTAATATAAAAACTAAAAATTATGTGAAGAATGGGCAATATCCAAACGAATGAAATTGATGTAATAAAAGAAGGAGCAGTGGCCTTCACAATTCAAGATGGTTGGAGAAATAACTTATCCTTTATTATTATTATTATTATTATTAATGTTAATTCCCGCCATGTGTGTGATTTGAAAAACTAATTGTATAAAAATATGCCCCCCCCCCCGGGATTCAGAAAAATCGCGCCTTTCATTTGGTACCGAATATGTAACGAGCCACGTACTTTTTAAAATAACTGAAAAGAATTAAGACGAAGTGTTAACTAAATGTCACACTTTAGTTAATTTTAAAGAATCTAATTCTTGTGTCGAAAATCTGTTTTCACCCATGGATTCAGAAAAGTCGCCCGTTGATTTGGTACCAAATTTGTAACGATATGACATATATTTCTAATTTATTTTTCCTTTTTCCCGTTTTTACTCCAGATTCGGCAGAAGGTTTATGGAAAAGAATGTAAACTAAAAAATAGTCTTTAATAATTATTTAATTACTGTGTAAAAAAGAAACACTAAAAATATCTTTTTCAATTTCCTGGTGTAGGAAATTCTATGGTTCCTTCGTTCTTCCACAAATGGGGAGGATGTAAAATTCTTTCTGCACCAACCTTCCCTCTGTATCACTTTTGTTTGGAAAAAAACAAGTAAAATGTACTAATAATATTAATATGATATATCTAATTAAATGCCTTAATGTGCGCGACACATATATATATATAAATGCAATTTAGACATATATTGGTATTTATTTACAATTAAATATTTATAAAGGAAGATGGAACATGTTTCATTTTAAGTTCCGAAAATAGTTTGCATCTTCAATATATTACTCATTATGCAAGTTGATTTAAATCTGGCATACAACAACACTATCAAGCATACGCTCTCCCTCGTCGATGTTTAAGTAATTACAATTTTAATCAATAATGAATGCACATTTAAATTAACTCAAACAAGTAATTCCAATCGGCTCTTTCGAATGTTTCATTATGAAGAATTCGATAGGGAAAATTTTAATCATTTGCTTTAATGAAACAACATTACCTTTAATGTCTGCGTTCAATGCAGATTTTCTCTTGGGTGATACAAATTTAAATTTTGTTGCACCGAAACGACGTTGTAAATAGGTGTAAATTACGAAACTTTTTGAAAGAGAATTACAATTATGAATATTTTATAGATAGAAATTGCAATTTAAACCCATTTATTGATTTGACTTATTTTAAAATGCAATTTAGAGGGCTTTTGGGACATAAAATATTCTGCGTTAGAATAATTTTTTTGTTTTTAAAAATAATTTTTGACCATAATAATCTTATTAATAAAAAAGCTATTATTGTCATATATTCATTCAATATATATGTATGTATATATATATATATATATATATATATATATATTCATCCAATATATATGTATGTGTATATATATATATATATACAGAGAGAGAGAGAGAGATACATTAGTAGATCTGCAGATCAGGAGGCTCTACATCCTGTTTGAATCACTTAGCAGATAATTTTTATTTCTTGCATGGTAAAGCTAAGAGAGTATGCGAACAATTCCAAAGAATGTTATATATATATATATAATTAGTTTTTTTGTTAAACTATTTCTGAGAAATTTTGAATTCATTCGTATTCTATGCATTTCGATTACTATTTTGTTTTTATGCTACAAATTACCGCCTATTCCTAATTTTGAATACCATGCGATTACTATAAACGTCGGATTAAAAATAAATAAATAAATAAATAAATAAAAATCGAATAGCCATATGGCGTGCTACGAAACGAGCACGCATCACACATTGTGCACCGCCATTTCTATTTTTGTTTACATTGTTAATTTTATTTCACATATTTATTTTTATCTTTATCTTTTACTTATTTATTTTTTAAGCGATAAAAAATTATTAGCCAAATCACATTGAAAATATTACATGATTTTATATTACAATGGTTGCATTACAAAGTTTTAAGGTAAAAAAAAAGAATAATAATAACAATTACTAATGATCAATAATCAGATTCGACAAATGAAGTCTGTGGATCTTTGTTTTAAAACAAGCCCGTTACTTTCTTCTTTTTCTCGGCTTTCGAGTGTCGTACGCAAGCTTCATACACAAAACGTTTCAATACCATTACATCCGTGCTGTTTGTATCGGTCCGTAGTTATAAGTACATCAGGCCCTTTTCAAAATTTGTTACATCTTCTGTGTGGTGGTAATGCCACTTTCAATCGGTTGCGGCACTCTTCAATACATTCACTTTCAATCTCTACCTCCATCACACTTTCAACGACTTATTTGACAGTCAGAACGTGGTGTGGAACTTCCGTTTAATCGTACTGAAGTCAATTCCCAATGTCTGACTAGGCAACGTCTTTACACCCAGCCAGTTGGCTGAACACTTCTTTGAAATCTTTATTAGTGATGAGATTGTCATTAGCAGTTTGATTTTTGCTGCGGACAGCACCGTTCAAATCTTTTTCCAGTATTTCCTTACTTTTTCGTCGGAAATGACAATCCGCACTTTTGCTACATTTAAAACAATCTTTCCAGGTTTTTATTAACTATTCTGTAGTCATCTCGCCGTCCATAGAGTGAAGCAACTTTAACAGCAAAGCTCAGCGGTAACGCCTTTTCAATGAACACCATGATCCAATAGCTAAATGACTGGTGTAAAATTCGCTGCCCCCCAACCCCCCCCGAAAAAAAAAAACTATAAATTTAATCATATTTATGAGGGTGTGATGGGGCATTGTCTAAAATCAATAGAGACTTTAATGTTAATTTCTTTCCCTGCAGCTCTTTTTTCCCATGAGGAACGGGTACAAGACGAAACCAATTCTGAAACGTTAATGAACCCATCTACATATTTTGCTGATTGCCGTACTGTGCTAGTAAAGAAAGGTCCATGTTCAATGTTTTTAAAGCACAAAAGATGTACTGATTTCTTAATCACCAAAAAAGGCAATTTATATCTACAATTGGCGGTCGTGTATACCCGAAATGTAAACCATGTTTTCTGTTGCACTTGCTACCGATTCACTTTCCTCCGCTATGGTTTTCGATGTCAGCATTTGCAGACGAGTCCCGTTGTGAGCGAGTTGCTCCCATATGCTTTTATTTCATAAAATTTATTTCATATTTATTAAATATCTAATTAATTACAATTAAAATCATTAACTTTTAATAATTCTCTTAATATATGTCAGATTTATTTGAAAATTATTAAATTCTTAGTTAGAAATTAAAATAAATAATCTTTAGTAATTTTAAGAAAGAATTCAGTAATGAATCCATTGATCTCCTTTTATCATAACGCAATATATATATATTGGGGATCTTAAACACAATTTAATTTTATATTCCCTAAAAAAAATATTTTTATTTCACTGCGTTTCTCAATAAATCTATTTATATTTATAGCCAAAAAAAATAAATCCATTAAACAATTTCCGTTATATTTTTTATTTTTTTGTTTAACTCCAAACGCATATAATGTAATTAATTTTCGGTTTGAGATAATCTAAATGACTCATTTTTCAGACACCACGTCGCAATAATTTCATAATGATCCTGGCCGTTATTTTGGCGCAGTGAAGTATGCCAAGTTAGGGTTGCATTATTTTCAACCGTCTTTTCTAAATTTAAAATTCCTACTGAATTAACATTAAGACAAAGATATTTTTATTTGGCGCTCTGCGGTGATATTTTCATAGGGCTGCTGGATTTGGCTATTAGAATACGAAATGAATGTTGGTTTTTTTGCCACTCTTACTCGAATTGATCGGCTAATAAACATGTAATTCGTTTTGCTCTCTCTCCCGCAACTTTTAACGGTTTCCAATTCTGTAACGAGCCTGAATTTATTATGGTTATTGCTTGTAATTTTTAATAATAATATTAATAATATTTTTCAAGATAGATTTCAATAAATATTCTATAGATTTAAGAAGGGATCGCCTCTGTGATTTTTTGAGAATGAAATTTATCTTTTTCAGCTATATAATATTTATTCTTCAGTAGATCTTTAATGAAAATTACTTATAACATGGATAATCCATGTTATAAGTAATTAACTAAGAATTAAAACGACTACTAAGAATTTAATCATTTTCAAAAAATCTGACATATATTAAGAGGATTATTAAAAGTTAATAATTTTAATTGTAATTAATTAGATATTTAATAAATATGAAATAAATTTGATGAAATAAAAGCATATGGGAGGCACTCGCTCACACCCATATACCATTTCATCTGCGTTATACACCTGAGAGGGGCCCTAGATTGTTTTCTTTAATCAGTTTCTCGAAGTCCTTCTGGAATTCTTATGACGATCTTTATCTCTCTCTTCTCTCTCATCTGTTGATTTGCTTTCTTCTGTTACCGTCAACTGACGAACTCTATGACGTTTTTTCTAGCGACTTAGCCAACTGTTGCTGATAGTAAAATTTGTATCACCCTCAATTCTGTTCAAAATGGGATTTTCCCTTCAGAATATGCCCACTGACTGGACGTCCGAAATCTGTACATTACACAAACCAAATGCATAAAGTCTTATCCACTTTATAATAATCAAATTTTCTTACGATTCTTCGTTATTTAGCAGCATTTGCACTATCCAGCTGTCTAGGAAACTCGTATATATATATATATATATTACTTTTTGACAATGTCTAAAATCGTCGATAGGTCATCTCTATGCTCATTTCGCAGTGTTAGTTTGGAATGACCTTTCTCAAACTTTTTTAATATTTCAAGTTTTTTCTTTAATGTTAGTGTAACGTGTTTACTTTTAGAAGCCATCGTAAATGACACGATAAATTAAAAATGAACGTAACAAAACTTAGTGCAGTACTATAAATTGTATGGTCTAAGCGAAAAACGAAACTTACACATCGCATTGCGTGAGAAACAAAACAGGGGAAATATGCATTTCACGACGGAGTGATGATTGATGAAAGATCCCATTTTACGGTGGGACGAAAGGAGATAATTATAAGATAAAAAAAATTTTATAACCCATGTTTTTAAATTTTCTGTTGAATCATATAAACGCTACTGAAGGCAGCCGGAACCCCAGCAATTGGATAAAAGCATTAAAAAAAAACCTTTCTATCGTCATTTGAGCTATTATAAAATATTCAAATGGCTATCTAGCCGGGAAGTTAGTTAAAAGTTGATTGCAATGTTTGTACTGGAAACGCTGCCGAAGGCAGCAAGGTCCCGAAGCAATTGGTAAAAATATTTTTAAAAAGCATTTTTACCGTATTCTGGACTATTCCGAAAGTTTCAAATGTCTAGCTACTCGGGAAGTTAGTTAAATAAATTTTCTGTTGAATCATATGAACGCTGCCGAATACAGTAGGGACCTGAAACAGTTGACTAAAAGTATTAAAAAAAATGTATTACCCCCGTGTTCTGAGCTATCCTGAAAGTTTCAAATATCTAGATAGTCGGGAAGTTAGTGAAAAATCGATTGCAAGCATTGTACTGGTAACGCTGCCGAAGGCAGCAGGAACCCGAAACAGTTGGCTAAAAGTATTAAAAAAAATGCATTTTCACCGTGTTCTGAACTATTG
Organism: Salticus scenicus; assembly: GCA_963930645.1. Classification (NCBI taxonomy): domain Eukaryota; kingdom Metazoa; phylum Arthropoda; class Arachnida; order Araneae; family Salticidae; genus Salticus; species Salticus scenicus. Next base: position 33,220,386 of record OZ005661.1, read on the forward strand.
TGAAAGTTTCAAATATCTAACTAGTCAGGAAGTTAGTTAAATAAAATTTCTGTTGAAACATATAAACGCTGCCGAAGGCAGTAGGGACATGAAGCAGTTGACTAAAAGTTTAAAAAAAAGTATTGTCACCGTGTTATGAGCTAGCCTAAAAGTTTCAAATGTCTAGCTAGTCGGAATTTTAGTGAAAAATCGATTGCAAGCTTTGTACTGATAACGCTACCGAAGGCAGCAGGAACCCGAAACAGTTGGCTAAAGGTATTAAAAAAATGTATTTTCACCTTGTTCTGAACTATCCTGAAAGTTTCAAATGTCTAGCTAGTCGGGAAGTTAGTGAAAAACTGATTGCAAGCTTTGTACTGATAACGCTGCCGAAAGCAGCAGGAACCCGAAACAGTTGGCTAAAGGTATTAAAAAAATGTATTTTCGCCGTGTTCTGAACTATTCTGAAAGTTTCAAATGCCTAGCTAGTCGGGAAATTAGTTAAATAAATGTCCTGTCGAATTATATAAGCGCTGCCGAAGGCAGCGGGACCTGAAATTGTTGACTAAAATTATTAGAAAAATGTATTGTCACCGTGTTGTGAGCTGTCCTGAAAATTTCAAATATCTAGCTAGTCGGGAAGTTAGTTATAAATCGATTGCAAGATTTGTCCCTGACAAACACACAAACAAACCCACAAACAAGAATCGAAGTTAATAATAATAATAATAATAATAATAATAAAAACATGGTAAAAAATCAGAAAACTGAACATAATCAATTCACGGTGGATTACGCAGTACGTCGGACTACGAGACAAGCGGATAAGAGTTTATCGTGTAACTGTAATAAAACCATGAGAGGTATTTTGCGCTATTTCACCTTATGGGGTAGGGGAGATTGCGCTTAATTATAGCTACAATTAAATTGTTAACAATAATAATTATATTTAAATGACATTGTCATAACGTTTCTGGAGACAAATATTTTTGTATTAGAGTAGCTATTTCAATTTAATAATTAAGTAAATAGATAAAGAAAAGAAATTTAAAGAGAATTAAAAAATATATATATATTTAAAGAAAACTTTTATACAGAAAAAAAGCACAAGATAATGAAACAAAACATTTAGTTACTAAATGAAACATTTAACTTAAATTTAGAACACTTCCTTTTCAGTTTGAATGGTTTTTCGTTTGATGACCTAATCTGTCGTTGGCCACAATCGTTGTACATATTTTTGTAAATAGTGCAGCTTTCGTGCAACCACCTGCCACAAGTAACATATATAAACTAGACCAGAAAAAATCGTTTAATTAAAAAATATTTTGTTATACTGCTATTTTATAGAAATACCTAAGAAGAGTTATGGAATTTCAAGCAATCACTTTTGAAAATGAGACAAAATAAACGTATTTTATCTTAGATGTTTGAAGCAATCAACATACATATTCAAGTCGGCACTCCAATACTGATGTTGTACAACTATCTACAGTCTCAGCGCGTCCACTCTACTCCTTCATGTCAATCCATCATTTGAGCTATCTCTCCTACCACGCAATCTTTCCCAGCTTTACCTTATATGTAATTAATTCCCTACATATCTATATACGTTTCTAAGTCCCCCGTTCTATCGATCTGTATTCATTGCAAAAAATTTTATGTATAGAAATTATTGGAAAAGTAGTTTTTCTAATTATTTATATAATTGGAACCTGTCTAAAGTGACCACCCTAGGGACCGGCTAAAATGGTCACTATACGCAGGTGGTCACTTTATAAAGTCTCTTTAAAATAGGAAAAATGTCACTTTAGTCAGAAAAATGGTCACTTTAGTCAGGTGGTCACTTTTACCGGTTCCACTGTATTATCTTTTTGCCCTATACATCATATATTCCTTTTATATCGAATTTCAATTATTTTAATTTCTAGTTAATTATTTTAAATGTAAACTGCACAATCATAAAGTACATTAAAAGATCAGTGTTACAATAATAATAATAATAATAATAATAATAATAATAATAATAATAAAATAAATAAATAATAAAAAAAAATGTTTTTATTTAAATTTTGAAAAATATTCCAAAAACAAATACTGTTTTAGCTATTTGACGTTAATAATATGTGATATTTTGCTTTAGAATATTGCAAAGGAAACAAACTAAACTAATCCTATACATTTCCTAGTCTCATATATTTTATATTAAATATATGTTATATCCAAACGTTTTCTGAGTTATGACGTTTTTATTAGGAAGGCGACACAGAACAAGAATAAGTAATAACCTATGAAACTTGTGACATGTTGTGATGTGAAACAAAATCTTTTCTTTCAGGGCAGATCATATTTGTTTCGACGAGTGTTTATTAAATTGCGAAAGTAGCAATACGAGAAAAGAATTCTGATACAAACAAAATTTATGTAGTTTTTATCAGATATATACAGTTTTTTTCTTCTTTTTTTAACACCAAACACTCATTTTAATACAAAATGAATTCTTTATATACTGTAAGTGTTAATTATTGTCTTATTTGAATCGACAAAAAAATTCTCCATTTAAATATTCCCTTTTAATTGAATGAACATTAATCTGTAAAATTCAAATGAGCAAAAGGGAAAAGTACACAAATAAGATTAATTATACTGTATTATATAAATAATCCTGCACTTTTTATATTATAGTTGTAAATAACGCATTTCTAGCTTTAAAGTAACATAAAATTCTGATACATTTAATCATATAATGAAATGTATGTAAATAATAAACCAAAATTTTAACATTTTATTTTTAATTAAAGTTTAAAGAATATTCTATGACTTTGCATGAATTGACTGAAATAAAAGCAAATAGTATATCGTAAGAAATATACGCTGGTTTAAAGGCACATCATGTAATACACTAGATTTAAAAGACAATAATAATAATAATAATAATAATAATAATAATAATAAATTTAAATTTAACAACTTTAATAAAAGTGTTTGTTTTTAAATTTAACAATTTTATTAAAAGATTCATTTCAAAAATTCATTTAAAAATTCATTTTATTTTTTTTTTCTTTCACTATTGGGCTTTGTCCCCTGCGCTTGCTCCGCTCACCAACCCCCGAGGGAGGCATCGACTCCCCCCAACTCACCTTACTTATTAACCCATGCAGAGCTCTGCCCGCATATTCGACATTGTTTTTCACAGAATAGGAATATTAATAGTGAATAATACTTGACAAAATCAGGAAAATAATATAAAAATATCCATATTCAATGTCAAATAGAAATATATAATATTTAATACCACATTATTTATTTTATGAAAATTTTGATAAAAATCAGGTTTTTTTTTTTTTTTTTTCTTTTACTTTGGAATACAAAGAAATTCGTAATATCTAGACATTTTGCATTACAGCTTTAGTATATGACCATTTTTATTTCTTTTTTACAACCATAGATCCAGGCCGCGGTATCCCAGTCGGTACAGCATCGAGCTCGTAATTGGAAGATTGCTGGTTCCAATACTTGAGCCGGCCAAAGACCGTCGTGTACACTAATGGTGGCTGGTGCACACAAAATCCGTCGTGGCTGCAAACTCCTCCATGTTCCCCTCAAAACTATACCTCTGGGGATCACCAAAGCGGAGAAGCCATTCCCTCCGTGTAGAATAAAAATTGTGATGGCATGTATCCGGAACATCTCTAGGAGTGCGTCCCAGACCGTCGTCATTTACCCAAAGCGCAGTACTGGTTCGACGTTAAATCCAACCTACCTATCAATATACCCACCTACAACCATGGAGCATATTTTAATTTTCCCGTGTAAAATGACTTCATGACTGAAGAACAACGTCTCTGAGAGAAACTTTTTTTCAAGGTGGCAAATAGAGTGTTTTCATAAACCCATCATTTTTAGTTAATAACTTCTTTAGTTAAAATGATAGACATTTCTAAACAGTTGTATGTCTTTCTTGCAGTATTCGGAACACATTGATACCTCTCATGACGCGAAGGACCCTGCCCTCCGAGAGAAGATGCGAAATTTGACGCCAGCGACAGTAACTTTTTTTGAATACATAGAGAAATCCAGTGTATTACATGATGTGTAAAATATATTACTAAATTATAAAATGTTAAAAACTATATATGTATCTTTTTATAGACGATTTTAGGAGATTTTTAAACTGAGAGGTTATGTGAAACAAACCATCAGTTTTAGTTCGTCTTTTGTAGTATAAGAAATAGACAATGCGATTCTTACATGTTATGCATACTTCTTTACACATTTGCATATACGATTCTGATTAATGTAATCTGAACAATACATATAAACAATGAAATGATGAATTATTTGATATGACGAAAGTTTTAAGCTAATTTTCGGGAAAATTTTAATCACAGGTCGACGTAGAAATTCTTTACTTCAAGGTGATATGTTTTTCCAGTGTATTTTTGGTGCTGTTTAAGGAAAAACTATTCAAGAATTTCTATCACGTACAATTTTAGCAAGAAATGGAATTGTATGAGTCTAAAGCTTCACTTTTACAAATCCCATCTGAGTTATTTCCCGTAAAATCTGGGTGATGTGTGTAACGAACAAATAGAGCTATTTCATTAAGTTGCCAAAAAATGTAGAGAAGGTATCATGGACGATGTGGTATTAACATGTTAACAGATTTGATTGGATGTTGCATAATTGACCCCCCCCACCCACACACACACACAAGGCCTTCATGCCGTGCGCAGGATGAAATGTTCTAAAAGTAGCTTCGATGTAAAGAAACACTTTTAAAAGATAATGTGTAAATAAGAGCCGATTTTACAATGAACCCATTTAAAAAATAAGCAAATCCTATTACTTATTAAACAATTTTCGTTATTCAAAATATACTTCTACAATTTGATAAACAAAACTAAAAGTTCTCAAATACAATATCTAGAAAAAAAAATCAAAGTAATTTTTATCACGCTAACCGATTGTTTGAGAATTTATATATATTATTATTTATTAAGGTTATAATTGTGTAGCTGTGCTGAGATTACACACACACACTCACATATTTTTGTATAAGAGAAATCAAAAGATGTTTTTATTCATACAATATACTAAAAATATTAAACAAAAATAACTTATTAAAAACTTACATGTACACCAAAAATTGTAGAACTGAAACTGGAGTAAAACGTAATCCAAAAATTTAGAAAAATGATTTCAACTATCAAGAATTTTTCGTATGAATTGAGAGATACGTGTGGGGTTACAGCATGTTTTTTTAAGATCTAAACTCTCCCCCTAAGCAGACAGTTTAAATAAGTAGCGCAATTAAGGCTAATATCAAAAGGAATTTAATAAAGTTCAAGAACAAGCAAGAATTGGTCAAAATTTACACAAACTGCAGCATATAATTTATTAAACAAGAAAGAAAAATCATGCAGTACGCATTGATTAGTAACACTTTCCAACTGTACGCAATCGTATCGAATAACTTTTAATATTCTTTGCCTACTTTATCGCACAACAGACAGAACAACTGAAAACATGCAGATAGACTAATTGATGTTAAAATTACTCTTAGGCATTTTGGAAAGTGTTAAAAAGGCTTAACGCAAAAGAAAACGCAGCCGTAAGATTATAATTACAGCTTTTAATCTCTCTGAATATTTTAGTGTAGCCCTGTAAATCTGAAAGTTAATCATATCATGTTCTATACACAACATTATTTTAGAATATTAATAATGCATGTCAATGTTTCTATGATTTTTATAGCAGAAAGATTTTTAAATATAACTTTTAAAAAATTCTGTCCTAAAACGTAATACATAGTTTTTTTTTTATTATTGTTATTGTTGTCTCTGTAAACAAACTAGTTGTACAGGACCAATTAATGGCATTTTAAATAGGGAACATTCCATAAGGAAATTGGGTGTATCATTTTTTAAAAAATCTCAAAATATTCACGGATGATAGGAGCCGGAGAGAAACAGATAGAGAGGTAGACAATCGGACAGACAGATGCACAAATTGAAATCATATTCCCACTAAAATTATAAGAAAGTTTTAAAACGCTCATGTAAACAAAAGTGCAATTCCAGCAAATTTTTATTTATAGCTCTTAATGTAATTGATTATTTTTGTGTGACCCTGTAAATTTAATGCTAACCATACTATATTACATAGAAGGCACTCTATTGTGCATATGAATAATATATTTCAACTGCATTAAGCTTTGTGGAGAATAAAATTATTAAAATTTGGTTTATAAAAATAACTCTCATACAACACAATGCTTTGGAATACTTTCAAGTGCCCCTGTACACAAACCAGTTAGAAATGTACTCTACTTTACATAGGAAACATCCGATAGGGAATTGAATAACATGTTAAAATTTCAGTGAAGTTTCTATACATTAAAGGTATTAAAATATGGTTTATAGAAACTCCTCCCATAGAACACAATGCTTTCGAATACTTTTGGGTGTCCCTGTATACAAACCAGAATAGGTATTCACTCCATTTTCAATAGGGAACATCCGATAGACAACTTGAATAAAATATATCGGTTTAAAGAAATTCCATGAATGTTTACGGGAATTAGAGCGCAGTAAAACAGACAGAGAGACAGACGGAAAGAAAAACAGTCAGACAGATACAGGGATTGAAATTATATTCACACTAAACAAATGATAGAAAGTGTCAAAAAAGCGTAAAGTAAACGGGAGTACAATTCTAGCAATTTTTTATTAATAGCTCTTAATATAATTGAATATCTTTGTGTCACCCTGTAAATCTAATGATAACCATGCTATATTATATGCAAAGCATTCTTTTGTGCATTTAAATAACATATTTCAATTTCCTAAAACTTCGTAGAAAGTAAAGATATTAAAATTTGATTTATAGAAATAACTCTCATAGAACGCAATGCTTTGGAATACTTTTAAGTGTCCCTGTACATAAATCAGTAGTGGTATTTCCTCCATTTTATACAGGAAACATCCAATAGGGAATCTAAATAACATATTTCAATTTAATTGAGATATGTCTACAGTAGTTGTAAGAAAATATGATTTATCGAAATACCTCTCATAGGACATAATGCTTTGAAATACTTTCGGGTGTACCTGTAAACAAAACAGTAGAGGTACAAACTCCATTTCCAATAGGGATCATCCGATAGTGAAATTGAATAACATATATCAGTTTCAAGAAATTCCATAAATATTTACGGGAGTTAGAGCTCGGACAGACAGACAGACAGACGGACAGGCAGATACACAAAACTGAAATCATATTCACACTTAAAAAATGTTAGAAAGTGTTAAAAACGCTTAACGTAAACGAAAGTACAATTCTAGCAATTGTTTATTAATAGCTCTTAATGTAACTGGATATTTTTGTGCCACCCTGTAAATCTAATGCTAATCATGCTATATTCTGTGCAAAGCATTCTTTTGTGCGTATAATTAACATACTTCAATTTCCAAAAACTTCGTGGAAAGTAAAGTTATTAAAATTTTATTTATAGAAATATCTCTCATCGAACGCAATGCTTTGGAATAATTTTGAGTATCCCTGTACATAAACCGATGGTGGTAATTCCTCCATTTTAAACAGGAAACATCCAATAGTGAACTTGAATAACATATTTCAATTTCATTCAGATATGTCTACACTAAAGGTATGAAAATATGGTTTATAGAAATACCTCTCATAGAACACAATGCTTTGAAATACTTTCGGGTGTCCCTGTACACAAACTAGTAGAGGCATAAGTAAACTCTATTTTAAGTAGGAACGTCTGATAGTGAACTTGAATAACATATATCAGTTTCAAGAAATTCCATAAATATTTACGGGAGTTAGAGCGCGGACAGGCAGACGGACAGACAGACAGACAGACAGACAAACCGAAGTCATAAATACTTTTCAACCTTGTTGGAAAGTGTTAAAAATATTAGAAAGTGTTAAAAATGCTTACCGTAACCAAAAGTATATATCTAGCAATTTTTCTTTTAATAGCTCTTAATTTATCTGGATATTTTTGTGCCAACCTGTAAATATAATGCTAAACATGCTATATTGTATGCAAAGCAGTCTTTTGTGCATATAAATAACATATTTCAATTCCTTAAAATTTGTGGAAACTAAAGTTATGAAGATTTGATTTATAGAAGTATCTCTCATAGAACGCAATGCTTTGGAATACTTTTGAGTGTCCCTGTGTATAACCCGATGGTGGTATTCCCTCCATTTTATACAGGAAACATCCAATAGTGAACTTGAATAACATATTTCAATTTCATTAAGATATGTCTACAGTGAAGGTATTAAAATATGATTTATAGAAATACCTCTCATAGAACACAATGCTTTGAAATACTTTCGGGTATCCCTGTACACAAACCAGTAGAGGTACAAACTCCATTTTCAATAGGAAACGTGCGATAGTGAACTTGAATAACATATTTCAATTTCATTAAGATATGTCTAGAGTAAAGGTATGAAAATATGGTTTATAGAAATACCTCTCATAGAACACAATGCTTTGAAATACTTTCGGGTGTCCCTGTACACAAACCAGTAGAGGTACTAACACCATTTTCAATAGGAAACGTCCGATAGTGAACTTGAATAACATATTTCAATTTCATTAAGATATGTCGAGAGTAAAGGTATGAAAATATGGTTTATAGAAATACCTCTCATAGAACACAATGCTTTGAAATACTTTCGGGTGTCCCTGTACACAAACCAGTAGAGGTACAAACTCCATTTTCTATAAGGAACGTCCGATTGTGAACTTAAATAACATATTTCAATTTCACTAAGATATGTCTAGAGTAAAGGCATGAAAATATGGTTTATAGAAATACCTCTCATAGAACACAATGCTTTGAAATATTTTCGGGTGTCCCTCTACACAAACCAGTAGAGGTATAAACTCCATTTTCAATAGGGACCGTCCGATAGTGAAGTTGAATAACATATATCAGTTTCAAGAAATTCCATAAATATTTACGGGAGTTAGAGCGCGGACAGACAGACAGACAGACAGACGGACAGACAGACAGACAAACCGAAGTCATAAACACTTTTCAACCTTGTTGGAAAGTGTTAAAAACTGGAGAAAATCCACAGCCACTACATACCAACTCAGTCCCTTTCAAAACACAAACATATCCGGGTAGTTTCTACAGCCATATCAAACTATCTCAATTCATCTCAAAATTTCAATCCAAGAAAATAGAATATCTCAGCACCATCTATATTATAATAAGGAAACTATCGTAGTAGATGTGGATAGTTTATCAAGATTTAATTGAAAAAAAAAAAGAGGGAAACTTTTTATTTTTATTTTTATTTCTCTCTGTATAAATATCTATATCTATCTATCAATCTATGTCTCTATATATATGCGTAAGGGCGTAAAGACATCCTTGCCCTTTGTGATCATGCAATCGTGGTAGCAGTCTTCATTAAATGAAACTGGACACATTTTTACACAGAATCTTTATTGTATTACTGCCGGGATTTCCCGCTTAGCTAAAATAACTTCCCGATGCCATATTTTACAGTCAGCAGCAAAAGTGTCCGAGCACTAGCGAAAATTCCTATTTAAAAAAAAGTGCATTTAATACAGTTTTGTTAAATAAATCCTTGTCAAATCCTGTTCTTAGTCAGTCTACAGTGCCCGCAGCTATCCTATATTTTCACGTGTGTTTTATTTATTTAATATCACTATTTTTTTTTATACATTTTTGTCGAGATTTTAAAGCTAAAGTAATATGTAAAGGTATACTGATTGATTAAAGTGGTGGGAAAGTAATAAAATGCAGGTAAAAATATAGGACTGTTGCGGGCACTGAGTCTAAGAACATGATTCGACAAGGGTTAATTTAACAAAACAGTATTAAGTGTACTTTTTTTATATAGGGATTTTTGCTAGTGATCGGATACTTTTGCTGCCGACTGTATTTCTTTAGCATAGGATGCAGTGCTAAATCGAGTTTAATTTAACCAAAACAAAACCAATTTTAGCAAGTCATCATCGAGAAAATGCCCTTCACCAGGGTTTTTTGCATTTTTATATTATTAGGGAAATTGAAAAGAGAGTACGGTATTCCCCCCCCCACGTGATGATGTGTCACGTGATTAAAAATGCGTAGCGATGTGCTTTTTCATTATTTAACTGTTCCTTCACTCTGAGACTGGGCAGGACTTATGTCTGTCAGGTATATTTCTGCCTGGAGGGAAAAGAGCAATTTGAGAGAAATACGTGAAAACAATAATAGAAAAAAGATTAATTTTCTAACGGTTTAGTTTCTAAGAAAACGGAAATGGTAGAACGGATTGGAAAAGAACGGATTGGAATTATTAATAGAGAATATATTAATTAAAATATAACTTTTTAAAAGACCTTTATTGTTTTTTTATATTACATCTCCCCCCCCCCCCCGCCAAATTTGAGAGGTAGAAAAGCCCGCAATCTCTTCTCTTATAAAAACAATTATATAACATTGAAACGATAACACAATATATGCATATGAACATGTAAGAATAATCATAATAAGATAATACGCTGAATATAATAAGAATAGAAATAATAAAAATACTGATTAAATATGCGCATTAATAAAGTGAGCAAGACGTCTTAATTCTAGTAGCAAACAATCGTTATTTCAAAAACAAAATGTCAAACTTTTTTCTATTCTTATTAACATTTGAATAACATTCTTTTCTATTCATAAAATACATAGATATGAATTAATTTCTCAATGATATAGGCAGCATTTCGTATTCGAATTTCCAAAATATGTTTCAATGCATATCAAGATGAAGGAAAAAAAAATCTCTTTTATTTGTTTATCTTAACAAGATGCCTGATCTTTAAAATATATTATGCGCAAAACGAAAACGTGTGTAAAACTTAAATTCTAATGTTTAATTAAAAATATATATATAAATATTTTCGGAATAAAAATTATTTTTTAAATGAAAAAATTAAAAATTTACCAGAATATATGCAATAACTAAAAAAAAATGTAAATTTAATAGTGGTTGTGAGATGTATTCAGTTGAGTACAACACATGTATTAATACGTTATATTAACGTTATAGTGCGATATTCGCTTTCATTTTAATAAATACTTCAAGGGGGCACAATATAGAAAGCATATCATTGTATAACTTAGTCTTTTTACTTCCATTACCCTACTACTACCGTAGGTAATGGAAGTATTGTATTCGGTCTGAAAATTCGATATCGGGTTTTCTCCTGATTTACACGTTTTAAGGTCCCATGAGTCCAAAAAAGTGGTTTTTGGCAATTGGTCAGTGTATATGTATGTGCGTGTGTGTATGTATGCATGTGGAGAATCTTCTGGCTATTATAGCTCAGAAACTAATAAAGATAGAGCTACGAAACTTTAGAATTGAAATACGTCTGGTGTACAGATAAAATTTTCAAATTTCGGTGAAAATTGAAAAACCGGAAGTGGGACATCGGAAACCGGAAGTGGGACCGTAAGTCCGTATCTCAAAAACGGCTCTAACGATTTTATTCAAACTTGCTATAGAAACACTCTATTAGATGTCCTTTCGAATGATATAGTTGGTTAGTTTAGGAAAATTGATAGGCGTCCTGTATAAATAGCTCAATTTCAGGCCTCGCAAAGGCGTTCCTTTAAAAACGGTTGTACTGATTTTTTTCAAACTCGCCATTTTAACTCATTTTGAAATATGCTTTAGTATGTAATTATTGCTTTCCGGTCAATAATTGATTTTTGTAAATGTTGGCATCTCAGAAACGGCTCTAACGATTTTCTCTTTAGGTCACTTTTATGTTTTCTGATCACATTATCTCTCAAAAATGCATATAATACGTGTAATGTAATGGAAGTCGTGTGGTTGTTTCACACCAGATTTTTTACACACATTATTAAACAAAACGTTGAAAAAAATAATTATTTTCGGAAGAGTTTCAGAGGTTTCATATTGTCCCATAACCAGATTCGAAAATGTACATTGAAAATGTACATACAGAATTAAAATTAAATTGAAAAAATAAAAAGATAAAAAGTAATATTTATAAAGAAAGAAAATAGAATAATAGTTTTCAATGCATTCAGTGCAAACCAAGAAAAGTGGCGAATTTTATTAGTATTAGAACTAATACCGCAATTAAAATATGCATATTTAAAATAATTCATAAAATATTTTTGAATAAAAGAATATGTAAATATATATTTTTAACCAGATGTCAAAAATAAACAAATGCTTTATTTTTTAGTTCACTATAAAACAGAACAATAACACTAAAAGCAGTTTTAAAAATATTCATTTTTTTCTTTTAAGAATGGCAATGCAACTACCGTACTTTTGCTGAGTGAGATTTTATAGGATGATGGGACACATTTCTGCTTTTCTCTATAACACCTTCTGAAGTTTATATCAACATAAACGGGGAAAATAAAAGGTCATTTTATAGATGATGATGATAATGTACATAATAAAGTAAAATGCCCTGTTTCTGGAACAAATTTTATAAAGACTGAATTTTAAAAAAACTTTACCTGTTTATGAAAAAATGATGATATAAAGGAGCGTTTTGAGAAAAAAGTCTTCTTAAATCGATTTTTTCCTTCTAGAATATTTTTGTATAAAGTAATAAAAATTGAAAGAACTGTGCATATGTATTATCAGAAGAATATTTTATAATTTGAATAATCCTATTTAGTTTCCTAGTGAACACAACAAAATAAAGTGAAAAATATTTAAATTAAATTAATTAGATAAATTAAATTTATCTCAAATGTTTTTTAATTTAACAAGCTTTGTACTTTAAATATGGAAAAAAAATTGCAGACTAATGTTATTTAAATAAATTTGACTACACTGGGGGGATCTGACTCTTGCTCACTCCGCTCATCAAACACCGAGGGAGGTTTTGTCCCCTCCCCACTCGCTTCGCCCATTAACAAATGCAGGGCTCTGTTAGGCGATTTGCAGCTAGGGTTATTTCTGAATAGGAATATAAATAGTGATAAAACCGGAATCTGTTTATAAGCCAAAACCAGAAAAAGTATTATAGAAATCCCTATCGTCGATATCACTTTGAAATACACAATAAGCAATATTATGTATACATCCCGCGACAAAAAGATAGGAACAAAGGTTTTTTCTTTCATATTTCATAAAATAACGTCATCGAAATTGTGCTTATCATTTATTATTATTATAAAATAACACTATTCCTGGACTAACTTTTGTTTTAAGACTAATTTAGAAAAGTTTTAAGACTAAAATTTTTCTGATTTAAGACTACACTCCGTGACAAAAAGATAGGAACAAAAAGTTTTTATTTTAATTTTTCATAAAATAACATTATCTAAATTGTGCTGATCATTTATTATCATAACAAAATATTATAATATCAAAAACATATTAAATATTTGAATCATATTTAAAATATTCATATTCAAAATAATCCTATTCAAAATTTTAAAAAAAAAACACCCTTTATTTCTATCTTTTTGTCGCGCTGTGTAGTCTTAAATTAGAAAAATTTTAGTCTTAAATTTTTTCTAAATTAGTGCTAAAACAAAAATTAGTCCAGGAATAGTGTTATTTTATAGCAATAATAAAAGATATGCACAATTTAGATAACGTTATTTTATGAAAAATCAAAGAAAAAACACTTTGTTCCTATCTTTTTGTCGCGGGGTGTATATATATATATATATATATATACATATATATATTAATGAAATAATATGCTAAAAGCCCATAACTTAAAAAAAAAAGAATATAAATAGAAATTCCTCATATTTAGTAACTTTAGCGTAGTATATGATCCACTTGGCGATTTTTAAATATTTGTCACTATTTGGCAAAAAGTTTTTAGTACATTTGCTTGCTTAAAAAAATCTAGTATCTTTTTTGAATGCCTGTATTTTTTTCACTAATGCATTTTTTAGTTAACTTAGGACAATGTACAATAGTCTGTATATATTTCTAATGTACAGCTAGGTTAAAATAGTGCTTGGAACAGTAAAGATGAAAAATTTTAAAGTTTATTTTTTTTGCTACAGTATCATCCAGACAGATACATTGAAAATAAATAATTTCTGTCATTATTTTAAATATATTCATCATTATCATTATTATCATGATTATATAATTTATCTATATATTTAACACACAGTTAGAGTTTAAGTGGCTATCGTGGTCGCAAAAATTAAATCATTGGCGAAAAACTTCACAGATATTTCAGCGCTAAATTTTTAACTCGCTAAATAGTTTCTATACTAACGCTATTACCATCTATTGAAACGTTTAAATATGTTTTGGGTTAAATTCTAACTCTTTATATAAACTACTTTAAAATGATGTCTTTTTTAAATTTCATTTTAAAAGATTGGTTACTTTTTAATGTTTTCACTCTTCTAAATTTTGTTTCTTCTCTCAAGCATCTCGAGAATGACAATTTTTCAATTTCTTTTCTTTCTTTCTTTTTTTTTCTTAATTTCTTTTCAGAGATGTTTTATCTTTTTTTTTTTTTTACACCATGGACGGACAATTTTCTTGGTGGCTGTTACCTTAGAAACTGAATAAATAAATAAAGAAAGAAAAAAAAAAAAAAAAAAAGAAAAAAAAAAAAAACGAAATAGGAGAAACTATTTGAAAGTTGGCGAATAGAGTTTTTTTTACAATGCAAAGTTTATAACTAAAAACTTCAGGTGACTGAAACTTCAAACTAAGAAGAACATATTCCTTGGATTATTCAGCAAACATCGGTACCAACTACGACTCGTAAGTCCATTTAGTTCAAAACACTATAATTTTTTGTATAAAATTTCTTTAAAGCGTATACAAAATTCACATGAATGTAATGTGCTTCGAGAAAAAAATAATAAGAAGAAAAAAGTGATAAGTAATAGCCAGATTTTTCATAAATGACCAGACACTTTCGATTTCAGACTTTTTTCAAGATATCTAGAAAAAATGTAGCTGGAATATCCCGAAACTTTGGGCATGTTAAAGATCATGTTATACCATAACTTTCAGCGAAAATTTCGCCCCGTCAGCAAAAAGTGGATCTGTAAAAAATTACAGGAGCCACAAAATGTTTGGGATTAACTGCTGAAAGTAATGCTTGAACTGCGTTCTGAATATATAAATAAAGTATGAGTCATAATCTTATTACTTTCATTTATTTGCACGAGACAAGCACATATATTAATGGATATATAAAGGTTTCTTTAAAAATCTGGAAAAAAATTATATCATGCAGATAATTAAACCCAATGTAACGCCATTTTAAGGAAACTTAGCATAATACATTAAACAGAACATACTGCAACCATAATACAAAAATATTAAATATCTAATTGAATATGAACATTTTTACTATACAATTTTTAACTGCGCATGCGTAAACTTTTGCGACCTTTTATTTGCATAATTTATTAGACAAATGTATTAATACACTTAAGGTAAACCTAGGAGAGTTTGCGCAAAATACAACAGAACGTCATAAAGAATCCAAATATTAATTTTTTCCTAAACTATTGGTGCATAATTTTGAACTGGTCCGTCTTCTATGCATTTCCATCACTATTTTGTTGTTCTGTTATAATTTAAAGCAATTTATGTAATTAACCTGACATAGCTATTTTACGCCATCTCTCTTTATAGGGAAGGAGTGATTGCGCACATGGGTAGGAGAGACTGCGCTTACTTATAGTAACTACAATTACATTGGTAATAATAATAATTGCACTTAAATGACATTTTTATAAGGTATTTGTAATTTTTTTTTTTTTTTTTTGTATTTAGAGTAGATATTTCAATTCAATAATTAAGAAATCGGAAAAATATAAGAAATTAATATGTATATATATATGTATATGTACAAAAATTTATATAAAGAAAAAGTATTAAAGATTAAAAAAAAAAAAAAAAAAGAACAAAACCAGAGAAAGATTTCAAAATAACATTAAGTTACTAACTAACACGCTTAACACAAAATTAGTACATTCCGTTTTCGGTTTGAATTATCTCATGTTTGTTGACCGAATCTCTCCTTCTCTACGATTGTTGCACTTGCAATCACCTGCAATTTAAAAATTAAATATATACGCGATTTTTTTAAAAATAAAACAGTTTAAAAAAAGTAAAAAGCTGATATAAAAACTTTTGAAAGCAGATAGAGGTTTCCCCTAACATCTACAAATATAACCGTGAACTACATGTTATTATACTAGAGGTTTCGTTTTAGTTAGATAAAGGAAATGTATATTTCCCGATCATTTCTTATACATAGTACTAGTTTTTTACGCAATGACATTGAATCCCCGAAGGATTTTTATAATAGAATTTCACTGAATGATTCATAGCCCCTATAAATCTATTTCAGAATAAGTACATTTGCCATTTCACATTCCATCCTTTTTCATTGAACCTTTCCACTTTTAGAAGAAAATTCGAATATGTATATTTAGTGAAAGAAAAAATGGAAAAAATGGTTTAAAAAAAAAAAAAAAAAACTTATATATATAACGTACATCAAATAATAAATTTTTTACACACACACACACACACACACACACACAAAACTCTATTTCCCTTTCGAGTTATGATTTGTTTAATTTCAGATTTTTTTTTTTTTTTTTTATCACAGTGTTATAAACAGAAATTTATTGCCATATTTTATTGATTGTTATTTAATGATGTTTAGATTAATGAAATATAAAATATATGTTTAAAAAAAAATCTTTAAAAAATTTCATTATTTATAATTGTGTATTTTTTTTTTTAATAAAGGGCTAATGAATTATACGGGGTGTTTTTATATACATAAAGTTGAATGAGTGTAAATTTATTAAACATCTTAAGGGGAAAAAATATTTTACAATGTCATTCTACACTCTGTGTTAGCTGTCTAATGTTTTGATCAGGGTAATTAAAATTCGTGTAGAACACGACCAAAATAATTTTATTTCACAGATATATATAAAAATAATGTTGCGAAGTTCCATTTGGTAATTTTAGGTAACACATGTGTTTTTGTAGTGGGCTGAAACCGATAATGAAGCCTTATTTTCTCTATTGCGTATAGGTTTTCATGAATACGGGTCTACCTACATAATTTCTTCTGATGAGTTTTTCCACCAATTCATTTGAATGGTAACTTTATAGTATATTCCCTTGATTAATTATAAATAATGAAATGAAAGAAATGTATGACCGCCAATGCTGAAAAGGAAAAAAAAAAAATTTCTCCAATCTGCAATTTTTTCTTTTTTTCCTTTTTTTTTCAGGAAAACTTGAACATTTTTTTAGAATTGCCATGAATATGGTTCAGTCTTAATTTTTCAAAATAATATAGGAGATACACATTAAAAATCTTCTGAAATTTCCTAAGAGTAATTTCAGAGTACATCGTTTCATTCGGGTACTCTCCAGGTCGCACTCATTGATCTAGAATTTCGGAGTATTCCGTGGTTTTCTCCGAAACGTGCATGAATACAGGCTAGGATCCCCTAGACACACTCCCACAGAGTGCATTTTCCTTTTATCCCAGGTCTTTTGTGTCAACAATTTGTCCGAACACAGCTTACGGGTTCGAGAATAGCATAAAAATCGATACTGCTCGAATAATTTGATGTTTATTATTTGAAGAAAGTGCAGATTGACGTCCTAGATGATGAATTGTCCCATACATTGTCTTATATGACAGAAATTTTCTAATTAAGTTACAGAATCTTCCAATTTAACGTGCGATTTCTATGAATTTTTTCTACTATCATTATAAATTTTGATAAAGGCAAAATATGTCAATATATATATATATATATATATATATATATAAGGCTTTTGAGAGTAGAACATCTCGAATCTGTTAACGTTCAGTATTTGGAGTCAATGTGCTTTTCATGCAAACAACAAAAGATTCAATTGGAATAAAACATTAAAGAAGAGACAAAATTGACTAAAAATTAAGAAACTTAAGTGTATGAAGTTACAATATCCAACACAAAAACTTAGTTTAAAACAGGAAAGAAAAATTGAAAAGTTTGAAAGTAGAAGAAATTTAAATTTTTAATTTTAAACTAATCTTAACGATCCGCCCGTTTTTAGTGTTCGAGTTATTTATTTGATGAGTTTTATGGCTCCTCTATCTGTAGCTTGAGCTTTAAATCTCACAGTATGTCATACACATTTCTCTCTCTCTCCCTCTTTTTTCTTTTTATAGATAATGCCACAAAAATCAATGAAAAAAATAATTTACAAATAAAATTAATATATTTTGTAAACTAGGTGTCAGTAAAAATCATAGTTATGTCAAAATTTTAAATTTTTTTTTGACCCGAACTCTTTTTATCTTGATGAATTAGTTTGGTTAATCCACTAAAATTGTATTTTGGAAGTATTTTGTTTTTGTTCGCTTTTACTCATTAGACATTATTTAACTGCAACCGAGAACATTAGGTTTTAAACAGTAGCAAATCAAATTAAATAATTGTAAATTTTCAATTACAATACATTTTTCAAATTGCTTTTCTTTATGTTAAACATGTCTTAGAGTTACATTGATTATATTAAAGCAGATAAATTATAATAATAATAAGATAAAAATATAACAAATTAAATTTTAAATTTTACAAATTTTGAAACAGTTAATGGTTCATATGATGTATAATTGAGAACGAATTAATGCAAAATATTCCTAATTTTTGAAAATGCTAGGAAATTAATTACTCCCATATGACAAAGAATAAAGTTACACAACAGCTATCTTTAATATTTCACAGAAATTAAGTATGTTGCTTAATGCCGAAGGGATTAATTACCAAAGACCGAAGACAATTAAGTTCTATGCAAGAGAAACTGTGCCACTTTAGTAGCTGACTTAAGGGTGAATTATATTAAATTAAATATTATAGCTAAATATCAGTATACAGTTCTTCTCGTCTTTTTTTTTTTTTTTTTTTTTTTTTTAATAAAATTTATACTCATATTATTTATAAAAATACACGAAATTAATTGAAACTTAAATGTTTATTGTATGCGCAAATTTTTACATTCACAATTGAAGTATTAAAAAAAAAAATCTGGAGTGACTCCACTCAACTTTCCGAACATTGTGTAATTAACAGTTTTGTAGATAAAGTAAAGAAAGAGGAGTTGTTAAAAAACAAAAGAGAGAAAACCATAATAAAGTGTTTGAGTACTTTTCCCCATATATTACACGATGTTTTATTTAACGCTACTGAACTTTGATCCCATAGATAATAATGATAAAAAATTTTCGTTGTGTCCCTGTAAAAAACCTATAAATGCTAGATTCACCAAAATGCTTATAGTTAGTGCAACAGTGATTTATAATATTCATATAAATTTTCAGCTCAATTGAATAAGGCGTTTAGATGCTATCGCACTTTTAACTAGTATGTTGTGGCCACCACATGACTTTCTTCTATATTTTCCTATACAAATTCACTCAGTAAAAATAATTTATTAAAATTATTATTTAAAAAAATTATCTTCCATGTTAATGCAGATGATTTCCATATTAGAGAAGTAGTATAACACTAAATATCCAAAAAAAAGTCAATTTTATTGTCAATATTACATTAAAAAAAAAAAAAAAAAAAAAAAAAAAAAAAAAAAAAAAAAATCGATATCTTTATTTTAAATTATCGCAGATCTATGGTTCAACCATTCGTTTTAAAGGTACTGGCGAGCTCTTTTGAAAGATACTCATCATGAAAATTTACTACCAGGGGGGGAAGGGGTGAGGCTCCTACACATACAAAATTTTTTTCCCAGTTTTTTTCCAAATAATTCTGGTAAATTTCATAATGATTATTAAAAAATAATTTTCTTTATGCACATTTATACAAAATTTTGTACTATACCACCAAGTTAAAAATTTAGAAAAAGCGGGATGACAGAAATTGATAGGCACTAATTTATGTCAAGGTGCAACTACATACCAATTTGTATGAAATTCTGTGAAGTAGTTCCTGAGATACAGTTGCCACAAAAGTTTGTCACATCCACGCAGAGACTGACAGACAAACAGACAGGCATTTTCTAAAAATGGTCAAATCATGTTCTACAGCTCTCAAAACGTGTAAATCCATCAAAAACCCGAGGTCGAAAATTTTTATGAATCCAATACTTTCTACTTGAAAGTGAAATATTGGTCCCACAGGCCATAATGATAAAGAATTTTTCTTTGTGTCCCTGTAAAAAAAACGTAAGTGCTAAATTCACCAAAATCCATACAGTTCGTGCAAGTGTGACCTATAACATGTGTAAAAAATTTTTGTTCAGATTAAATAACCGTTTAGACGCTATCGCACTCTTAAAAATTTGGCCCCATAGGCCATAATGATAAAGAATTTTTCTTTGTGCCCCTGTAAAAAAAACTGTAAGTGCCAGATTCTCCAAACTCTATACAGATTGAGTAACTGTGACCTATAATATGTATATAAATTGTTTGCTGAATTGAAGAAGGCGTTTAGATGCTATCGCACTTTTCAGATTTTGGTCCCATACACCATAATGATAAAGAATTTTTCTTTGTGTCCCTGTAAAAAAACTATAAGTGCGCGATATATATTTACACGCCGCGATATCAAAAAGAGAGCATTCTTTCTTCTTCAAATTGTCAAGTTTAAGTTTGAATGCTGGTTTATCTTTGTCACGATGAAACGACTTTCTGAGTTTACTGTATGATTCGTAGTAAGAACTAATTAGCTGGATGACTCTGTACTCCGTAACAGTTGGGATCGAGGCTTTGTCATGTAAACCGATAATTTTCTTTGCCACTGTTGAGGCTTCTCTTAAAAAAAATACACTCTTGTTGTTTAATGTCACAGCCAGGTTGAATCTCTGTTGAAAGCAGCAGCGAAGGACATCTTCATGAGTAGGAAGCTTGTTGTGTAACAAGTCTCGTGGGTGACCAAAAATAGGGAACTTAAAATCTTTTCTAGGTTTTGTACCTATACCAACTTTCTTTGGCACATCCATTGTATCAATAACTGTCGTATTCAAGTACAAACATTGAATGCAAAAGTAGACAGAAAAATAAGGACTTAAGTACAACACAATCTAGTACTGATTCGAGCTAGCGGCATAAGCAGACAAAAGGAAATAGCGGGAAACGATAATGGCTGTGACTGGCTGCGCTGCGCGCGCATCGCTGGCATTCGTCACGTACGCCACGTCTATCTTATAGCCATGTTTATCTACAATGCTTGGATTTTAAATATATTATTGTAATAGAATTAAACTATAGCGTTTCTAGAAGTCGTATGATTAAAATGTACTAAACAGTCAAACTTTGAAATTTTGAAAAAACTACTAATTTTACTCATTTTGTACTATGTTGCGCGACCGGAAGATATGAAACAAATGTATAACAATTGCATATATATTGATTTTACATACTTTTAGTAGTTAATTCGTGGGATAGGAACGAAATTTAAATCATCTGGTGTGCTTAAAAAAATTATGAAAAATTAAGGTTTTTCACAATTTTTTGCTAACTTCGATGGCATTGCGCGACCGGAAGACAAATTAGTAAAAAAATAATAATTAGTGCTTTTTTCATGTCTATACCAATGGCAACTTTTCCGCACTATAGCGATTTGAAATTAAAAAAAAAGTTTTTTTCGAACCACCCTAATACACACATACACATACATACATCATCGTAAAAATAGTGAAAACGGACTCAGTAGACCTCGAAACGTATAGAAACATCAAAATCTCGAATTCAGATTTTTGACATGATTACAATACTTTCCTCACTATAGTGTTCGGAAAGTAAAAAAAAAAAAAAAAAAAAAAAAAAAAAAAAAAATCAGTAAAAATATTAAGAACAGAAGAAAGTGAAATGACTTTATAATAGATTATTCTTATGATTGTAAAATAATAATAATAATAATAATAATAATAATAAAAATATGCAGGGATTTTCTTTTTTTTTTCACTCTTGTATCTATGTTTTGTTATGTTTCTCTTTATTGTATTTTTATGTTTATAATAGCGCTAAAATTTCTCTCCGTGAATTAAAAAAAGCAATTACTAAATCACTTTTAAGATTCATAAATTCCTTTTTCAGCTTACAATATAAGGTAAATACGACAATTAAATTCTAAAATTAAAACCCGAATAAATTACTACCTCATAAACGGCAAAGAAAAATATCTGAGATGCATACAGCTGTTTCGGTAACCTTCAGCGTACCGTCTTCACTGCAAAAAGAATTCTGAATCTGGAGAAGTGCTCGTATATATAGGAGAGGGACCGAATTTAGTTCAACCAATAGGATTATGGGAAAGGTGGGGAGAGTTGCCAATAAGAAATTAGGAATGTTAGATGTGTAAACAGTAGAACAATTAAGAAAATGTGAATTGAATGTAAAACTTCCAACAATCAGACAAATAGGGAACAGCAAAATCGCGATTTACAAGATTTTTAAAATTTTTATAAATATGAAAATCTTCAAAGAAATTGAGTTCATGAATGGATTTAGGTCTGCAAATTATTTTAGCCGAATTAAATTTAAAATTATGATTTTCTTCCCAGCAATATTTAGAAATAGTCGATTTATTGGTTTCTTGTTTGCGGACATAATTCATATGTTCTTTTAGACGAAATTTAAGACTACGTTTAGTTTGGCCTATATATGATAAGCCCCACTGACAGGAAATAATATAAATGCCCCAAGAATTATGCATATCAATAGGACCTTTTAACTGAGAAAAGGTGAGCTTATTGGAAGGCGAAAATATTATTTTAAGATCATATTGTTTGAGAATTTCAGCTATGGTTTGACTGGATTTAGGAAAAAAGGGTAAAACAATACTGATATTAGAAGAGACAGATTTAGTAGACGAAGTACGAAGGAGTTGTAATTTTTGGATAGCTTTGCCTATAATGGAAGGGTCATAACCTCTGTCAATTGCAATGGTTTTCAGGTATTTAATTTCAGATTTTAATAAAATAGGATTTGAATAAATATTAAGGGCACGGTTTACAAAAGTATAGAAAGCAGCCATTTTTTGGTTAGGTGAGTGACATGAACGCACATGGGGAGGAAGGGAGAATACAAAATTTTTGCGATAGACGGTGGTTGAAAAACCATTTACAGTGCGAGAGACGAAGGTATCAAAAAATGGAAGGGAGCCATTATTTTATATTTCATACGTAAACTGGATATTACTGTCAATTGAATTTAAAGTTTCTAAGACATGGTCAATATTGTGACGAGATATGTCGATAAGCGTGAAGGTGTCTTCAATGTAATGGGTCCAAAAGGGAAAAGATATTTTCGTAAAAAGCTTGCTTTCGAAATAGTAGCATGTAAATATCTGCGAGAATTGGAGAGAGAGCTATTGCTAAACCATTGCTAAACCTTCAGACTGACGATTGACAATTCTAAACTTCATATTGACAATTCTAAAATTCTACAAAATGTACTTTTTTCATTTAAAAATCATTTGCTTCTTTTAAATATATCTCTTTTTCAACTAATCACTACGTATTAAATATGTTTTAATTTAATTTTAAATGTATATTTGTATACTCACTAATTTCCGATTTTACACTTTTTAATAAGAGTTTACTTTTTAAAAATTATTATGAAGCCATAACGAAACTTTCTTACACAAATTGACGCTGTTTAAATTATTTATTAAAACTTTATTGCATGGTGTATGCTGGTGATTCTTACTGCACAGAAATACTATATTTAATGTCGAAAAAAAAAAAATGAATTTTCTGTCCTACTGACAAGATTTACAAAATTCTATGTAACCCTATGAGGGCAATATTGACAAGAACAGGAGACATAACGCTAGATAAATAATCACAAAAACAATTAAAAAAGTCTTTGGCAGGAAAGGAAATAATGAACTAAGAGAAAGCTGTTTTGGTACCATTTAACCTACCGTCATCAGTGCAGAACAGAAGCGCGAAACAAAAGTGTTCCTATATATATATATAAGACAGGAATTCGATTTTGTGACAGTTTAGTCAACCAATATTTTTAGTTGAAATTTATAAAAATCTTAAAAACATTGTTAATTGTGATTTCGCTGTACCCTCTTTGTATGACTGTAGGAAATTTTACATTTAAATCGCACTATCTTATTATTATCTTTTTTTTTCTACATTTTCCATGACTACCATCACTCAATTTCCTTCTGACTAATCTTCAACAATCTGCATAATTTTATTAGTTGATCAAACAGTCACAAAGTCCAATTATTTTCTTATATGCGGAAGCACTTTCGTTTCGCTTCTCCTACGAACTGATGACGATACGCTAAATACTACCAAAAGAGCCTGCTATTTTATTATTTCCTTTGGAGTTCAAGACATTGTTTATTATTTCTGTATTTATTTAACTATGTATGCAATTAAACGATATTTTGTCCTATGCTACTAAATTAAAATTATTAAAAAACCGGTTGGCAGTGCCACATGTTGCATGATTTGCATATCAACTTCATAGGCACAAATTTACTTGAATGTTGTACTACATAGAAATGTTTGTGAAATGCTATGAATTAGTTTTCGAGTTAGAAATGAGAGAAATTTTTTATCACGTACGCAAAAACACACAAAAACATATTTTATAAAATTTGTCAAATCGTATTCCGGACTTCTCAAAACATATAAATCCATCAAAAGCCGAAAATCGAAAAAATTCACTACTTTAATGCTGTCTTCTATTGAATATATACAAAAGTAAAACGTTCTTTTTAAATTTAAGTCTTAAAATTCTTAAATTAAATAACACAAGGATAATCATAACATAAGATTAAAGGAGTTAAATAGTTGACGCTATGTGTATTACGGGAAATAAAATATTTGCAAAATGCATATCACGTATCTAAAATCAATATCAATCATATTACTTTAATAAAGTACATATTTCGATTTTAAAATAATGCATTTCGACATCAGTGTTGTACGGAATAAATTTTTATTGTTATTTTCCCAATAAACAATGAGATGTTCTCTGAATTTAAACATCATTCTTAGGGTTCACAGAAACGTGTTAGCAGCCGAAGTAATAAATTTTGACGTTGCATTTTTTTTTTTTTTTTTTTTTCTCCTAGTTGACTATTTTTCTTCCAAAAAACCTCTTTAGCCTACTATAAATCTAAAAAGGGAAAAAAAATCGCAAGAATAGTAAAACTTCTTCTTTACGAAAAAATATACTCACACTAATATACATATATATATATATATATATATATAAAACGAAATATGCTTGCATTGAAGTACACATTGAATTTTTTATGTATTTGGTTTAAGAATTGCTATTGTAATTGAGAATGTTATTAGTTTAGAAATTATTTAAAATTAAGCATGTGAACTTCGGAATAATTATTACACCACAGATATATGAAAAATAGAATATAATAAAAAACATACCAATCGTATACATGGTGAAATATATTTTCAATTATTCTTACTTATTTCATCCTTTAACTTTCGACATTTAAAATTTGATTCAGATATTAAAAACACAAATCGAAATTCACATTGAGCATTTTTCACTTACAAATTAAATTAGATTCCTTACATAGCATAAATTTCAATGTTTTGCGAGGATTTGTGTACTAACCAATCTCAATAAATATTTGTTTATTAAGATTGTCTTCTTGATAATTTAAGATTGTTTAATCTTAATAAACTATATTTAATATTCTTTATGAACAACACTTCTGTACTTTTGACTAATAAAAACGTTATGTTATGCATGGTATAAAAGTATTAAGTAATTTTTAATATTAAATATCTTCGTATAGACTATAATGGGTTTAAGTTCTTAATTAATTTAATTTAGAAAATTTACATTTTTAGGCGTCCCGACATAGTTAAGTACATCTGTTAGATAATATCTTAAGAGTGATCATAGAATGTGGTGTATCTAAATTATTTTTAGTCGGAATTATTCAGTTACAATACGTAAGAAATCCCAGCAGAAAATTAAATGGAATGTGTTTGCCCCTGTACGCAAAACATTGCCGTCATTAATGCTATTTGTTGCAAATATAGAGGAAAAATAATCACACGAGCTAGTTACAGCTATAATTTATTGTATTTGAATTTGTAAAAAAATCATCAATGCATTTATATACTATGTTTCATAAAATCAAGCTTATATATATCTGGATGATTTATCTCATTTTCGTTATGTTTTCTTTTTAATAAATTTATTAAGTATACTTTAAAGAAAGTTCTTTCATAGACCGAAATGTATCTAATTTCATTTCCTGGACCCAGTGCACAAACCGTTTGTACTATTTATGCACTTTTTTTTATTATGTAGAAATTTCCAAAAACTATATTTATAACTTTACTTTTAAAAATAAATAAAAAAAATCCTTTATAATAGTCACGCATATAGGTTAAAATTAGAATATTTCAGGTATAATATCAAAAAATAAAAAAGTTTAAAATGTAAAGTGCTAGTTGAATACGCATTAAAAAGTTCATAAATCATTAATGATTCGAAATAATTTAAAAAATTCAAAATGTTTCAGATTCATAACAGTTTTCACTAGCCGAAAATTTTACTGGCATATCTCTTTACCCATTACCCGCTGGTGTTGTGTTCACGCAACACCAGAAATAATTGCGTTTAACAGTAAACTATAAAATATATTTTATATTAAGTATTGTTTTTAAATAGGGAAAGGATAGATGTTTATTTTATTACAAAAAAAAAAAAAAAAAAAGATTCATCTGAAAAATAATTTTATATGTAAAAATAAATTTCAAACTTGAAGCACTAACCAATCCAGAACTTTTGAAAATCCTCATATTTTAATAAGTTTACATAACTTGTAAAAAAAATGTTTCGCAATAAAATAATTAATTTTGAAGTCATCTATAGTGTTTGCTTTTTTACACTCCCGCAAAGAAATTCTCGTGAACATTTATTTATCATCATTATATACTCTTATTCCACTAAAGATGTAGTAATATAACACCCTGTATTTAGTATGATGATACTAATTTTAATAATTTTATTTTAAATAATTTTTATATATGATCAAAATAATGAGTATGACTGTTTGTATTTCGAAAAAAAAAAAAAATCATTATTTATAGTTCTGGCGGTTAATGGGTTAATGTACTGTACAGTCGGCAACGAAATTATTGAAGCACACATCCATACTTTATACATATATATAAATATATAAATATTTAGTTTAATCTCAAATATTTATCATAAACTTACGTTTTTATAAACAGTAAAAGACAAAAATCATGACAAATATTTACTTAACAAAACAGTATTAGGTGTCTTCTTTTAAGTGGGAATTATTGCCAGTTCTTCAATAGTTTTGCTGCCGACTTTGTATGACGATAGTAGGCTAAGGTTATATTTGCCCCACACCATGAGGCATTTTTGCATTGGTCTCTTACTTTGGGACTCAAACAGTGTGGTTATAGGAATTTTGCTTCCCACAAGTGAAAAAGCCTGTCTATGATCCTGCTAAACCATGTTTGAGAGACGCCTAGAGCACAAGTAGGACAAAAGACCGTAGTTTACTTTAAAAAACAATAAATACAAACAAATTTTTGTATTAGATTGTTTTTAAAAAAGATAGATTGGAAAAGAAATTAAAAAATAATATATTAAGTTTAGACAAATTACATTTCAGTAAGAGAGAAAAATAAGCCAACGGATAAAGTTTAACAGCAGACACTATATATAAAAACAAATTATATAATAACAGAAACTAAGTTTTCACTTTTTACTCTAAGGGATACATTATTAGAATATAGGGAGCACCTATTTTTTAAAGGCCAAAATGTTATAGTTTATGCCTCAAAGATTTCAAAAATTTATATATAATAGTATCTGAGCAAAATGAGGTCAACGTTGAACTAAGGTAGGTAAGCGACAGATGGCTACTCTTCCTAAGGTAGCCCGTTACTTAAAAGAAGTTTAATTTAAATTTTTAATCTCAAGATGGCATTACAGTATTATAAATCATGTATCTCTAGGCTATGTGACTAAATTTGAAGAGATTATCTTGATTTACCTCGATTGCATGTAGTGATTTCACTTTAGAGGTGTAGTCGTACTATTTTCTAGGTAAAAATATAATATTTCTTATATTTTCAATAAATTTTCACTAAAGTAAAAGTACTTTCAAAGATTAAGGAAAAAAGAAATTAGAAAATATCAGCTAATTTTAAATTTCGAACAATACATTCTTATTCACATATATGTTACTTATAATGTTCTGAAAAGAAAACTTTTACATAAAATCAAATTTTAGTTAAACACAAAGAAAAAGTGCAAAAAATTGGAAAATTCACATTTGTTTAAATTTTTCGTCTTTTTGAAAAGAAAAGCTTTATTTTAAACAAACGATAACAGTGATTTTCATGTTTGTCTTTTTCCTCAGAAGTTTGAACCTTTGATGATACTACCCTACAAAGAAAATTTCTTCAGGGTATTTTCTAAATCTTGAATGTTCATATTTGATTCACCAGTATAGTAGGAATGTTAAAATGTTAAAATTTTATTTTTGAATCATTACATTTGTTTAACATTTCTTAGATTTATATTTTTACGTACAGCATATTATATTTTATAAATAATTCATATAAACATAAAATGAATAAAATTTCTTCATTTAAATTCATTAACTGCTTCCATTAATAAATAAAAAAATAAAATAAAATAAAAGTGTTTGTTATATTTCATATAATAAATAAAACCAATTTGTATTAAAAATAGTCAGGATAACAGAACGAAAATAATATTTTTATAATTTATAAAAACAAATTCCGTAACAAAAAAAAAAAAAAATAACTCGTATTTTTTTTGTATGTGATGAGCTACAGTTAAATGAATAATAAAAATACAGTTAAATGATAATACAGTTAAATGAAAAATACAGTTAAATGAAAAATAATTATTAGTAACTATAGAAGACTTTTTTTCATAATAATTAAGTATAATCCGAAAAGGGATAAATAATGCATATATAGTGCGACCACGTTTCCTACGACTAGCAGTGAGGCCGAGTCCAAAAGTTTGGAGGGATGCAAAATTGCCCGAGAGATAGTTATTTGGCAAACATCCAGTTATTCGGTGTTCCCTTATAGCTTGTTTTCTTTCAGTCGCCCCTATTTTAACACTGGACTCGTTCAGTCCGCCCTTGCGCAGATGCTTCCATGGTCGCAAGAAATGTGGTTAAAGAATATATGCATTAAACATATTTTGTTTAATTTTATTCGTTACTTTTTAAGATTTTCTTCGTTATTTTATGCAAAACTTTACAAGAAATGACCCCATAAACCTCTCCAAAACTAAGATTTATTTATATCTCGAAAACTAGTAAGTGAAATGAGCTGCAAATTTGCATACTCATATTTTTCAACATTAAGAATAATTTTATGTAAAAATTTATATAGTTCATGATTCATAACGGTTTTTTTAATATGAATGTATTAATATTTTTTATAATTAAAAAGATTTTTTTCTGAATCAAAGGTGATGATAATTTCGGTTTCTTCACTGAATCCCGTAAAAAAGAAAAAAAAAATGTCAATCAAGTTATTTTTTGTGAAGATATTAATAAAAGCTTGCAATATAAATTTATCATTAGCATCTTCGAACTTTGAAAGCTTATAACGCCAAAGAAAAATAAGTAAAGTATAAAACTAATATACTTTTTCTCATTGCCTCTACCCCTGGAATGCAAATAAAGATCTAAATAGGGCATTACCATTTAAAAAAAAAATAAAGTTGTTAAGCATTTTAATATGTAGGCGACCCTGAATTAAAAATTTTACATCATTTTCTTAAAGTACAGGAGGGTTACAGACCCGCTTTTTTCTCCTGATTCTTCCACCAGAATATTTATATGATAATTTTTACTTAATAAGTAGTGCAAGCATGCTATTTAAAATTCCGAGAGAAAAATGTTGGTGTAAGAATCAGAGAAAAAATTTCATCTGTGATCACCCTGGAGTACTCACAATTCCCCGTCGAGTGATACCTATTACGTGTTTCTGCATTGGTTAGCACTGAAGTTACCTCGAGTGTCTCGTTTCCCTCCCGACAGTGCAATTTTAAAAAGAAAACTACGAGTGATTACAACTAGTGGATCTGAAGATCAGGAGCCTCAACGTTCTATTTGCATCAGACATTACTCAATAGGTCATTTTTATTTATGCCTCATTATATAATAGTATATATTGATTCGATCGACTTATTACCATAATCAGATACATTCCTGAGGGGGGCTGCCGCCCCGCTCAACCCCCCGCTGTATCTCTTTCTGTATACCTATCCGTATATAATATAAAGTGTTACGGAATTGTAAATGATTGTATTTATATTTATATAAATGTTTTCAAAGAGGCTTAGTAAGTCGATAAAATGCTAATTTTGTGCATTTCTAGTCGTTTTAGCGCTAAAATAGCCTTTTTCCTTTAAAAACGCTTTTAAAAGCACCATATAAGGGAAGAAATGGATTTGGCGCCAAATTTGGCGATTGTTTCCCTCCTTGGCGATTTTTTGGCGACCTTGGCGAGAAAATTCTTATGAGGGATATACCAAATATGGAAGATCTAATCTCATTGGCTGATGAGATACGATAATTTTCCAGAACAGTCTGTGTACGATAGAATAGTATAAAAGGAGCCTTTTTTTAGCCAAGGCGTCTAATCTCAGATCTGTGTTAGTTTTGTCAAATGCTTGCTTTGCTTTGAGCCTCTTTGACTGAGACTTGCGTTACGTTTTATTGCTAAACAGTTTGTACTGTTGTTTTGCTGTTAACGGCTGTTGTGTAATCTATGTTTGCTGGTTGAATTGAAGCTGATACTTGGTTTATAGACTTGTATTTTTTCTGGAACTTTCTGTGAATAAATCACTGAATTTTTGCAAGTTTCGCCTTTCATTCTCGGAAAACTTACGAAACCCCAAGTACGCAACAATATGTATTTTTAATAAACGACGGTCTT
The DNA here is from genome assembly GCA_963930645.1 of Salticus scenicus. NCBI lineage: Eukaryota > Metazoa > Arthropoda > Arachnida > Araneae > Salticidae > Salticus > Salticus scenicus. Next base: position 33,251,385 of record OZ005661.1, read on the forward strand.
GTATTATTTCCCTGAAATTCATAAATACCAAATTTCATACAAAAAAAAAAAAAAAAAAAAAAAAAAAAAACATAGCATATCGGAAATATTTTGCGTAACCTTTAAACTAATTATCAATTCTATGCCCACAATTTTCAACAGGAAAACATACTTTTGAAATTCTAATAAAATTTCATTATATTAGTTGGGGTGTAACCTTGTTAAAATACACTTATAAGAAATACCGACTATAGACCGTAATAGTACGAAATCCCTTTATGTATCCCGGAAAAGTAGCCACAGTCATTATAAACGCCAATAATAAGAATAAACCTAATTAATTATAACTCATTAAATTTTCAAACTAATTTGACATCATTTGGATGATTACAGTACATACTCGGAATTATTTTGTGTGGTCCCATAAATTATTTAGTCTATACATAACCTATTTTAAGAGAAAACATGATTTTAGGCATCTTGATAATGTATGTTAACTTTATTAAGTTGAGCTCAGCATAAACGCATTAAAGTGCGCGCTTAAATAAAAATTTGTCCATAGGCTCTAATGTTACGAAATTCTTTCGTGTGTCTTTGTAAACGAACCATAAACATCGTACACACCAGTAAAAATTATTCAGCTTATTTTGAGTTTAAAATTAATAATTGTTCCAAATTTAACATCGTTTGGATGACTAAGTGACATTGTCAGAACACTTTTTTAAGGTCCTGTACATTAATTAGAAAGCTTAAGAGCGCATATTTTCTTCAAACAACATAAGTTTAAGCATCTTACTCACGTACTCTAGTTTCATTTTCTTCATTGCAAAGTAATGATATTAAAATGCGTTTAAAGGAAATTCACCCCATACTCCATAATGTTAAGAATTTTGGCGTGTCCCTGTACACAGTTTATAAAAAAAATATAGCAATAAAAATTATACAGCTACTTATATGCCAAGCTGGAACGTGTGCGCCAATTTGCAAGTCAATCGAAGGATTTTTGCGGCCGCTATTGCGATACATACAAGTTCTTCCCATAAGCTGTAAGGATAAGAAAAATTTTGGCGTGTCCCTGTACACGAACAACAAATGGAATACACACCAAACACTATACAGCTAATTCCGTTGGGCTCATGAATATGTGTACAAAATTGCAAGTCTATAGCGTTATTTTTGGGGCCGCTATCGCGGTACATACAAATCCTTCCCATAGGCCGTAATGATAAAAACAAACTTTTGCGTGTCCCTGTACACGAACTACAAATGGAATGCACACCCAAAACTATGCAGCTAATTTCGTGGGGATCATGAACATGTAAATAAAATTTCAAGTCAATAGCGTGTTTTTTGCGGCCGCTATCTCACGACAGGCAGACAGACAGACCGGACGGACAGACGGAACCCAAAATCCTTTTGTGTCTCAACAGAGGCCCTTCACTGACGTTTCGGCAAAAATTGGAAGTCAATAGCTTGATTTTTGCGGTGGCTATCGCGGTACATACAGATTCTTCCCATAGGCCGTAATGATAGAAAATCTTTGGCGTGTCCCTGTACATGAACTACAAATGGAATAAACACCTAACACTATACAGCTAATTCTGTTGGGCTCATGAACATGTGTACAAAATTGCAAGTCAACAGCGTGATTTCTGTGTCCGCTATCGCGGTACATACAAATTCCTCCCATAGGCCGTAATGATAAGAAAAACTTTGGCGTTTCCCTGTACATGAATTACAAATGGAATACACACTCAAAACTATACAGCTGATTTCGTGGGGCACATGAACACGTGTACCAAATTGCAAATCAATAGCGTGATTTTTGTAGCCGCTATCGCGATACATACAAATTCCTCTCATAGGCCGTAATGATAAGAAAAACTTTGACATGTTCCTGTATACGGACTACAAATGGAATACATACCAAAAACTATAAAGTTGATTTCGTGGGGCTCATGAACATGTGTAGCAAATTTCAAGTCAATAGCGCTATTTTTGTGGCCGCTATCGCGCGACAGACAGACAGACACAACCCAAAACCGTTTTGAGTCTCAACAGAGGGCCTCCACTAACGTTTCGGCAATTACTTTGTATGGGCTGTAAATTTTAGATTTACAAATCATTTTTGCCTTTTTAAATTTGCAGTAATTCGCATAACAAATACATTTAAAATTGAGATCTATTTTAATCCTTGACAAACCGTGTTAGAATCCTTATAAGCACATTCTCCCAAATATTCTTTCACTAAAACTTAATAAAATAAAATAAAACTTTCTTGCGAACATTTGGTTTAAGATTTAGCTAGTTTAAGTTTATATAAAGATCTATATTTTGTGGAATTTATAATAGCAATAATTTTCCTAGCATTAGATTTTCTCCCATCTACTTCTTATCCGAATCATTTCTCATCATTCCAATCACTCAAAGGTGGATAGACTGTAATATCCATAATATGTATTTTTTCGGATATTTTATTGCCGCAACGTCAATGGAGGCCTCCATGTGGAGAGCGGAGACTGAAAGGATTTTGTCTGTTAATTTGTCTGCATGTTTTGCGATAGCGGTCACAAAAAATCACCCTATTGACTTATGTACAATTTGCTACACATGCTTATAAGCCACACGGAATCATATGTATGCTTTTTGGTGTGTATTCTATTTGTAGTTCGTGTACAAGGACACACCAGGTTTCTTCTTATCATTACGGCCTATATACAAAATTTGTATCTACCACAATATTAGACGAAAAAAAAATCTCCTGATTGACTTTCAAATTGGTAAACATGTTTAAGCGCCACACAGAAAAGGCTATAGAATTTTTTATATCAATATTGATATGAATCGTGTACAGGGAAACACCGAAACATTTTTATCATTACGCCCTATGGGTAGAATTTCCTATAAACGCATCTTATAATGTTTACACTGCATTTGACAAAATAGAATATACATACAACATTACAATATTTAAAAGCATGTTTTTGTTGCAAAATATGTTCTTAGACATAATAATTAATGTACAGGACTACAAAAGTGTTTTGAATATGTCATTCATTCATCCAAATTATATCAAATATTGAGCATTTTTCATGAGCTACATATAAAATATTGTATAGTTTTTACTGGTGCATATGATGTTTGTTGTTCGTTTACAGGGACACACAAAAGAACATCGTGACATTAGAGCCTATGAACATATTTCTATTTAAGGGTGTTTTAACAGTTTATGCTGCAGTCAACATTATAAAATTAAAATTCATTATTTAGATTCTGAATAATGAACGTTTTCTCTAGAAAAATGTATGTACTGAATAAGCAATTCATTTACATGGCCACGCAAAAGAATTCAGATGACATTCTCTAATCATCCAAATGGTGTCAAATATGGCTAAAATGCATTACCTACAAATACGTATTTAGGCACTGTCGTATTTAGACGTTTTATCAAATATCTGCAAAAAATTCTTTAAAAATCATCTTGAAACTTTGGGAGTATAAAGTACATGTTACACTTCATATATTTCAGCAAAAGGTTTTTCATGAGGAGGAAAAAAGAACCAGTAAAAAATAAAAAAAAAATCAATATGTTTTGCATCACACTGTAGAACGGAATGCTTGAAATATGTTTTGGCTGTAGCATGTGATTAAAAAGATTCTTCTGATTATCTGTATAAATTTTTAAGAGGCTACGAAATATATTAATGGAGATATAACTGTTTCTTTAAAACCTTGCAAAAAAGTGCCACTTTTTTAATTATAACACGTAGGGTATTAGATCCAGTAAAAAGACATTTTTAGGAAACTTGGTGTGAAGGTGTTCACATATGTTTGGTTAAATTTTAATTGAGTTTTTATTTAAAACAAAATCTAATGATAAAATAATGCATTATCGCAATATAAAATAATTAAATTTCATGTGTGATATTTTATTCACATAATTTGTTTTCAGACATTTGAAGAAAGAATTGTTTTTTTTTAAGTGTCATTAAAAATTGCACAATTTTAATTATACATACGACCTACACTATTTGTTAACATAAAACATTAACACACATCATTCAGAAATCTAATTTGTATATGTTTTATATCTAAATTATAAATAAAATGTTTATCTTTTAAATAGAAAAGTAATTTATTTTATGGGATAAAAAGAAAATAAAATAATAATAATATCTAACGGAAATTCTGACATTAAACGTAATTATAAAATAAAAAGTGTTCTCAAATAGTCATAAAACAAGGAAACTCATTGTCAGAATTTATATTATTTCAACACAGGATGTAATTTATTTTAGATTGCGCAATATTGATGACTGCATTTCTTAACCGTCTCTTTCTCTTGTCTAACGGTAATTTGGCAAAATGTTGGCGATTAAAGGGTTACTACAATTATAAACCGTCATTACAAATTCAAAAATTAACATTGTTTTATCCGATAAACAATGAAAGTATTTGGCACTATAATTTGGCTGTTTTTCTAAAATTTGGCTCTTTTTCTTCAGACATCTCAGATCTGTTCTAGTGTAAGGATCTCAGAACTGCTCGAGATCATAGTATAGTTACGATGTAATTACGTTCGCTCTCTCCCCCATCTTATGCGACAATCTCAACATTTAACCATGGGTTTATGTACTTCATTAGTAAACATTTTACAACGCTCTGTACAAATTGTTGGAAATATTCCTTGATTTTTGTTGGACGAATTATTCAATAAAGACTTCCTGATGACTGCCATTGGACTCCTTATTGAAGTATTGCTAATCTGACTTTCTTTACAGAAATCTACATTAGTCAACGATCACGACTACGTGAAGAAAATCCTCTTCACACTTGGCGTACTACATTACACACACCGTACTGCAATCAGATTGCAAAAATGTTAAATATCTTAAGGAATATGAGTACTTTTACTAAATAGTTTTTAACTACGCATGCGCAAGCTTTAAAAGAAATCATTTGTATAATTTAATGGCCAAAAGCATTGAGCTACATATATGAAAGCCTCAAAGAATTATCGCATAAATTAAAACAGTTATGAGTTGTAGAAGGAAAATAATTTCAGTTCCTCTCAAAATAAAAGCTAATTTGTAAGAGGTTTTACTCACATTTTATTTTGACTTAATCAATACCTCATAGTAATACAGTATTCTTGGATTATAAATAAATATTGATAAAGCCCCCCTATCATTTTCCTTTTATTTTAAGCGGAATTGAAATTATATTCATTCTGTAAACCATAACTGTTTCAATTGACACGATATTTATTTGGTGTTTTCACATAAATATCTTTTGGATATAAATATTACACAGATTTTTTTATACAGCCTGATTGTTTTCCTTGTAATTCACCACGAAGTACCAATAGACAATTAAGTTTAAGTATTCTTTCCCTTTAAATGTCAAATATAGCTTAATACGGAATTTAAATTATTGATCAGTGTACATGTTTTACTTTTTTAAAACTAAATGCAAATTTCTTCTTGTAACCAATTGCATTGCATTATTTATTTTTAGGCATGAGGATAACACTTTTCAATGTTTTGGATTGCTTTGTAAATCGAACCATGATTTAACATAGCTAAGCTTTACTTGAGTAGTGATATTCTCATTCATCAATGAACTCAGATTTTCAATAATTTTAATTTTAAATTCCCCATCTTGGATTCTTTGTAAGATGCATGTCATACTAAATAATGGAAATACTGCATTTAAAATATGATAAGGAAATTAAGCTTAATATTTTGAACGCTCTTGACTGAATAAGTTTCGTTAAAGAATGTTGATAAACTTGATAAATGTAAAATGTTAGTCCACTTATAATGTCATAAATTCGGGATAAACTTCATATCTCGAATTTAATTCACTGCATATTTACTTGTTGAACCCTTAACTACACGCGCTGGTGTCAAAAGTACACCATTTATAGTAATCAGAATGTAAATGACTTTTGGGATCCCTCTCCCCACGCTGCGTGCACACCTAACCTATGATTGAAGTACTTATTCGAAGATTTTTCATTAGCTTTTATAAAAAGTTTTGATAATTAAAACTTATACAGTCGGCAGCAAAAGTATTCCAGCACTAACCAATAATTCTTATATCAAAAAAGTACACTCAATAATATTTTGTTAAATAAATCCTTGTCGAATCATGTTCTTATAACTGACTTGGAACATAAGGATTTATTTAAAAAAAGCAGTATTATGCGTACTTTTTTAGACAGGGATTATTGCTAGTGTTCGGACACTTTTGCTGCCAACTGTAGCATACAGTCGGTGACAAAACTGTCCGAACACTAGCAAAAATTTCTATGTAAAAAAAGTACACTTCATACGGTTTTGCTAAATAAATCCTTATCGAATCATGTTCTTACACTGACTATGAACAGGATCGACAAAGATTTATTTAACAAAACCTTATGAAGTGTACTTTTTTTACATAGAAATTTTTGCTACTGTTCGAACACTTTTGTTACCGATTGTACATGTATTTTCTTATTTAATTTACTTTACCTAACAACACATTTTCTCCGAAAGGCATCCTCAGGATTTCCTGTGGATAAAAGAGAAATTTTATGGACCTCCTCATGATGTTCTGTGGACAAGTGTGTTGCTAGGGATTTGATATATTGGTGGTGTACAAAATATACCACGCATGTACTTGTGTTAAAATATTAAGAGCGTGTAGTTAAAGGTTAATAGCATGGTCATTTTTTGGAAGTAATTTTAAAAGTATCCATGGAATAATAATAATAAAAAAAAACAAAAAAAAAAAACATTTTTAATTTGCTATAAACTATCGCATTATTCTTCTTTCTATTTTATTCAAGGCTATTAAATAATCGGGTTTCTAATTTTTTGTATAAAGTAATAAAGCAATAAGTGTTCCAAGTTTACCAGATTTATAATATCATAACTTCATGTTAACCATAGTCACGTTACCCAATTGCTGTTTGCTAGATGATTTCTCTTTTCTTTTCTTATCGAATGAAATAATAGTATTTTTTATTTATTTCTTTTTTTTAAATAACAGACAATTTATTTTGATTTATATATGTTCGAACAATCTATAGAATCTGATTTTTTAATTTATAAATAGTCATATAATGTGATTAAAATCATTAAAAATTGTAAAACACTCGAATTAATTATGCAAAGATTACGAATGAACCATAAATTAACATAATATTGAAACATCGCAGTAAGTGCAAAAAAAATAGAAATTTTTGAACAAAAAGTAATGTTCAGAATGACAAAATAAATAAACAAATAGTTAAAACAAATAAAAAATTTAAATTGTGAACGCCAAAATGGAAAATGAAATATGAACTCTTATTGTCAACTGTTTGTTTTCATATATCAGTCCTGTCCATTATATGCGTGAGACCTTTAACCTTGTCCTGTGAATTGAAATATGAGTATTTGCCTTACCCATGTACTACCACAATTCTGTTTCTTGGGCTTTTAAATAGTATGGGTATAAAAAAGAAAAAAGAAATTAAACGTAAATAGGCTAAATTGAAACGTAAGCTGAAAATCCGGAATGATTGTTTTGAATAAATAGTTAAAACGTTGGCGAACTTTTATACAAGTACGGTTGGCAGCAAAAGTATCCGAGCTCTAGCAAAAATTCCTATATAAAAAAGTACCCTTAATACAATTTTGTTAAATGAATCCTTGTCGAATCTCGTTCTTAGTGAGTCTAAGAACAAGATTCAACAAGGATTTATTTAACAAAACAGTGTTAAATGTACCTTTTTATATAAGAATTTTTGTTACTGCTCGGATACTTTTGATGCATACTGTATGTTCGTAAAAAAAAAAAAAAAAAAAAAAAAAAAAATGTCATTCGTTTTTAATCAAAATTTAATCTGTGTATATAGTTTTATTTTATTAAAATAGAAAAAACACTTAGTTTCTCTTATTTTTCCATTATAGTTTGTATGTAGGTAGGTTTATTTACAGAAAGCAAATTTATTTGTCATTATGTCATTTTATCTGCCATGTTATAAAAACGAAATCATATGCACCTGTCATTTTTATTGTCCCACTAATTGAATGTGTTTGCTCGTTACTCAGAATCATTCTACTCTCGAAAGCAATTTTCTCGTCCGAGTACATTTTTATTGTGATTTGATTGCATATTGTGAATATATTTTTATGTAATAATGATACCTTTATGCTTTTGTTAAACATTTATTGGATATTGTGCAGTTTCAAGTAAAAGTAAGAAAAATTATTTTCAGAAGATATATAAAAACACACGATTCAATTATATTACGGATTTTATGAATAAAAAGATTAAATGTATTATTTATATTTTAAAACTGTAAATGTATTTATTTAAATGAAACTCTCTGATTTAATAGTTTAATATAGCTAATGATTTGTATCTATTTAACAAAAAATAACAAACATATACGATTATTTAAGTTCCCCAATAAGTTTGGGGAACTTAAATAATCGTGAAAATTTTCGACCTCTTTTTTTTTTTTTTTTTTTTTTTACTTTTTTACACGTTTTCAAGTGCGAGGAATCCAAAAATATCAAAATGGGTATGGTGTCCGTCTGTATATTGTATGTTAGTTTGTTAGTCCGTTTGTGTGTCAGTCCGTTAGTGTGTTAGTATGTTAGTCTGTGTACACGATATTTCACGAAGAAATGATCGCAGAGTGGTCGGACCAGTTTTAAGTATTAGTTATGACACTGACAAGAACTCTATTTATTCGCAACATTCTAATTTAGAAACCTCAAAAGTTATTCGAAATTTACGATTATCTTAATGTGGGAGAATAAGGCTAAATTTCACTTAAACGTGCATGGAAAGAAATATTGCTTTCGTAAAGATGTAAGAACAGCATATAAATATCAGTTTTGATGACGGGATGAACATCATTAACTAGAAACATGCTACTTTGAAAATTTCGCAAATTATTCGAAATTTACGAATGTCTTAACACGGCCGGATTCCTCAAAATTTCGCATAAGTGTCCTTTTGAGAGATATTTTCATCGTAAAGATGTCAGACCACTTTTGAAATATTAATTAGAATAGTCCCATGAATATTATTGACGATGAATTTCCGAATTTAAAAATTTTGTAAGTCACTAGACATTTACTATTTACTTAATAAGGCGACATAGGGCATTATTTCGCATAAACGTCCACTTTGAGGGATATGTTCATCGTAAAAATGTCAGAACACTTTTAAAATATCATTTAAGATACTGGCATGAACATCCCTGACTATGAATTTTTTAATTTAAAAATTTCGTCAGTGATTTGGAATTTACGATTTACTTAACATGGCAGAATAGGGAAAATTTGTGCATAAACGTCCTGTTTGAGGATCATAAATATATCATACAACTTCAAAATTACATTTATGATACTTGTTTGAACATAATTGATTACAAATATTCTAATGGAAAATTTCGTAAGTTATTCGAAGTTTAAGATTTTATTAACATAGCAAAATGGGGCGATGTTCCATATAAATATGCATTTTGGGGATTGTTGCTTTGGAAATAGTAGCATGAAAATTAATCTATGAAATTGACCACAATAAAATAAATTAATAGATTAGAATAAGTATATCGAATTAGTATATCGAACTGAACAGTGGGTAGTCTATTAGGCGGGAATTTCGTTCTTCCACTGTGTCAAGCGTTTGGTCAAATTCATTTCTCTTAACATGAATATAATATGTTCTGTACTAGAAATTTATGAGAACATACATATGATGGGGAACTGAGCAGAGTCCACCTATACCAACTAGTTAGAATAAAATTATAAGCAATATAATAATTTATCATTATGACTCACCTCTAAATATTTTTGAAAAATGTAAATATTAATTCTAATATTAACCCTATTCATGATTATTCGTCTATTTATTCAATGAACCTGCCACTTACAAACAATAATCTTTGTCGTATTTAACTGCAGATAAATAATACAAAATAATGCTATTAAAAGAGAGTGGTAAAAAGATTTTAGACATTCTGCAATAAATTCGCTCTTATGAACATGTAATTTTACTTAATTTTACTTTCTTTGCTTATTTGATATTAAGAGATACATTTAATTATGCGTTAAAAATATCAAAATAGTTTATTTTTCGAATTTTATGATTCTATTTTGGCAAAACTATGGGCACTCAAGATGCTGTTTGGTAATTGCAAACTTGACACAGTCCTTAAATAAGATTGAAATCAACTTTGGTTTCCTATAAGGTCTAAAGAGAGGAATTTATGTAGGCATTATAAAGAACATAAAAGCAATAAATTTTTGAAATTTTTTGGCTGTTTGGAACAAAGGTTAATCCTCAAGATATATTCCAATAATTCTGAAACTCGGTATTTTCCGAATACAATATAAAACACAATTTTAATTTATTCTTAAGATTTAAGATTTAGGAGAACAATTCTCGGTACTCTAATGCGTATTTTTAAAAAGAATTCATCAATACCTTGAAAATAAATAGTTGAACAATAGACTTATGAAAAATTGTCACATAATTATCGAATTTTTTCATCCTTAATTAAAAAGGACTTAAGAGGAAAAACGCGTTTTTTAATGTGTCAACTTTATTGCTTTGAATTCATTTTGTTTCGACATTCAGTGTTATACTTCTGTGTAATGAAATTTGAGAGCATTTATGATGGAAAATATCTTTGATCAAGAATGATTTTAATTAATAATTTTTACTATGTAAATTTGTATAAAAAATATTCTTAAAAATGCCTTCTAGTGGCGATTTTTTTTTAAATATTACGATCAACTAGGAGGTTGGTCTACAACTCTACTTGGCGATTTTCTTTTGTTGATTAAGGCAAGGTGTGATTTCTGGAAATGGTTGCCATAGATTCCAAACGTAAACAAAGCGTTAACACTTTTTCAAAATAGCGTCTATTTTGTAATACATACAAGAATAAATTAAGCCCTTTTTAATATTAATCAAACAAATATTTCAAATTAACTTACTTCCCTTTGCATGAAAAAAATAACTGGATAAAGTTCTATACTGTAAGGATTACCAATACGCATATATATATATATATATATGCTTCCCGTAAAATATACATCATTTAAATGTTCTACAGTAGCCGGAAAAATACGATTTATATAAACTAGATGTTTTAATACAATTTCTTTTCAAAAAAATCTAAAAAACATCTTCTTTCTCTGTCTCCAAACAATTCATTCAAAAATGTTCTAGTACAATCACCCTCTTTTCTGAAGATTGATTTAGCTTTCGTTAACTAAAATAGCAAAAATAGAATAGAATACTAAATATTTAAATGTCGATTAAGCTATTTTCAGAAATAATTGGAATGCTGGTTGGCTTTGTCATCAAAAATAAACAGGAAGCAGTTTGCCATATCATGTTGCAAAGAATTCAGAACGACATCCTTATCGTCAAAACGCTGTGAAAAGAAAATCGCCAAATACGGTTGTGGATGTGGGCTAACCTGCAAGTTGTATCAAAAACTGATATTTATTAAGCTGAAAGAAACATGATAGAGCCAAAAGGACCATGCACTCCATTTCGAATAAAATAGGCCAGTACATAAAAATTTCAATTAAATAAATAAATAAAATAAATAAATAAAAAAGTAAAATAATTAAATAAATAACAAATAAATAAAATAAATTTAAATAAAACAAAATAATAAAATAAATAAATAATAAATAAATATAAATAAATAATAAAAATAAAAATAAAAATAAATTAATAATTAGAAAACTAAAGCATAAAATTCACAATTAAGCCAGAGATTTCCATTTAGCTCTTCCGAAAAAAGATGAAAATTAAGATTCAGCAATACCAAGAGTAGACAGAAAAGGATTCAATGAAAATTTGTTACACCAAAACCAAGTACCAATGATAAATTATGAATCACTAACCCAATTTATGTGATGTATAATAACTGAAGGTTAGTGAAAATATGATTAAATGTAATCTTTAAAAAAGTAAAATCATACATCACTTACAAATTATGAAACATTTTTCAATATTACGAAAATAAAATTGCTCAATTTTTTCCCTATCAAATAGGTATAGTGAAGCAAATGGGAGATATTTAATAAATAAATAGTGACAAACAGACACAGCATTGGGCACACGACCAGTGGTTTGTAAGCAATTTTCTCTATTTTCCAGAGATAATTAATTCACCGCTATAGTTGGTTCCTCAAGGGAAAAAATGAACAGTGGGAGCTGGTCATACCATACCATATATCAATTTAAAGGATAAAAATTGTAGAGAACAATCCCTGGAAATAAGAAGCGAATAAATAATAAATTATAGAAATAAAATTTTAATTAGTATTTTGTAAAAATATCCCTTTGTTACTATATTTTAAATAATTACACTACTTCTTTTTCAGAATAAACTTTTTAAAGAAAGAAAACGCGGCAGCAGTGAATAAAAGAGCTTTTTAAATTTAAATAAAAATCACTTTCATAATGATATGTATATAATTGAAAATATATTATTTAAAAAAGATACTGAGTAAATTACATTTTGTAAAAGATTAATTTTAATTAACGTTAATACTAAAAAACTGTTTACCTTATTTATTTTTTCATAATTTTTCATTTCTTTAATTAATAATTCTGAATATTTATGTAACATTTAAAGAAATTTAATGTAAAAGACATTAAAAAAATTTAATTTATAAGCTCAATGGAAAACAAAACATATTTCATATGTAATAAAATAATAAAAATATAACTGACGTGTTATTAGTCAAATAAATACAATTAAAAAATAATAATAAAAGTTAAAAGCATTACGTGTTATTATAATTAAAGAAAGGAGTGTTTTAAAGTCTGTTCTCTTATGTTTTAATATTAAGATTTTAAAAATGTTATAACTACACATTCTTAAAATTTGAAACTGTTACTGTTAAGCAAGAGTAAAAGCAATTAAAACATCTTCTTTGAGCATTTTAGAATCAAACACATTTTAAAAATATATTTATTACGTAATTACCATTAAAGTTTTTAAATATTACTTTAATAGTAATGATTCAAGTTATAAATAAATAAAAGAAAAGAAAAATAACCATTGAATTGACATATTGAATTTCAAATATAATATATATATATATATATATATATATATATATATACATTAATTTATTAAAAGCATAATAAGAATTTATAAATTATGTATAGGATTTTCAATTTACTAAAAAAAAAAAAAAAAAATTCAGAAGATATCACCTGAAACGAAACATTTTTTTAGGTAATAAAAGAATAGAAATAAAATTGACGTGTTATAAGCCAAATAAATACGAAAAAATGTTAAAAGTTTTAAGTGTTATTATAATTATAGAGAGGAGCGGTATTAAAGTCTCTTCTTTTATGTTTTTGCATTCAAATTTAAAAAAAATGTTGTAATTATACATTATTATGTACTGAAACATTTACTGTTAAACGAGAATATAAGAAAACAATTAAAACATCTTCTTAAGCATTTTAGAAATAAGTACATTTTAGCAATATATTTATTACGCAATTATCATTAACGTTTTTAAATATTACTTTAAATTATTATAAGGATTCAGTTTGTGAATAAATACATATAAAAGAAAAATAATTATTGAAGTGACATATTGAATTTCGAATATGATATATATATATATATATATATATATATATATGTCTTTCAATATATTAAATATATAATTATAGTTTATTAATTATACACAGGTCTTTCAATTTATTTTTAAAAAATATTATTATTATTATTATTATTTAACTATTTAAGAGCTTCTATTTTCCTCGCATTTTGTTTCAAATATCCCTGCTAGTTGTGTTCTTCCTTATAAATTGACATTTTTTCTTTAAATACTTCGGTAACAAATGTTAAAATTTTTATGGTAAAAATTTAAAACTATATATATATATATAGAGAGAGAGAGAGGCACTTTTATATATGTTGTAGGAGTATATTCACGTAACAGAAGCAGGTAGTTTACATAATTGTTTATGAATTGATAAATTTATTTTATCATATTGAATTTAATCTTAACACATCTTTGTATTTTGCTTTATATATGAATGATGCACATTTAAAAAATCCCCTGAGAATACGTTTGGGTATACATATTATTAAACTTCAATTACGTTCTTGCTGTTCTTTGTACGATAACCAATGTTCTTTTTTCTGGATCATTCCTAGTGCTTTTAAACGTTTCAAATCTGTTGTATCTCCTATCTGTAATAATTTTGCACGTTCATCTACCGTTTGACATGAGTATTTATAAAATAATTCCTCCATTTTCTCGTATTTAAACTTTTTCGCAGCGCTAGAGCGTTTTTCAACTCCAAGATCAAAATAATTATTTTTGAAGCCTGGAATTTCTGCATGTCTTTTCCGACAAAGAAAGTCTCGACAAGAATTTTGTGTGTTTCAGCTTCACTGAGAAAAAAAAATATACTGCCTTCCTCTAGAATGAATAAGTGGCCATTTTGTAAATCCCTTAACTAGAAATATATATTTCCGAGCTATGCGTGTAAGGCACGACAATAAGCTGAATAGACGAAATTATGGAGAATTTCTAGTGTACACATTTATAGATGGTGAAACAATATTCTGAGTACTTTGAATATACTGAATCATTTGTATTGCGAGAAATTCTCGCTTGATTTTCTAGAATTTGGTAATAAACCAAGATTATAGTTGCTGAAACCCGCCTCATGTAGTCTCATTTATTTGCAGAGATTTTTAAATAACTTTCCCCTCGAGAATATAGTCAAACGCTCTAGAATTCTAATAGGGGTTTCTAGAACTCGCTCTCCCAGGGTACTAGAATTCATAAGGATGATATGAAACTATTTTTTCTAGAGCCACAACTTAGATTCTAGATGTCAATTACAGAATTTTTTCCCAGTGTTCAAATTTCTTTTCAATAAAATAGTGCAACGAAATTCCCCTCAAATACTGCTTGTTTTGCAAAAAGTTCGACATTTTAGAACTAATTAAAGAAAAAAGTTATTTACATTGTGTGAATTCAGATGCACTGAAGTTCAAGCTTACCAACAGTGTTTCCTTGTAGATCTGTTACTATCAGAAATTACATGCACGTCTTCCTGATAAATACATCTGTTACGAAACAGCGAGAATTTACTGAAGGTCCTAAAAAATATGATGACGATAGAACTTATGTATCAAATTAATCCATCTATTTCTGAAATTATCTATTTATTTTGTACTGTAAAAATAATCTTCTGTTAGAAAAACAGAAAATGGTGACTTTTATACAGACATTTGTGTTTTCTGAAAGAAGAAAAACTTTCTATAAAATTTCCTCTCAGTCTGTCAAATGTAACTTTTTATTTCTATAACCGGATAAAATCTATACGAAAATTGTAAATTTTACCTGAAGAATACATATTTTTTGTTTTTTCTTGCTTGCAAAATACTAATTAACAAAATAAGATGCTAATTAATAAAAAATACTAATTAACAGAATAAAATGTGATTGTGTGCTTGTAAGTTAATATTGTTGACAACTATTAAGTGAATCCTGGTTAGATTCTAACAGTTAAAGCAGGCGAGTTTTAATAAACACAAGTTTATTTTACAGTTTGCTCAACGGAATACCTATTTTTTATTTTACATTATATTTGCAAAGGTACTTATATTTGCATTTTTGCTCTGTTACTGAATATTTTTGAAGTATATTTTCCATAGTATGCGATTATTTTCTGGTAATATTTCTGCCATAATATTTCTGTAATATAATAGGATTTCTTTTAACAATATATCAACACATTTATTTATGCTTTGTTTTTGATTGAAAAGAAAAACTGCTATTATATTTTGCATTTTATGATCTTTTTAAATTCGACTGTTTTCGTTTGAAACAACTGGAATGGCATCTTAAATCAATTCAATGACCTACATAATGTTATCACAGTAAAAACAATTCAAAATGTAAGAGTGTTAATGATTTTTTTTTTTTTACTTTATCTTATCCTTACAGTAGAGAAAGTATTGTTTTAAGGTCAAATTTTGGAAAGCGAGTTTTTGTTACATTAACATGTTCTGAGGTCCCCTGAATACGAAAATAATGTTTTTAGCGAATGGTCTGTCTGTCTGTCTGACTGTTATCAGCATATCTCAAGAACAAATACTAGCAGAAATTTTAAACTCGGTATTTTAAATGTGTATCATATAGGGATGCTACACTAAGCTTTTCGTTGAGATGAATCAAATGGTTCGTGTACAGGGATACCCAAAAGTATCGAAGTCTATGGGGAAAATTGCAGGTAAGTAGAGTTTAACTTCTATAGACTGCACTAAACCAAATAAAACGAATAAATATTTTTTGTAATAGAAATAGTCAATTGAAAAAAAAAATTGTGTATGTAGGAGCCTCGTCTCCCCCCTGGGGTGAAGTCCCCCTTGGAAGGGAGTAAATTTTCGTGATGGATATCTTTCAAAAGAGCTCGTCAATACCTTTAAAACGAATTGTTGAACCATCGATCTGCGATAATTTAAAAGAAAGCATTTGATTTTTCTAATTAAATTTAAAAAAAGAAAAAGTTTTTTTTTTTTTTTTTTTTTTTTTTTTTTTTTACTGTAATATTGAGAATAAATTTCTTTTTTTTTTTTTTTTTTTTTTTTTTTTTTGGATATTTAGTGTTATGCTACTTCTCTAATATGGAAATCGTCTGAATTATCATGGAAGATAATTTTTTTAAATAATAATTTTAATAAGTTATTTTTACTGAGTGAATTTGTATAGGAAAATATAGAAGAAAGTCATGTGGTGGCCATAACACACAAGTTATTTGTTGTAAGTGCATGCGCTTTACTAATAATATTTTACAATTTTTAGGAAAGCTGTTCGAGAATTGAAACAAATTCCTCATAGAGATATGGTAAATAATGTATGTTTTAAGCTAAATATTCATCAATTGTTTTTTTGTATATTTACTTGTATTGAGACTTCCTCAGGGCCCGACTTAGACTACCTGCAGCCCCGGGGCAAGCCTATTCTGGGGCCCCCATTGCAGTGGCATAAGAGGTTGCAGAATTTGGGTTGCAGAATTAGGTTGCAGAATTTTAGGTTGCAGAATTTCTGTATTCGCCAGTAGGGGGGCCCAGGGCATTTGCCCCGTATGCCCTGCCGTAAGTCGGGGCCTGGACTTCCTGATTACTGTAGTCAAGTTTTTTAACGTATGATCTTTGTCTATGTCTCTTAGAGTAACTTAAAAACGAATTATTTTAGGAGATACAAATGTGTAATTTTGAAGTTAATATAAGTCTGTTGCTGAAAAAGTGTGATCAAAATTGATGCGTTTCAACGAATGATGCATGTGAAAAGCCTCCTCACACAGAACAAATTATCACATAAAACGCCTCCGAAGCCTGATTTGAATTGTTTAACACATGTTTACATAACAGTACTCGTTATCTTACCTCTTAATCTCCAACCTGTATTTATAGTTTTAAATTTCAGAGTAAGAGAAAGTCGTGCGAGTGACACACCAGATTATTTATCATGTTTACATCTATAATTTAATTCATAAGTTTATAATGAAGTAAAAAATATATATTATATTGTTTTAGATTCAAACAATTTGAAATCGTGTTATAAGATTAATTAAAAATAATCCTTTTTTCGTCTTTATTCACATTTTGTTTCACTACGTTAACTAAAATAATATATTGATAAAATTTTTTATATTGAAATATTTCCATTCACGTGCATTTAATAAAACATATGTACGAAACATTTCTATTATTACGTAAATGAAAAGTATTGTTCTTTTAATTATTCTGCATTTTTTTTTTTTTTTTTTATGCTGCACAACCTGAATTCCTTCTTACATTCTGTGAAAACTATTTTTCTGAAGGATTTGGTCAAATATAGACAGCATAAACTAAAAGTTTTAATTTTATCTATTTTAATTTATTTGTTTTAATTACATTATTTTGAATAAACCGAATTGAAAAGGCAATATTTTTATTTGCAAAATATTTTGTGGTGCTTGTTTAGTGGCTTTTGCTTTAAAAGATTATTATATATATATATATATATATATATATATTAAATCTATGCATTTCGGTATTTATTTAGTTAAAATATTGGTTTGATCCTGTGATGTTGATAATTACACATTATTTCTTTAAATATAAATGCTAAATTTATTTATTTCCAAGTCATTTAGTAAACTGAAGTAAATTCATATATTTTTATTTATCTATTAATCTGTAATTTCTTGTAATTTACAATTTTCTATTGTTCTAAACCATAACTGTCATCCAGTTCTCTCGACAAAACTTCCTCAGAGTGAGGAAAAAAATATATATATATATAGTCGGCAGCAAAACGTATCGACATCTAGCAATAATTCCTATATTAAAAAAAGTACACTTAATACTGCTTTGTTAAATAAATCCTTCTCGAATTATGTTCTTAGTCAATATAAGAACGTGATTCGGCAAGGATTTATTTAACAAAACAGTATTAAGTGTATTTTTTTATATAGGAATTATTTCTAGCGCTTCAATTCGTTAAAGGAGCAATAAACTTTAAAATTATGTTTTAATACTTTGCAAAGAACAGCGCGATTTAGTCTTAATTCTAGTTAACTAATCAAACTTTTAATACGTGTCTATGAAGTTTTATAATAAAAATTAAATCTTTATCTCCTCTTTACAGTATAGATGCATTGTAATTTTCAGGATAATTAGACTTAAAATTATACAAGAAAGAAAATCAAATCTCATTAAGTGCTAATTTTCAATGGTGAAACCAGAACATACCTTTGTAGATTGATTGATCGTACTTTGCTCGGCCTTTCCCTTCTTGAAAATTTCCTCGAAATTTGCTTGATTTTCATTAAATCAGTTTCTAAAGTTCATCGAGCTCATCAAATTCACCTATCTCCGATAAGACATTTCAGATTTATAGTAAAAATTTTATAATAAAAATTAAACCTTTATCTCCTCTTTACAGTATAGATGCATTGTAATTTTCAGGATAATTAGACTAAACATTATACAAGAAAGAAAACCAAATCTCATTAAGTGCTAATTTTCAATGGTGAAACCAGAACATACCCTTGTAGATTGATTGATCGTACTTTGCTCGGCCTTTCCCTCCATGAAAAATTCCTTGAAATTTGCTTGATTTTCATTAGATGAGTTTCTAAAGTTCATCGAGCTCATCAAATTCACCTATCTTCGATAAGACATTTCAGATTAATTCTCGATGAGATTCATCGTTTTCGAAGAGATAACGATTATCGGATGCTCACATAACTTCATCGGCCTTTGATGAGAGACCATTCAAAAACCGAGTGAATTTTATTGCTAGAGTAAAAAACTTTCCTTTTCCTACATTTTTGTATTTACTAAAATGTGAATAGAAATTTCTTAGTATAGTACATACTATAATAGAGGCATTATGTAGATAATATATATGAATATAAGTTATGAGTAGATAATATAAGTAATATGAATACAGACAGAGCATTGAAACTGGTGGTATAAGAGAAATTTTGTACTCTCTCGCAAATTTATGTGTGCCAAATAAAATTTATAATATAAATAAATAGTAGGATAAACAATAACTCTAAAAAAGAGTTAATTAACACGTGCCATTTGTTATTTATATTAAAAACATGTAATATAATTTTTATTTATTTTTTAAAAATAGATTATCCTAAGCTTTTCACTTTGAAATTTCAAAGCATCATCAGGGATTTTTATTACTGAATTAAATGAGAATAAATGAACTAAATTTAATTAAGTAATAAAAATCCCTGGTGATGCTTTGGAATTTCAAAGCGAAAAGATTAGGATAATATTTTTAAAAATTTTTAAATAAAAATTAATTTTACGTGTTTTTAAAGTGTTTTTAATATAAATAACTTTGAGTATAACATATTATTAGAAAGTTCTATTTAAATTTAATTAATAATGTGTTTTAGAAATTTTCAGTTTTACGTAGAAATTTTTGATAATATAAATTTCGATTACTCAATCGCATTTCATGTAAATAAGCTAAAATGTCTCTGCTAAGTTTAAAAATGTCAGTGGAATGTACATTTAAGGATACAATTTTTTCCAATTTACATACAATTACAGAAAACTTGATTAAGTATTTTTAATTATCTTACAATAATTTAATAATCTTACAATAAATTTAAATTATTTTTTTTATTTTTTAATTAAATTAAATATTTATACGGAAAAAAAAAATTTAAAGACATGCGTAAACGACAAATGTAACGTCAAACATTTTTAATATATATATATATATATATATATATATATATGTATATGTATATATACATATATATATATATATATATATATGTATATATACATATATATATTATTGACTTAGAAACTTATTTTGCAATATAAAGTATTTAATTTATAATAAGTTAACATTACATCAGTAAAATACGAAATTAAAACTTTCTTAAGTATTACATGGTATGTTTTTTTAAAATGTGTATTTA
The DNA here is from genome assembly GCA_963930645.1 of Salticus scenicus. Lineage (NCBI taxonomy): Eukaryota > Metazoa > Arthropoda > Arachnida > Araneae > Salticidae > Salticus > Salticus scenicus. The sequence continues at coordinate 33,271,866 of OZ005661.1, forward strand.
TTAAAATATATTATACCAGTTTCATTGTGGAATTTTACAGCATTTCACTTGAAACATTCTTTCCTAACACGAAATTCTTATAAAAGAAAATGTCCTCTGAGATTCTTTCTTTCTAAAATTTTACTTTAAAAAGTGAAATTTTAACCTATTATGTGTATTAGCATTATCATCTAGACAATGTGTCTTTATCTCTTTCGTTTTATGTTGACATAAAACTTTTAAAAGTGCTTGACAGAAAGGCAGAAATGCAGTGCCATTATCCTATAAAATCTCACTCAGCAAAAGTACATTAGCTGTTTAGTTGTTCTCAAAAGAAATATGTATGTTCTTAAAACTATTTTTATTGTTACATTTCCTATTGTAACGGAAGATAAAAAGGAAATTTGTTTTCCCTTAACACTGGTTTAAGATCTCTAAAATCGGATGTCTGAACAATATGTACTTCAGTGATAAAAAAAAAAAAAAAAAAAAAAAAATAGTTTGTAAAAAAAATAGTTTAAAAAACGAAAAATCGCTTACATGTTGCATATATATGTATTATTTTGTTTTGTGTTACGAAGTTTCAAATCTCAAAATGTCCTCCCGGTAATTTTCAATAAATTAAAATATCTTTTCTGGCATTGTCTAGAAAGAACTAGTATGATGTGGCCACCAAAAAACTTTCTTCTATTTAATTTTGCACAAAATTCATGGAATACAAATTATTTATTAAATTAATACATTACTTCCCATTATAAATGCAGATGATTTTTATCTGACAGAATGCCGAAAGAAATCAGAAGAAATCCAATATCAGAAAAAAGTACGATATTTTTTCTTTGTTTTAAATTATCACGGATCTACGGTTCGACCATTCATTTTAAAAGTATTTACGAGATTTTTCGAAATGTACCCATATTGAAAATTTACACTCCCGGGGCGGGGAGTACTTTCCCCCTGGGAAGGGAAGCAATGCTTCCACATGCACAATTGTTTTTTCCTAGTTTACTACTACTATTCACAATAATTCATATTAATTTTACAATCACACGTTAAAAAGTATTCTCATTATGTACATTTATACGAAATTTTGTCCTATACACTGCCATGTTAAAAATTTAGAAAAAATAGGATCACAGCACCAGCTGTTGAACGATTGATTTCTAAATATAATCAAAATTAGTTTATGTCAGGGTCCAGATAAATACCGAGTTTGGTTAAATTTCGATCATTAGTTCGTGATGTACAGTGTCCAGAAAATTTGTGCCACACACGCAAAAAAGACAGATAGATAAACTGACAGGCATTTTCTAAAAACACACTAATTGTGTCAAGGACATTCCAAAACGTGTAAATCCATCAAAAATTGGCGTTAGAAAATTTTCACGAATTTAGTGCTTTCTCTATTGATACCTATAGAAGAAAGTATAAAAATGATGGTTTGGGTAGAATAAGCTGTAGCTGATGTAGATGGTAATGCCTATTTCTCTTAGGTTTTAGACAGGAATGGAATATAGTCTATGAATGTCTTTGAAAGGGATTCTAACCCACATTTAAGGGAACTTTGGGGATAATCACCGAAAAATCGCAACGGTTAAGTGTACGAAGGTGATATTTGATCGAACCCGGCACACCCTGCCTTACAGATTCGAGGACAGAATCTTTCAGCCACAGGTAGAATTAAAGGTGGAATATTACTAATGAATAATATCCGCTGTGATTGGTAATTTCTCTCGCTAAATATATATGTTAATATACAGTATAATAATTAATATAATATTTTTCAATTGTGTAGAAATTGTATTTTTGATCAAAAGGTAATTTTATTTATAATATAAATCTCGACAATAGCTATTATACTTTAAATATAAACTTTATTTTTAAATTTAAATAAAATGTAAACAAATAAGAAAGGTATCCTTTGTGAGAATAAATTTTAAATTTAAATAATTAGGTTAATGAAATCCTGAGTATTACTTTATTTTTCGAAACATAATAATGTAAGTATAAAAATCCGGTAAATAATAGAATTTAATTTAAAATATATATTTTAAAAGTCACTTTAAATTTGTATTTGTCCATGGGGGGTGGGGGTATTTTATATCACTGTTTATTAAAACGCCTGAAATGTATGCGCTGTATTCTGCTGGTCTGTAGCGTAGTGGGTGATGAAAGCGTCAAATCTTCTCTAACTCATTACTTATTTGATCATTGTAAATCATTAAAAAATTAAGAATCTGGAATTAGGACTTTTATGCCAAAATAAATTTATTCACTTCCGTGGCAAAGCTTTCGTGTTTAAAGCTTTTTGTCTGCATTAACGACCAAGGATTCGGTGAAGTGTCCTCTGGGGTCACCGAAATGGCAGAGTCATCCACTCCGTGGAGGATAAAAAATGTGGTGGCATGTCTCCAGACCATCCTTAGGGGTGCATCCCAGTCCGCCCCCAGTTACCCAAAGCGCAGTAGGGGAGCGTGGGACTAGTTTTTACAGGGTTAAGAAGTAACACGAAATTTACGAAATAGTTTGTAACATTTGTAATTAAATATTTTTATAAACATAATTCTTATGACGCGCTTTATAATGTAAGCACAATCGGTGCTCCTTAAAAATGGTTAATGAGAGGTTCTGTACACGTGCTTCATTTTTGCTACTTAGTGAAAAAAAAAAGTTTCATAAATTTTGATTAAAGGTGTGTTAATTTATACTTTAAAGAAATGTTTATAGCTATTTATTTAGTCTGTGTGTTGAGTTATAAAATGCATGTTTAATTTTTTGTATAAATTGTTATATATTTTTCTAAATAAACAAAATATCCAAAATGATACGATGGGGCAAGTTGAAACAAAATTTTGGGGCAAAATGTAACATGTTAGAGGAGTGGATTGTGGAGATGCCTACAGCCAGATCTCGTTGTCTCCACCCATTTTCAGGAAACTTTCTGAAATGAAATATTTTTGGCTTCTTTACCACTACTATGTTTATACAGAAATATTTTCTGTGTTTTATATTACAGTGCCGTGATTATTTGATAACGAATTATAATCACGATTTAATCACCAATTAGAAAATATTGCATAAAAATAGTGGTAGAAAAAAAAAAAAAAAAAAAAAAAAAAAAAAAAGCAGAAATTTCTCATTAATGACAGTGTCCTGAAAAAAGGGCGGAGAATTCGAGCTCTGCTAAACCCACTCTGTGGCAGAAGAATGGGTATAATGCTTAACTTGCAAAATGTGAGCACACGTTAAAGGCATGAGAGGGAACAAAATACCATTTGCTTGAATTAATTTCAAATCTAACTAAGATTGACGTCAATGTTGATTTTATCTTTAATTTTCTCTTTATTTTACTATAATCCATTTGATATAATTCATTGTTACTATACGAAGAAGGTTTTATTTAATATTAGTTATTAATTGCCTTTTTAAATAAATTAATAAATGATTGATGACAAAAAATATTTTGAAATAGTGTCGTTTTTATTGTTAGGGCTTCCTTTGTATTCGTTACAATTTGCTCCAAACCCGGGGTAAATTGTAACAGGCAAATAATTTTGGAAAAATATTTTTTGTGCTAAAATTAGCAAAAATAACGAAAGTTATTTTTTATGAATATGATATATGAATATATATGCTATAGAAAACAGCAATTAGAAACAGGAAAACGTAAATACATTTCAAAATATACTCAATTTTCCAAAAATTGTTACAACCCGCCCCACGTTCCCCTTCTAGTGCGACGTTAAAACCAACCATACAACATTTGGTGAAGTGCCTTCCATGAATTTCTTTCACGATGTTATGAAAATTGCTTTAATGAAAGCAACTAACATTACTTACATATAAATGATAAATTTTTAACATAATCGTAAATCTATCAATTCCACAATTACGCTATTACATAGTACTCTCACTTGATTAATATACCCTTGTATTTAGGTCGAAATATTATATTTCGTGGGATCTTGGTATAGCTTATTCAAAACTTTTGGAAATGTTTTGACGAATACAACCAGCAAGTTGAAGTTTTAAGTACCTATGAAAATTCTTTGATAAAGGGAAAAAAAAAAAAAAAAAAAAAAAAAAAAACAGATATCGTTTAATTGAACTCACACTATAAATTTGAAGGAATTGTGCATTTATAAAAAATAATAATTAAAAATTTGATTTTAAATTATTTATTTTTGAAAAATCTAGTTTTAACCGTAATGGAAAGAAAAGAATGGCTTTGAATTGTTATCTTGCTTGTTTTTAAATAGTTGTCGAGATTGGAAGTTTTCCTTCAGAAATTTGTTTATAGACTTTACAATATATATATGTCCTATCTTCAAAAGTATTTGAAAACATTGAATTTTATTCTTTTTAACAAATAACATTCAGCAATGTGCACTATAACAACATTAACAGATAAAATATATATATATATATATATATATATTTTGTAAAATACTGTGTCACTTTGCTTTCATTTTTATTTTATTTCATTTCATTTATTTATCTCTCTTTTTATTTATTTATTTATTTTTTATTTTATTTATTTTTTTTTAAGCGCCTAAAATTCAGTTTAGTTTATGGATTTTTTTTTTCTCTAATTTACATGTTATTTTTTTTTTTGGGGGGGGGGTTATGTTAGTAGTTCCTTACTGGCTAAAGTAGTCTGGATTTACTATGCCAACACTATGCCAATTACACTATTTTCAATTACACTATGCGATTTTTTTTTTTTTTTTACTTTTAACGCTTGTGCATGTTACTTAAAAAATGCAATAAAAGTACCCATAGTTTATCAGATCATTAATATTTTGCATCATTATTTCTGTATTTTTTCTCAAATATATCATTTAAAATTTTCTGAAAATGGCATTGCATTAAGTTGAAATCTCTGCATACTATAAGCATAAAACTTGCAAGATGTTGTTTTTCTTGTTAAATAACCCTTTACATATCCAATAATATAAGTCCTGTCTCAAATATATGTGTATAGATAATTCAAAGAAGACTTTTTTTTTTTCTTCTTTTCGACAGCTACAACGCATATCAAACATTAATTTTTACAAACTGGTACCTAACAATTTTTCTTTGTTTCTGGTGTCTTTATTGATTTCAGATTAAAATCATTGTATGTAATACATAACAAATTTTATAACACTTAAGGGAAAATACCACAGAATTTTTTTTTTTAAATGAGGCAAAAAACTAATCCCTGACAAAAAAAAAAAAAAAAAAAAAAAAAATCTGAGTTCTTCTTGCAGCGCCTCGGGTGACTTGAAACGGCCGACTCGATGCCTGCAGAGAACTTCCCACTTTTTGAATTCTATCTTCTTCAAAACTTTCATAGATATCTCTAGTGTCTGAGTATAGTTAGAAATGTTTTAAAAAGTAGATTTCTTTCATTTTTTCCTCTTTATAACACATTTCAAAACTTCAAACGCGTTTCTATCGAAATATTATTTTTTAAAACGGCACGCAGCATAACTCTAGCGATTTTCAATCTTTTTATTTGAAAATTTAACCATAACATTTCAAAATGAACCACGTAGGTGATTTTCGATTTGTTAGTTTAAACAATATATAATAACAAGTGACTGTCTCTTTTTTGGGTGTGAAAATTGCCCGACTTTATTCAAACACTCACAAATTACGGAAAAATTCCTATTTCTAAACTCATTTACGTGGTTTACTAGCTAATTTCATGAAGATTGCATAGATTTCTTTCTTTTTTCGAGATTGAGATCAGCACCAGTTATAGCGCGTGCTTCAGATCGCCTTATATACAACATACTCCGGGAGAATTAATGGAATGTCGCCATTTCGTAATATTTTCCGACTAAACATTTTTGTATTGTACTTAAATATATGCTCAATAATTACCCCAAGTATTATTTCTCTACCTTTTTTTTTAATCCACCCAAAAGAAAATTATTAATAAAAAACAGCTTTTTTTCAAACGGCTACTGTGGTGTTACCCTTTAACCTTTTGAAGCAGATTTCTCATCAAACATAATTTTTACACTTTTTTGATAGTTTTAAGTTATTTTAGAGGTAAATAAGTGGAAAATGTTATATTTAAAGTTTTAATTAATTTTGGTTCTAAAGTATAGAGTGGGACAGCGGTGTCCCTTTCTGCGTTAAAGGTAAATTCATCATGGGAAACGGGCATCCCATGAATAAATATTTTTACAAATTGCACTTATTTACAATTACTTAGATACAGGAGTAGCAATAATTCATTACTGATCTTTTTTAAATAATCTAATTTAATTAGAAATAAATTTTTGAAATTGGTTCATAAAAACTTTTCAAACTACATTTATTTAACATTTTTATTTTAGTAAAAAATTTACTCTGATCATCTAATAGATTTTTTATAGTAACTATTAGACTCTCTTTTATAATAAAAAACTATCATATAATAATAATATTTGTAATAAGAGTGTCAAAAAATAAATAAGCAAAAGGGACACCGGTGTCCCATCTGCGTCAAAGAGATAAACATTTCTTCAGGTATTCCGCAAAACGTGTAAAGTTGATAGTCCGAATACTGTGTTTGTACCAATATTAATAAATTTTATTTATTCCGATCAATCTTTGTAGGTACTTCTATAGATTCTATTTAATTATAATTTAATTATATTATTTCTTTTAAATGTACTTTTGTTTGATATAAAATCTGTTTGGGGCTATCACTGTAAAAATTCTTGTACCACAAGAATTAATTAAAGTAATTTATATATATTAAATGAATAGTATTATAAAAATATTTTTAAAGCAAAACTTCGTTTCAGTTCTAAAATATATTACACTAATATTTTTCAAATATGTATACAGTTCTTCATTTAAGATTTTAAAATTTATAATCAATACTACTCATTCAATAGTTAAAATGTCATTACAAGAGTAGAAATATTTCCTTAAAATATGATTTCACATACACCACTGCTTTTACATTATTCTAAATATTATTTTCTAATAATTTAAGATGAGATTTACGAGAATTTTTCTTTTCTGAAGAAATAACACTCATAAGACATTCATTCCCTTAATGCTTCCTATTTTACATTTCCTTAAGTAGTTTTCTCGTAGTTTGAGAATTTTCTGGCGATTAATTATAAAGTAAGATTCTGTAGCATTACAAAATCCTCAAAAATATTTATTCAAAATGCATTCTAAGATATTTCAAATAAATAAATAAATAATAATAATATAAATAACAGTTATTTATGTAACTTTCATTTTTATTTTACTTTTTAAATTTCATTTGATTATAATTTTGATTATTTCTTTTTTTAACGTAATGTAAATTTCTATTTTCCTTTTTTTAATAAAGCTGGTTGGTGCCCAATAAAACAAGCTCGATTTGCAAAATATTCTTTAATTTTTAAATTGAAAATGAAATTATTTAAATTAAAAAAATAAATTAATAAATAAATAAAATGTATTAAGATATATTTAACAAATTGATAAACGTTTCTGTAAATTTAATTTATATATTCATTTCTTTATATTCTTTATTTATTATGAAGCTGATTGCAGAATTTAAAAAAAGAAAAAAAAAAAAAACATTATATTTAACATTACATCATTAATAAAGATACATTATTAATTACATTATACAATAATTATATTATAATTTTAAACTAATATTCTTTTCTTTTTTTTTTTTTCTTTTTTTTTTCTTTTTTAAGAAAGAGAGATTTTGGTATATATGTAATTCGTTTAGAACTAATGTTTGACATGATGGCAGAATGGAATAACATTAGAGGATGAAATGTGTGTAATAAAACGGGGGAAGTCACAAAAAAATTTATAAAATAGTAGATTTATTTTTCCCTTTACAATTTCAAATGCCAAAATTTAAGAGATAATGAAAAAGCAAAAATTGAAATTTGAAATTACAAACACAAAATTAAGTGATAAAACAAAATGAAATTCTGCAGTAACCGTGTTTATCTAAAATACTCTGACGCTGATATTAACTTGAATATTTCTCATTATATTTTTCACACTGGTGAATAAAACACTGGTTCTATATTAGCATTCCCACGTCGACATAATAATCTTCTAAAAAAAAAAGTACATATATTTTTAAAATATTTTTAAAATAATCCCGGTAAGTGCAGAACTAACAGTTTGAAACCGAAATGATACCTTTCTCCAACTTACCATTCCGACGCCAGTGAATCGTATTTTATGTGTATAGAAACTGTAGGCAAAATCGATATCTGTAGCAATACGAAAATAGGGTGGCGGCCCGGCATCGAGTATCTCATACAAGTACGAAGGTCACTGACAGCTCCGATTTGGAAAAGACAATTTATCGATACATTTATGTTGCCATTTCTATCCTTACTTTTGACACATACGAGGGGTTGCTGAAAAGTTCCTAGCTTTGCCTCCCTCTAGTTGAAAATTGAAAATTTTTTTGTTACCATAAGAAAGCTTGTTATCTTGCAATATTACTGTAAAAATTTCAGTTGTTTCCCACTCTAATAGCTATTTCAAATTTCAGGTAGAAGATAGCATGGCAGGGGCTCAAGCAAGTTTCACGACTGTGCAGTTCAGGAGCGTTATTAAGTTTCAGTTTCTCCAAGGAAAGTCCGCATAGACATTCACATTGAGATGTCACAGACACTAGGGGAGAACAGTTCTTCCTACAGCACCGTCGAATTTTGGGTGGCGTGTTTCAAGACAGGACATTTCAACGTGGAAGTTGAACCCCGGAGTGGGCGGACAACAACAGCATCGGACGCGGCAACAAGTCAGGCTGTCCATGACCTCATTCTTGAAGGTCGGCTAATATCTAGGAAAATGATAGCTCAGATACTGGGCATATCCAGAGAGCGTGTTACTTTTATTATCCACAATATCCTGGACATGAGGAAGCTTTCAGCGAAGCGGGTACCGAAATGTTTAACGAATAAACAGAAGCAAGCACGAGTGCAGACATCCACAGCTGTCTTGGCCCATTTCAGTGACACACCAGATTTTTTAGCTAGGTTAGTGACTGAAGATGAAACGTGGCTTCACATTTACGATCCTGAAACAAAGGAACAATCAAAGGAGTGGCGCCATAGTGGCTCCCCACGACCCAAGAAGTTCCGTGCCCAGAAATCGGCCAAAAAAGTCATGGCATCCGTTTTCTGGGATAAAGATGGTATTCTGTTGAGGACTACATTCCTCAGGGCTGCAGTATAACCGGAGAGTATTACGCTAACCTCCTCGACCAACTGCATGAGGCAATTAAGAGGAAACGCCGAGGAAAGTTAACAAAAGGCATTTGTCCTAACTTGTGACTGCCAAATTGAGTTCCCTACGTTTCCAATTGGTCGAACATCCCCCTATTCCTTTGATTTGGCCCCCTCCGACTACCATCTGTTTCTGAATCTGAAGAAACACCTTAAGGGTCATCAATTTAACGATGTAGAAGATGTTCAACATGCAGCTGAGAGCTGGTTTGCACAACGAACAGCTGATTTTTTTTTGACAGGACTAGAAAAGCTGCAACAACGATGTAACAAGTGTATCAGTCTGGCAGGAGAATATGTTGAATAAATGTGTAATTTTAGAACTCTGACTCATGTCTTTCTGTGCAAAGCCAGGAACTTTTCAGCACCCCCTCGTATGTGATAAATATCGGACTTGTGCCAAGGAAAAAGAAAAAGAAGAAGAAGAAGAAGAATATGTCAACAACACACGGTGTTCCCAGGTAGTCACCCCATCAAGAACTTACTGCGACCGATGTTGGTTGAGTTCATCGATCGATCGAGAACTGCTACATTCAGCATGATATGATTATTAGTTCAAGTTAACAGTAAACAGGTCTTTCGTAAAATGCCATTGCTGTATAACTTTTTTTTTTCTGTACTTTTCTATTACTTTTTTTTTTTGAATTTCCAAATAAGTTGCATTTTATCACTGCAAGCAAATGGTAAATCGGATCACAACAGTGCCCCTGAGGTTTTTCTCTCTAACCTGGAGGACTGGAGGTTCCGGGGTCGAATTAATGTCATGCTCGACTAGATAATCAGCAGAGATTTTCCATGCTTTTCGCAGAAACAAGCGTGAATACAGGCTTTGAATACATGAAAGACCCCCATTCAGGGCATTCAACCCACGCCATGTGTATATCGAATAAGCATTTCGCATTTCCTAAGAAAAATCAGAAGTCTGAAAAATATAATTTTTTTCTAAGCATTTTACAAACTATACAAGCAACCGTTGTTATCTGGGCGTAAACTGTATTGAAAAATAATATTTAATTCATATTAACAAATAATAATAATAATAATAATAACGTTATTGTACATTAAATATACAAATAATGAAGTGTGCATTGTCAACACAATGATACCAAATCGGGGTTCTTTGAATGTGACGACAAGAAACTTTCAATTCTCTGATATTAGACAAATATCCAACTGTGGATGTAATATAATACAGTGGAACCCCGATCTATCGTTTCCACATTCATCGTTTTCCCGCATTGATCGTTTTATTTCTATGGTCCCAGCACAAATTGTATTTAAGTAATGTTAATGAATCCCGCATGAATCGTGCTTCAAAAAGTCATTTTCCCGCATTCATGGTTGTAAATTTTTTCTCCTTAAGTTATATAGGTGGTTCCATATGAAATACAGAGTAGAATTACTTCTTTCATCCAAAAATATTTCTTTTTCCCATGGAGGATCAGAATTATGATGCCATATCACCAGGTGATCTATTCATTTTGTAATTTCAGCATGGCAAGAAGTAACCTCATTAGTAATCCTGAAAATATATTTCGTGAAATGCAGTTACGTGCGAAAAAATGTGAAAAATATCAAATAGAATGGCATGAAAATGATGATGATGATGATAAAGCAGATGAAGAGTGGTTGCGTGTAGCTGGGGATGCGTGTGGTACAAAATTTAGTGATAATTTTTGCATTGATCAAGACGTTGCAAAATGTGATATCCTAAAGCACAGAAAAATGTGCGATTTCAAAAAATGAAAATAACGGCGAAAAAACGGAGGATGATTTTCACGCCGATGACCCAATTATGTTGTTTAAAAATTCACGAACTTTTATATAAGCACATGAAATTACAGAAAACAACTAGAAAAAAATTACAAATCAGGAAAAATCCCTGTTTAATTTATATAAGGAACAAAAAAAAAAAACAATTTAAAATTTTTGATTTTTAAAAATAAACATTGTTTTCTTCGTGCTTTGATTATAATCTGCATTCGTCGTTTTCCCGCTTTCGTCTTTCTTTTCCTCTTTTTTTTTTTTTTTTTCTTCTCCTTCCCTTGTTTTTTTTTTCATGCACCCCGTCAAAAACGATGCATTCAGGTTCTACTGTACACTAAGCGACAAAAAAAAAAAAAAAAAAAAAACGCACTTGGATATTTTCCTTTTTTATTTTTGCAACCGCCAATTTTATCATTTAAAAAGCAAATTTTCGAACAGATTTTATTACGTCGCCCTCCACGTACACTTTAGGATGAAGCCCAGTGTTAAAAATAAAATGGAACAGTAAGGAAAATTATAATTTTAGAAAGTATTTTAAAAATGGCAAGTATAAGGTATTTAATGATGCCACAAAAAGTATTAATTTTTGAATGAAAGTCAAAAAATATTTTAATACGTGAGAAATTAATTAAATGTTAGCGAAATATTCCTGAGATGAATTTTCGGAAGATATAAACTTTTTTGGCTGTTTAAACGGAAAATGTGTCTTTAGGCGGCCATGTTGCCCATTCAAGCGAGATGATGGGAAGTTAAGAAACAAAGTTAAAAAAAATCTATTTATAATATAAAAAATATAAATATATTTTTTGCTCATAACTTAGAAAATATTAAAAATAAGTTCATAGCAAAATAATGTCTTCAAAAACAATGCGGGAACAATTAAACAAAGTATGTTAAGCACCAGAAGATATGTAAAAATAAGCCATCACTAAGGAAAAGAATTAAAAAAACAAGACTTCAGTTGACCAAATATTTAAAACAATTATCAGTTTATTATTAGGCCGAACTGGTTTTCTCTGATGAGTCAAGTTTATTTTATTTCGGGCTGATAAAAAAAAAAAAAAAAAAAAACTAGTAAGGTGATAAAAATGTGACCGAATTATTGAAAATTGCATTGATAAAACTGTGACCCATTCTCCGTGTATTATGGTACGGGAGTCCATAAATTTTCAATGAGTCGGGCAAATTTTTATGCTCAAGGAATCAATTAACTCGAAATAAAACGCAACCTTTGTAAAAACGGCGCCTGACCGACTATTTTGAAGGTATATCAGACTTTCCCGAAAACAGAATTTCAAGATGATATTGCACCATACTACAGGGCGTCTGTGGTGCGTTTATTCGATTGAAATTGTTAAAACTACCTATCCTATCCCATTAGCATCTATAATTCTGTAAGCAATCACATATGTTTTAATTTTAAGTTAAATCCCACAAAAAATATCGTAGAATTTTTTTTTCATCAGACTTGGAAATAACCCTAATATCAATCCGCTCAAAAATGTTTAGTCTATAAAAAAGCGCGGGAAAGGGGCCAGGATTAAAAAAATGCAGCCTACAACTCTGGAAGGTTTCGAAAAAATTATTTGTGATACTTGGCACAGAGAAATTTCTGATATTTATATTAAAACATTGCATAATACTATGCCATTGCGCATTAAAGCACTAATTCCATACAAAGGTGGAATACCTCAATGCAGAATAAATATTTTTATTAAAAAATTGCTTAGATTTAACAAATAAATAGTTTTATTTCATGTACTAAAATATAACTTGTTTATGTCGTATAATAAACCATAATACAATACAAAGTATATGTTTATTATATTACGTTTATAAAGAATGTTTTATGTAGATTTTTAATAATTGATTCCTAGAGTGTAATAAAGTGAATTTTTAAATAAAAAATGTATTTAGGTATAATTTCATCTCTTTTATATTATGCAAACATGACAGTTTTATTTGTTTCAACCATTAGTTTTGAAGTTATTACAAAGTAAAAAGGTATAAGTTAATTTTTCTGCAGTGCGGCTTTTTTTTTTTGTCGCTTAGTGTATATTGTTAATTTGTCGAGCTTTAAATATCAGTCTGATATCATATGTTTGCATTTAAATTATATGGCATGAATATGCCATGTTTTCGACACAATATAGGCAATAGGCATCATGTAAGAAATATAACTTAATTTAGTCATGAAAAAGACACCTTATTTTTACAAGACAAATCGACTCATCAGACAATTCTGACACATGCGGTCACGTTTATGACATTGTTGTATTTGTTGGGATGTCAAATATACATTTTAAGTTGATATACTCGAAAATTTTATTTACTTTTCGTTTAATTATGATGAACTCTGATATTTATAATTTGTTCATATTCCGAGCATTCATAAAAGGTTTTAAATCTAACTATTATTAATTTAGTTTTCTTTCCTAAAATTGTTCTATTTATTATTATTATTATTCAAAATTGGACATAATTATTTTTTAATATCAATTCACATGATTTTAGGAAATTCAGATTATTATAAATTTCAATTACTGCTTTTATATAAAACATACATCAAATGTCTTTTTTCTTATCGAAATTATTCAATTTTTATTTTTATTTATTTATTTATTAAAAAAAAAAAAAAAAAAAAAGTGTATTGTATTTCATCTGAAGTATATATTATATTTATCGATTAGAGAACGTAAAACATTTCTTGTGGTATTTGCTTGTCCTTGTTTCTGCACAATATATTTATTTTCATTAACATTTACAACATGGTATACTATATTCATGTTAAGAGATGCAGATACTTCCTATCGTTCAAAACAGTCGCAGACTGAAATGCAAAAGTTAGTGGACTAACAATATTTCAATTCGAAATATTTTTCTTATCCTTATTTATCAAATATATTTATTAGAAATATTTTCTTGTTTCATATTTCGTGCAAATCCGGACTATTATAAATTCAAAGATCTTCACAATGGAAGTTTATGTGAATTTTTGCTCTATTCTGCTACGTTTAGAAGATCTCATATTTAGAATAATTTAAGAAATATAATTTTTCTTTTCTTTCTTTCTTTTTTTATTAGTGCGCTTCAAAATCGTAATTTCTTTCCTCCGACTCTATTGTTTTCTGCTCTTTAGTGTTTGAAAATATTACTTAAGTCGATTTTTCATAACTTTTCCGTTACAGTCTCTCATTCTTCTATTGTTCGATTATCAACGGACTAGTTACATTTCCTGGCACGTTTATCCCGCATTCTTCGCATAATTCAATCAAATCACCTTTTCGCCCTTTGTTTAGATTAGACATTATCAATACAATTCTTTTTCATGACAGTTACTTAAAGATACTTATGATTTTTTCATTAAAATCAAACGTAACATTCAATTTGGTTATCTTCCGTAATCTTAGTAATTTTTCCGACACTTCTATAATCCAAATTCACCGTTCAATTACTTCCTTTAGACTGATCTTTTTATGCAAATCAATACTAGGCGAGACCCAATACATCTGTAAGATTCACTTATTTAAAAACTTAATCAAGGATTTACACTACTTTTATACACAAATCATAATTGTTTTTCTTCAGTTTCATATAGCATTTATTGACTTTTCTAACAAATAATACTACATATACGTATTAACAACACAATGCTGTGCTCATATAGCACATTAAGTTCACCTAGAACTTAACAGTAAATCCGTTACTTGGTCTTTATTATTACTTCTACGCTCTTCTAGGGATAAAATATTAGATCTCCCGGCTTTTACTGCTATTTTTTCAAATTCTATTTTTTACAAGAAGTATGCGCTATAATCATTTTTGATTCCCCCATGCTCCGCATGTTATTATTATTATTATTATTTATCATGTGTAATATTTAGTCTTTTGAACTTGTTACACACTATAGCCGATTATTTCTATATAATAAGGTTATCCTACACATGTGTATTTTGCATGCTTTAGATTCGATTACTGTTTAGATGAGCTTCCCTTTACGAGAATTATGCGACTAAGGATGTTTCTTAGGTGCATACTTTCTGAAAGTTATTATGTTTTTTTCCCCACATAGGGGAGCTCTCCTAACGAAGACCGTCGAGTATTTTGAGATTTCGTTCAAACTTAATTTAATTTTCTTATTATTTAAATTTTAGGATTCCTCTTTCTGCATTTTGCGCATTGGTTTATATAAATTTTCGTTCTGGCAGCTTTCTCCTCTTTTCGTAGTTGCTTCTTGTTAACTTATTGGTTAAAAAATATATATATATATATATATGCCTGTATGCGTGTGTTGCGTAATCTTCATTTAATTTTTATACTATACAAGATAGAAAGAACTTTCTTCTTATTTTAGTAAACATTTGCTGACTCTGATTCGACTTTTACATACCCGTAAACTATTAATTGTCTGCAACTAACACTTAATGTACACTAAGCGACAAAAAAAAAAAAAAAAAAAAAAAAAAAAAAAAGCCGCACTTGGATATTTTCCTTTTCGCCTTCTACAACCGACGATTTTATAGTTTAAAAAGCAAAATTTCAAACATATTTTATTATGTTGACCTCCACATACACTTTAGCTTTGAGTCCAGTGTTAAAAACAAAATGCAATTGTCAGGAAAATTGTAATTTTAGAAATTATTTCAAAACTGATAAGAATAAGGCAGTTAACGATGCCACAAAAAGCGTAATTTTTTGAATGAAAATCAAAAAATATTTTAATACATGAGATGGCAAAATAATTAAATGTTAATTAAATATTGGTAAAAGGGTTTTTAGCAAGATATAAAATTTTTGGCCATTTAAACTGGAAATTTGGTTTTAGGCGGTCATGTTGTTCATCCAAGCGACATGACCGTAAGTAAAAAAGCCATTGCTTTTAAAATCAGTTTCTATTACATTTAGAACATAAAAGAGATTCAGAAAAAGTGTTTAGCAGCATAATTTCTTTAACTACAGTAAAGCAGCTATTAAACAAAGCAGGTTTAAATGATAGAAAATTTGAAAAAATCCTATTCTTAGTGAAGAGAAATAGGAAAGCAAGACCTCAGGTGGCTAAAAAAATTAAAAAAAAATTAATTAATTATTGATCTGAACTGGTTCTCTTTGATGAGTCAAGTTTAACTTATTTGGAGCTAAAGAAAACAAGCAGACCTGGCTACAAAAATATGACCGACTTAGTTAAAATCGCACTTTTAAAACAGTGACACTTTCTCCGTACATTATGGTACGCAGGTGCATAACTTTTCAAAAAGTCGGGCAAATTTTTATGCTCAAGGGATCAATTAACTCGAAATAAAACACAATTTTCATAAAAGTGGTGTCTGACCGACTATTTTGGAAATATCTTGGACATTCCCGCAAACAACATTTCAAAATGGTAATGCACCTTACTACACGGCGTCTGTGGTAAGTTTATTCACTTCAAATTGTTAAAATTTCTATCCATTCCCATGAGAACCTATAATTCAGTAAATAATCATACCTTTTTGCACTTAAAGTTAAAACCAAAACCCACAAAGGATATAGTAGAATTTCTTCTTTACCAGACATGGAAACAGTCTTTATCGCGATCCGCTCGAAAATGTTTTGTCTATAAAAAAGCGGGGGAGAGGGAAGATGATTCGAAATTTGCAGCTTAACACTCTTCCAGAACTACAAAAAATTATTTGTGATATTTGGCGCATTGAAATTTCCGAAATTTATATTAAAACACTGTATAAAACTATGCCATTGTGCATTAAAACAGTGATTCCATATAACGGTGGAATTAACCCAATGCAGAATATATATTTTTAATAAAAGATAGCTTAGATCTAAAAAATAAATAGTTTTATTTCATATGTTAAAATATGGCTTGTTTATTTCCTATAATAAATCATAATAGAATACAAGGTGTATGATTATTGCATTATGTTCAAAAAGAAAGTTTTATGCAGATTTTAAAAAAGTACTTCGTAGAGTGCAATAAAGTGAATTATTAAATCGAAAATGTATATAGGTATCGTATTTCACCCTTTTGGTATTATGCAAACAAGACAGTTTTATTTGTTTCAAACTTTAATTTTAAAGTTATTACAAATAAAAAAGTTATAAGTCATTTTTTCGGCAGTGCGGCTTTTTTATTGTCGCATAGTGTGTTACAATTTTATATTTATTCTAAGGTTAAAAATTTAAATTTTTATTCCTCATTTTCGTTTACTGTGTTTTAATGTGTTATTTCTTGTTTTAGATGAAATTTTTTTTTATTCTATAAGATATAATGTTACAAAGTAAATATATCATTATACGAGTAAAAAGCAAAATATAAGTATTTGTATCTTCAAGTGAAACTCTATCAAAGAACCCCCTTGGAGTATGAATGTCTCAGATAAAATAGCCTTCTAAACGAAAAAATAAAGATAAAAATATGTATAAATTTCGTCCTCTAAAATACATACATATTTAAAGGAAACACTCTTTTATAATAAATTAAAAATGCGATTGTAAGTGCAAATGTAGTGTAATTAATAATTCTGTAATTACAATATATATATATCGATATTTTTTCTCAAAAAAAAAAAAAAAAAAAAAAAAAATATATATATATATATTTAAGAGACAAAATTTATATGTACTTTATTTTTCTGAAATAACTGTAACTATTATTATCTAACGAACGAAATACAAGCAAAATTTAACTATAACATTTTTCATTTATTTTGATTTAAAAAAACTTTTAAAAAGAAGCATAGTTAAGCCAATTTTTTAATTCAATATGCATTTCTTTCTAGAAGAAAATAATAATACAGTTAATATTCATTAACGTAATCGGATTATTATGATATAGAGTAGAAGAATTTTGTGAAATAAACTTAATTACTAAAAGAAAAAAAAAAGAAAAAATATTGAAAAAACACAAATTTCTCTAATTATTTACAATAAGTTTCATTTCAAATACGTTAT
Source organism: Salticus scenicus (assembly GCA_963930645.1). Lineage (NCBI taxonomy): Eukaryota > Metazoa > Arthropoda > Arachnida > Araneae > Salticidae > Salticus > Salticus scenicus. Next base: position 33,289,802 of record OZ005661.1, read on the forward strand.
TATAGTTTTCCCCTAAACATCATATATTCACTTTATATTTAATTTCAAAATTAGTTATTTTCAGTCATTTCTTCTTTTTATATCTACTTTGAATTATTATACATTTCTAATCTATATATTAATTTGAAACGTGTTTTTCTCTGTCTCCACTAAATTGAGAGAATAGCTAAGTGTAAAAATTTGGTTGAGGTGTCTGAAAAAAGGTCTTGGTCTGTAGATGTGTTGTGAAAAGAGAAAAATATAACAACTCGAACGGTTCCTCAATGTGTGTTTTAACCCTGCCCCACCCCCCTGGGGGGCAGGGTTAAAACACACATTGGCGATTATAACTCAGCTCCAAATTAATTCACGGTAAGAAATTGTACATGGAGAGACTAGACTCGAATACTAAAAAATCAATATCGCCGATTTTAAAATTTTCAATTTTAAAGGGGGGGACAGGGGAAAGTAGATTTGAAGAGGGGGGTAAAGGGAAGGAAATTAGTTTGAGAGGGAAATCCGTTCTAGACCCACACATGTAGCACCTCATTTTAAAGGTCTTGAAATTTCATGTTTATTGCGGATGTTTGTATACAATATAGGGCGCCCCTGGTGGCGAAAAATGGTACTATGGGATTCTGTATTAGGCCCTATCATGTTGCACCTTATTTTAAAGGTTTTGGTATTTCCTGACCGTTGGTGATGATCGTACAGAACATACTGTGCCCCTGGTGGTGGAAAGTGCAACTAAAGGATTTTGCAGTTGACACCACCATGTGACACCTTATTTGAAAGGTCTTGGAAATTCAAGACGATTGGTGATAAAGGTCTTGAAATTTCATGTTGATTGGTTATGTTTGTATACAATATAGTGCGCCCCCTGATGGTTAAAAATGGAACTAGGCGATTTTGCAGTAGTCCCTATCTTGTTACAACTTATTTTAAAGGTTTTGATATTTCCTTACCGTTGGTGTTGTTCGTATAGAACACGCTGTGCCCCCTGGCGTTGGAAAGTGTAACTAAAGAATTTTGCAGTTGACACCACCATGTGACACCTCATTTGAAAGGTCTTGGAAATTCAAGGCGATTGGTGATGTTCGTATACAACATACTGCTCTCCCTGATGGAGGAAAGTGGATTTTGTAGAGCGTGCGTAGCATGTCTTCTATACGGTGCCGCAGCCACAGGCAGAGGTAACACGAGTCAGAGGTTCGTTCGGTTCAAGGTTAATTTTTGAGAATTTTTTCATGTTATTAACGGCCTGCATATACGTGCCGAGTCACGAATCCGAGTTCCGTTGTTTTACAGATGATTATTTTTTGTGTGATGTTTTCATTTAAAAATAGAAATTTAACAAAATCGAGTTAAAGATATAAAACCATACAAATTTAAGATACATTTAAGGTTATTAACATGGGTCCGGACATTGCCGGGCGGGTTCATTCCGTTCCAGGTTAATTTTTTTGAATTTTTTCATGGTATTAGCGGCCCGCGTATGCGCTGCCGCAGGCACCGGGGTCACAAGTTTCGGTTTCAGTATCGTTCAGTATCCACCAGGTATCAGTTTCGTTCGGTTCGAGGTATTTTTTTTTTTTTTTTTTTTTTTACAGCTGATTATTTTTTTTCGCAATGCTTTTATTTAAAAATAGAAATTCAAACAATATCGTGTAAAAGACATAAAATCATACAAATTTAAGGTTCATTTAAGGTTATTATCACGGGCCCGGGCATTGCCGGGCGGGTTCGTTCGGTTCCAGGTTAAATTTGGGATTTTTTTTTAATGTTGTTAGCGGCCCGTGTATGCGCTGCCGCAAGCACCGGGGTCACAAGGCAGAGTTTCGTTCGGTTCGAGGTAATTGTTTTGTTACAGATGATTATTTTTTTCGTGGTGCTTTCATTTAAAAACAGAAATTCAAACAAAATCGAGTTAAAGGTATAAAATAATACAAATTTAAGGTTCATTTAAGGTTCATTTAAGGTATCGTGGGCACGGAAAACGCCGGACGGGTCAGCTAACATATAGTCTTAGTATTAAACGAAATAGGAAATAAAAGATAGCATCTGTTTATTTGGAGTCAGTTTCACGTCACATTGACAGTACTTTGTAGAAAGTGATGTCATATATAGTTTTTCTATTTATAAGCATTTTTCCGACATTCTTTTTTTAAGTGAAATGTCGTAAATTATATTAGATGTTTGAACATGAAGTACATTTAAATAATGATGCGACGATTTTTGAAACATTACGGTAAATAAAGTGATCGTCGAATTTGACGGGTTCCAGCTAGTTAATTATTTGAAATGCAAACTGCACAGTCATAAAATACATTAAAACATCAGTGATAAAAAAAAAAAAAAAATGTTTATAATTAAACTTCCAAAAGTTTCCTCAAAAACAGTTTAATTATTATTTACTATTAATACAAATAATTTAATTACTATTTACTATTAATGCAAAAGTTTAATTACTATTTATACTATTAATTATCATTTTCTATTATTACTATTAATTACTATTTACTTTTAATAAAATTACTATTAATTACTATTTACTATTAATGCAAAATAATATATCGGGTGTCCCATAAGTCATACTATAATTATAATTACTACTGTTACTAAAAATTACTAAACATTACTATTTACTATTACTAAACTATTATTACTATTTACTTTTAATGCAAAATAATATATCTGGTGTCCCATAAGTCTGTAGTTATTTAAAATTCATAAATTTAAAGGAATTGTTAGAATTGAAAACGGTATGCGATAAAGTTTTACTCGTGAAAAGATTTTTTTTTTTTTTTTTTTTTTTTTAATTAAAAAATAATTATAACTTTCGTCAATAGAGTGAATTGCATGGATCCGTAACGAAAAATATGCAAATCAGAATCTTGTAAATTACATGGTTTTACGACTAGCGCATCTTTTTTCTTATTTTCCCTCCTACTTGGACCTAAATGGAGTTTTATAACCGAAGCTGTTTTGGTGAATAAAACGTTATTTGTGAAGATGTTTTCCCTCAGGTATGAACCGCCGACAGTAGCTGCAGTTAGCAGAGTGCTTTGACTCATTTGCAAAGTATAGTTTCTGGTGATGGTGGACACATAGAACAGGATTTGCATGCCTGTAAATACTTGCATACAAATAATACATTTTTTTCCCGGAAATATGTGATTTGATCTCATATACAGCGCCCTCTATCGAAGAAAATTTTAACATTTTGTTTTCTTTACAAAAAAAAAAAAAAAAAATATCCGCATGCAAAAAAAAATCCGCAATTTTTTCGCAAACCGCGTTTAAATCTACCAATTCCTTCATTTTTAATGAATTTTATAATTGCTTACAGACTATGGTGGCCACCCGGTGTAATATTTTGTTTTACAATATTGAAGAGGAAACAAATTAAATTAGTCCTATGCATTTCCTAGTCTTATGTATTTTATATAAAAAAAATATTATATCAAAATGTTTTCGGAGTTATGACATTTTTATTAGAAAGACGACACAAAACAAGAATAAGTAATAACCTAGGAAACTTGTGACATGTGAAACAAAATATTTTCTTTCGGGGCAGATCATATGTGTATCAACGAGTATTATTAAATTGCGAAAATTGGAATACGAGAAAATAATTTTTATACAAACAAAATTTATTTAGTTTTTATCAGATATATATACATGTATATATATATTACATCAAATAATGAATTTTTTATGTATTGTAAATTTTAATTATTGTCTTATTTAAACCATCAAAAAATTCGTAAATTAAATATTCCTTTTTAATTGAATGAACATTAATCTGTAAAATTCAAATGAGCAACAGGGAAAAGTGCATATACCGTCAATTATTTTGTATTATATAGGTTATTCCGCACTGTTTGTATTATAGTTGTAAAAAACGTATTTCTAATGAAAATAATTATAATTATGTATACACAAATACGTAATCTGATACATTTAATCATATAACGAAACGTATGTAACTATAGCGAAGTGACAGTTAACATTTAAATTCTATCCGAATTCTAGAGGATATTTTATGACGTTACATGAAATGGTTGAAATAAAAGCAAATAGTATACCGCAAGAAAAATACATGTTTTCAAAGCACATCATATAAATACACTATAAAGAAATTGAATTTTCTAAATGAAATGTTATACTAAATTGTCTCTACATATAATAACAGAAGATGTGTGTGTGTATGTGTGCCCGTCTCTTTGCAGGAAAACGACTAATCACAGTGTTAAAGAATTATACTTGGAGGTCCGCACTGATCTCTCCTGTTGAACTTCGAAGCCCAATTTTTGTTATTTCGATTATTTTTTTTTTTAACTTAATTAAAATCTGTATATTTCTAAAACGATCGTCTCTAGAGAAATAATTGTAAATCTAAAGAGACTTTCCGTGACAGTCGATTGTAGCGTGAAGCTAATAATTCGAAGACAGTGATTCGATCTTCGAAATGGCAATGCATAATTTTTTCCAGATAATTATTTGAAAAATGCCAGTTAATAAAAGAAAGTCTTCCAGTGTTCTCAAAGTGCCCTAAACCCAAATTACGATGAGAAAGTTGTAAAAAACAAAGTAAAAATTAGAGGTATGTTGGTCACTTTTTAGTTAAATGGCCGATAGCAGAGTTTCAAAAATTTCCATGTTTCTATTTTGACCTCTTCTGATGCACTTCGAAGCCTTATTTTCATTTTTTTTACTTTAAAATTCATCAATTTTATATTCAGTTGGGAAGACTGTCTGGTGCTGCCACCTCTTTTTATAGAGTGAATATTATAGTCAGTCTGTGAAGGGATGTTTCGAAAAAATAAGAGCCGCGCAAATTATCGCCCAGTTAGCGTCTAAATTGAAATGTCTGGCTAACTCGCAAATGCAAGCAATCATGACCCGGAACTTATATAGATCAGGCGGGGAAGGTTCTGCCGAATACAGCGTGGAATCGAAATGAAGCTATTTAAATGAAATTTGGTTTTATTTAAAAAATAATCTAAAGCGTAGTGATTATTATTATTATTATTATTTTAATTCTTTAACTGATAGCATTCTAACTTATATTCCGTAAAACTGTTTGTATGAAGAAAATTATTATTAAAATAAAGTGGTGTGGAAAAAGGGGGGATATTAACAATTTTATGAAATATTTGTTAGAATGTTGTAAGGAATGAAACTCTAATATAGTGAGTAGCGAAGAAGGTGAAGCCTGCTAGTAAAAGAATGTTAAAATAATTTACTACTTTAGGCATAATTTTGGAATTATATATTTTAAATGAGAAAGTATGTGTAAGAGAATATTTAGTTTCTGTTTCTCTTTTGTATTATGAGGCATTAATCAGCAAACATATTTTACACGTAAGGAATACTGCTTCACAGATACGAAATATACACATACGAAATATAAAGACAATCAATTTCATGTAAGTAAAGTTTCAAGCAAATTTGTGCATTAATATGAATTACATATTTTAAATTTCCTTCTTTTATATGCATTATAAATAAAGAAATTACATCATAACATAATCAAATTATTATTATTTTTTTTAAACGACATCAATATTCGTAATTTATAGTGTAGTTCTGAAAAGAAAGATAGATTTTAAAATGATTAATTTCTAAATCTTGTTGAAAAATTTCAGTTTTGCAAAGCATAATTCTAAAATTAAAGAGACAGAGCTCTAAATTCTAAAATACTGTAGCTAGCAAGAATAAAATTTCAGCGTAATTCTCATAATGTCAAACGTTCATTTGAGAATATAATGTCATAAAAAAATTAAATTTAAATTCAATGTCTTTTACCAAAATTACGAAGCTGGTATGTGTAAAGAGAAAATAGAAAATATTTTATCTATGCTACGTATAGCTGTTTACTACATTATTAAATTTTTATCTATGCATAAAATGCATAAACTATTTTGTTAATGAAATCGGCATATTTTGTATTTCAGTTTCGAAAAATAACTGTATTTAACGACTAGTCTTCTAAGTTCATATAATACAAAAACGGAGCAAAAAATAAAATATTTGTTTATTTGTTTATCTTTACATATGACTGCGCTTTAAATTATAGCCATTCATGTTAAGCACAAAATGCAAAGTGTTAAACAAGCTTAAATTATTATGTTTAATTAAGAAAATATAAATATTTCCAATATAAAGATTATGTTTTTGTTGAAAAGTATATAAATCTACCAGAATTTATACCATAATAACAAGCAAATAAATTTAATAATGGCAGTAATATTTGGATTCAATTGAGTAACATACATATATTGACATTCTATAATAATGTTATAATGCGATATTCAACTTCATTTTTTCAGTATTTTAAGGTGGCACAAAATAAAAGTATATCAGTTGTTCTATTACTTAGTCATTTTTACACAAATTATTAAACAAAATATTGAAAAAGTAATTATTTTCCAAGACGTTTCAGAGGTTACTTATTTTCCTGGACTGGATTCGAAAATGCACATATAAAGTTATCACGAAAAAATAAATAAATAAATAAATAAAAGATACAAAATAATATTTATAATGAAAGAAAATAGAATTAACATAGAAACAGGCATTTTTCTAAAAATTGTCCAATCGCTTTTAGAAAATTAGAAAACATGGAAATCCATCAGATAACTTAAATCTTTTTTTTTTTTTTTTTTTTTTATAAATCCATTTTATGGTTTTCCTCCTCCAACAAAGAAGAAAAAAGAAGAAAAGTTGAAAAAAAATTCTGTTTACGTTCTTTGTAAACAGAATTTAATTTTTTACGACAGAATTTATTTTAATCTATTCTTCCTTATAAAGACATGCAGTAACTGTATTTCATCTCCTAGCATCTTGGTAATTTTATTCATTTCTTAAGATTACGTTAGTATAGCTTTAAAAAACGAGCTCCTTGGCGGGCTTTTTGCATTTTTGTTGTCATTTTGGCAACAAATGAAAATGGGTATCGCAGTTGCGTAAGTAAACATCTTGGAGAGAAACATCCGGTTCTAAATTTTGGTGCCGAATTTCAAATTTAACCAAGAGGTCCGAGTATTTTTACTGCTTTAGAAATACTTTTCTCAATTTATTTTAAATTTTTTTTAACTTAATGGAAAGAGAAAAAGGAAAAACATTTTTTAATTGGTCTAAATGTACAAAACATCTCCAGGTAAAATATTATCCGTTTTCCGTTCTGTTTATTATTAGAAAGAAAATGGCTAAAGTAGTTTTTCTTATATCATTTACATCTCTATAAATTAAATTATTTAGTACCATTATATTTCATTCTTAACGCGCAATTTTTATTTTCTAAATTAAATATTATCTAAATCTTAAAAAATAAAAATAAATAAAATAAATAATAAATAAATAAAACAGTTCAATGTGCAATACAATAAATGGCGACAACGTAAAATCTCTGTCTTAAAGAAATATTTCCATCATACTAATAATAATTTTCAACTGAATGTAAACAAAGAGAACTATTGAATTTTGTATTTACATGAAAATATTACTACTCATGCCGCTGTTAAAATAAATAAAATTTGAAATAATTCATAAAATATTTATGAATAAATGAATACGTAAATGTCTTTTAACCAGATGTCAAAAATAAACAAATGCTTTATTTGTAAATTCACAATAAAACAGAACGATAACACTAAAAGCAGTTTTAAAAGTAGGCATTTTTCTTTAAAGAACGACAAAGCAGATACTGTACTTTAACTGAATGAGATTTTATAGGATGATGGAACACCATTTCAGCTTTCCTCTGTAACACTTTCTAAAGTTTATATCAATATAAATAGAGAAGATAAAAGGGCATTATACAGATGATGATGATAATGCACGTAATAATATAAAATGTTACGTTTCCGGAACAAATTTTACAAAGACTGAATCTTAAAAAAACTTTCAATTTACGTGTTTATGAACAAATGACGTTATAAAGAGCTGTTTTAAGGAAAAAAAATCCTCCTTAATCGATTTTTTCTAGTATCCTTTCGTATAAAATAGTAAGAATAGAAAGAACTGCACATATATTTTATCAGAAAAATGTTTTATAAATTGAATTGTATTTGGAGTCTTAGTCAGTTCATTGAAATATGAGGGGGAAATATTTATATTAAATTTTGTTAAATTTATCAATAATTATTTTTTAACTAAATAAGACTTGTATTTTAAATACTGAAAAATAATATTAACAAGTGATATTTAAGTAAATTTAACCACACAAAAGGGCACTGTCCTTACTCGTTCCGCTCATCAACTCCCGAGGAAGGCTTCGCCACTGCCTGACTCGCTTCGCTATTTAACCCCTTTGGAACTCTACCCACCTATTCGCAGTTTTGCTTTTGACTGAATAAGAATTTTAGTAGTGCATAACACAAAGCAAAACCGGAACAATATTATAGAAATCCCCATATTTGGTGTCATATTGAAACGCACTGTCGAAGAGAGCTACTACCTTCTGCCCTTTGAATTACTGCATAAAGAACGTACGGCATAAAGAACTCATTATTAATGTTCAGTGATCAAGTTATTAAAAAACACTTCAGTATTGTACCGCTGAAGCAATAATTTCCATATATGCTCGATCGGTCGCCCTCTTTCCTTCGAACAAATTACGCGAGACCCAAACATTTGCTCTATTTACTTTAAAATTTGCGGCAATTGTTCTTAGATGATATACCAAGGTTGGTTAAGAGTGTTTAACTGGTTCTTGAATGTTTGAAATGGACTTACTTCCCCTTCCGCCCTTAACATATCATTGTCCAAAGTTGTTTGTTTTCTTGATCGACACGAGTCAGAAAACTGAAAATAACAAATTTGGTCAAAAAAAAAAAAAAAAAAAAAAAAAAAAAAAAAATCACATTTTAAAGGTTTAAGGCTTTTGAATGCACTCACAAGTTATTTCTGTAGTAACTGTTGCATTACTACCCTTTCAAAACTTAAAAATCATACCGTACCGGATATATACCTCTTCTTTTATTTGGTTAGATATTTCACTATAAATTGAAAAAAAAAATTAATAATTTACCAGTATTCAAGTATCTCTAACCTTGAAATGACTTTACCACCAGTTTTAGCACACTATGGGCTGATAAATGAAAATAGAATATCGACATGCGAAAAAACGATATTAATATCTGGTCCCCCTAATAGTAGGTCAAATATCAGTAACTAATTTTTTATGGAAACAGAGAGAGATTCCTTATATATTGACCATTTGTCGATACAAATTTAGTACATGACCCGCTTGGCGGCTTTTAAATTTTTGTCACTATTTGGCAGGATTTTTTTTTTTTTTTAAATAATTTCTTCACTGATGGAAAAAAATATACCGCCTTTCTCTAGAATGAATAAGTGGCCATTTTCTAAATCCCTTATCTAGAAATATAGATTTCCGAGCTATGCGCGTAAGCCACGCCAACAAACTGAATGGACGAAATTATCGACAATTTCTAGTGAACAAATTTCTAGATGGTGAAACAATATTCCGAATAATCTAAATATTCTAAATCATTTGTATTGCGAAAAGTTCTCGCTTGATTTTCAAGAATTTGTTAATAAACCAAGATTATAGTTGCTGAAACACGCCTCTTGTAGTCTCATTTACTTGCAGAGATTTTTAAATAACTTTGCCTTTGAGAATACAGGCAAACGCTCTAGAATTCTAATAGAGCTTCTAGAACTCGCTTTCCAATGGGACTAGAGTTTATAAGGATGACATGGAACTATTTTTCCCAGAGCCACAACTTAGATTCTCGATGTCAGTTACAGAATTGTTTCTCATTGTTGTTAAAAAAAAAAAAAAAAAAAAAAAAATCAATTACCTATTTTTTCTAATTCCTATTCTTTTTAGTAATATATTTTTCAGTTACATTAGGACAATATATAATAACCTCTGTATATTTCTAATGTACAGCTAGTTTTAAATTGCCCTTGAAACAGTAAATATGCTTTTTTTTTCTTTTTTCATATGATCTAGTGAGACAGTAGAAAATAAATAATTTACGTGATTATTGTAAATATTTGATTATTGTAAATATTATTACTATCCTTATCATTATTTGTTATAAAGTTTCAAACAATAGTGCTGATCAAAAATATGTTATGGATTTTAATATGTATATATATTTACAATTTTTACTTACATTATATTTTGTGTATATAGATCGTATTTAGTTATCTTAGAATTTAGAAGTTTAAAAATTAAATATATATGTACGATTTTTTAAAGTAAAACAGTTTTTATAACGTGAAAGCGGATATAAAAGAATTTGAAAGCAGATAGTGATTTCCCCTAACATCTACAAATGCAACCGTGGACTACGTGTTATTATACTTGTGGTTTCTTTTTATTTAGATAACGTAAATGTATATTTCCCAATCATTTCTTATACATAACACTAGATTTTTATACGAATGACATTGAATCCCCGAAGGATTTTTATAATAGAATTTCACTGAAAGATTCATAGCCCCTGTAAATCTATTTCAGAATAAGTACATTTGCCATTTCACATTCCATCCTTTTTCATTGAATCTTTTCACTTTTAGAAGAAAATTCGAATATGAAAATTTAGTGAAAGAAAAAATTGAATAAATGATTTAACAAAACTTTTCGGTATGCATAATATATACGAAATAATAAATTCGCTACATAAAAAGACACATTTTACTTTCGAGTTATGATTTGTTCAGTTTAAGATATTTTTATGTTATTAGCAGAAGTTAATACCCGCATTTCATTAATTGTTATTTAATGACATTTGGATTCATAAAATATGAAAAGAAAGTTAAAAAAAAAAAAAAGAAAAAAAATTCTGTTATTTAAAAAATAAAAAAAAAAATCTTTACAAATTTTTGCATTTTATGATCGTGTACTTTATATATATATACATAAGATTAATTAAACATATAGGGAGAGTCTCTAAAAAATGTGGTTATAAGCGCATAAAGTTGAATGAGTGTAAAATTATTAAATTTCTCGAGAAAAAAAAAATATATTTAATAATGCCAATTCCACACTGCTGTCGTTACCTAATGTTTTCATTTTAGTAATTATTTTTTTTGTCAAACATGACCAAAATAATTACATTTCACACACATACATACATACACACATATATACATATACAATGTTGCAAAATTTCATTTAATAATTTTAACTGATACATATGTTTTTTGGTGTGTTGAAACCGAAAATTAAGCCAGATTATCTCTATTGCGTATATATTTTTGCGAGTACGTGTCAATCGACACAATTTCTTCCTTGTCTCTTCCACCAATCTAATTGTATGGTAACATTTTATTAATAGTATGTTTCCTTGATTAATTATAATTAATGGAATGAAAAAAGTGTATGACCAATGGTAAAAGAAAAAAAAAACTTTTTTACTCCAATGTTCCAATATATATATATATATATATATATATATATATGTACTTTTTTTTTGAGGAGAACTTCAGTCTTGTATTTTTTTTTTTTTTTTTTAATTTTATTGAACATGATTCTGTCTTAATATTTCTGTATAATATAGGAGATAGACTTTGAAAGTCGACTGAATTTGCCTTAGAATACTTTCAGATCACATTCTATCATTCGGGTACGCTCCAGGTCGCGGTATTTGAACTAGCTTTTCGGAGTTTTCTCCGAAACTCGCATGAATGCAGGCTACACCCCCCCCCCCCTAGACTAGACAGACCCCCATGGAGGGCCTTTCCCATTAAGCTGTGTTCAAACTTTTGCAACGAAGCAGAGCGGCAAAGTCATAAATTATCCATTGTCCCAAAGTGACCCTTGAAATTTTGCACATGTTTACGATGACGGACATTACTTTTTGTTGCTCTTTTACAAAATATACCCAAGTTCTCCATGCAATTATTGCAGTAGGAAGTTTGTCAGCCGAAGAAATCTCTCTCCATTTTCGCGAAAAGCCAAATCACACAAAATCAAAGAAATCTCAAAAGATCCGCACTTGACGCTTTTAGTTGCCAGTGTTTGAAAGCAGCTTTGGGCGCAGTTCTTTAGTGTAGGCAATTGACCTTAACACCACATAGCTTTCTGGTACGGGAATAGCATAGAATTCTATACTGCTCAAGTAATTTCTGTTTATGATTTGAAGAAATCATAGATTGACTTCCCGAGCGTTTAATTGTCCCATAAATTGTCATATATTTGGCAGACAATCTCTAATTATACTAAGAGATCTTCCTATTTTACGCGCGAATTCTATGAATGTTTTCGATTGTCACTATAAACTCCAGTTAAATAGTTTTTGCTTACATATAATTGCAAATTACGAGGCAAAATAGCTTAAAATTAATAATAAATAAATAAAAAATAAATAAATAAATAATAATAATAATACTTTTTCTAACGAGAAAAGAAACATGGTTTTATAATTATTTGCAGCATTATACTTTTCAAATATGCGACTATTAAAAAGCATGCATAAAACGCGTCTCTTTTTTCCTTTTTTTTTTTTTTATATATATATATATATATATATTCTCCTATCTGAAGTGATGGATCTCTACATAAATACAAATCACTTTTACAAATATTTACTGGACCATAAAGAAATTAGAGTATTAGAGGTTTACCTCTAACTACTTTCGTACTCCGATTCAAATCGGAAATAAACAAGGGCGATTTTATTTCCGAAAAAGAATTGTCCTTGTTTATTTACAACCAAAATCGGTGAGCGATTAGTATGTGGAGTCTGTGGGCTCTTTATGGAAAAAAAAGATTCAATTAAAGAAAAATAACAATAAAGAGCTTAAAATTCTAAACTGAAATTAATTTTAACGGTCCACATTTTTTTTAGGTATCGAATATTTCCATTTGACTCTTTTGCTATCAATAAGACTGAGCTTCAAAACTTTCTATATAGCATAGACATCTAACTCTCTCTCTCTCTTAATTTAATGAATAATTCTACAAAAATTAAAGAAAAAATAATTTACAAACAATAATTATTTGTTTCGTAAACGGATGGCTGTTAAAATTGCACGTTATGACGAAGTTTCGGTTTATTTCCCGATCTGACCTCTCTTCATCTTCATGTATTAGTTTGGTCAGTGCATTAAAGTTACATTTTGTGAGTATTTTGTTTTTGTTCGTTATCGTTTATTAGACATTATTTAGTGATAACGAGCACTTTAAGATTAAAACAGTAGCACATCACAGTAATAATTCTAAATTTTAAAAGCAATGGATTTTTAAAATTTATTTGCTTCAATGTATACACGTTTTGGAGTTACACTGATCATATAACAGAAGGTTATTAAATATATATATTAAGCCTAAAAAATATTACCATTTTTAATTTCACAAATGTAAATTTGAAACAGTCAATGGTTCACATGATATATAATTGAGAATGAAATGATGCATAATATTCCTAAATTTTAAAAACGTTGGGAAATTAATTATTCCCATATGACAAAGAATAAAGTTACACAACTGCTATTTTTAATATTTTACAGAAATTAAGTATGTTAGTTTATACCAGCGGGATTAATTTTCAAAGATGGAATGCTATTAACTGCTGGGTAACAGAAACTGTGTCACTTTAATAGTTGACTTAAGGGTGAATTAAATTAAATATCATAGCGAAATATCGATGTACAATTGCTTGTCACAGATTAAAAATAAGAGATATTCTTGTCAAATTAATAGGCTTTAATTTTTTTTCTCTGAAATTGATATGCATTAAATAAATAAATAAAAAAAACCCATGAAATTAATTGAATACATGAAATTTATGAAATTAATTGAAATGTAAATATTCCTTGTGTGTACAAGTTCTTACATTCGCAATTGAAATATAAGAAAAAAAAATTAAGAAAAAGATTAGGATAAAAGGAACCTGAAACGACTTTACATGTAGATTATTCTGATGATTGTTTTAAAGAAAAATTATTTTTAAAAAATGCAGGGTTTTTTCTTTTTCTTTCTTTCTTTCTTTTATTTTTTTCTTTATTTTTTTTCGCACCTATGTTTTTAATGTCTCTTTATTTTATTTTTACTTTTTACGTTTGAACTGCGTTAGAATTTTTTTTTTCCGTGTATATAAAAAAAAAGTATGATGAAATACAAAAAAAGTTACAAAATAATTCATTGAAACTAAACATTCTTAAGACTATTAAGAATGTAATAAAATGAACATTACATTTTTAAAACTTTCAGTAAATCGAATAAGATTAGTTAAAAAAGCATATGCTAAATGACATTTACCTATCATAAACTCCGTTTTCAGCGAACATTATAAGATGAATACGCTAAACAACTTCTAAAATTGTTATTATTATTATTATTATTTTATATTTCCAAATATTTAATAAATTTTATGATATGAAGAATAAAAGTATCAACAAAATGTTCTTAAATAACATTTGTGAAACTATAAGGAGAAAAATACGATATGCCAATTAGAAATATTATTGAACTGTGCCGATGACTTTAAATAGTTTGTAAAGAAATGATACCTTTTATGATTTCAAATGTTCCTTCACCTACTATATTTCTAAAATTGAATCAGATGTTGCATGGCTGTTTTTAAAGAATATTTTGTACTTTTTTTTTTTTTTTTTTAAATATGATGTAAAATGAAATGAAGAATATTTGTGTCTTACGATTAATATAATCGTTAATAAAAACCTTAAATGTAACGTAAAGAAAAATTCCGAATCCCGTGTTCTGAATTCATGGATTAATATGAATTAAAGTCTTCTCCAAGCTATATATTGAAGATTTCGTATGTTGAAGACGGGCTGTAAACTTCTGCTTGAAATTTCAATGTTATTAGCTATTATAATGATGGGCTGGAGTGTCTTTTATGACTATTTCTTCAATTTAACTTTAATGATTTTCAATTTTCTTTTCGTTATATATATATATATATATATATATATATATATATTACTTATGATGTAAAACGTTCAGGTTGTAGCAGGGTGTGCTACTTAAATAAAATTCATTGTACAACTAGGGGCTTTACAAGTGCTTGTATGATCAAATTCAGTCTTACAATAATTGAATAAATGAGTTCAAACTCTTCAAAACATGTTAAACTTAATTAAATTTCTTTTCTGAATTAAACACAGACAATTATTTGTATTTTTTTTTTTTAACAATTACCATTTGAATTAAAATAATAAGTGTCACTAAGATTACGCCTAATTTAAAGGGAGAAATTCTGCATCCTTCAAGTAAAATGGTTAGTAATAAAATAAACTTGAAACAAGTAGGTGTAAAGTAAACAAATTTTTCTTATCTTATTTAATGCAAAAAGAAATAACCAAAGAAGTTTGCATTGCTAGTATATACAAGTAAAACTAATTTAATTTGAAACTTCGGCATATGACAGCTTGAAATATTTGTAGTTCAAGAAAAAAATATTGTAACGTCGTAACACAAAATTGAATAATAGGAGAACCTATGCATAATATATGGCGGAAAGTGTGAAGAATCTGTCAGTTTAGAGGCTGTTAACAGAGGGCAGCATCACCCAATTCCGAGACTTTTTTATTCTGATTTGAGAGTTGCGTGGAAGGATCCTGTTCTTGTCTACTACTACGCAAATGCCAGTCGTTCGTACTTAAGCCGTCTTGGGAGCATGATCCCCACTAAAAACAATCTGAAGATATTTTTGAGAAAATTGTATTTTCTTAAGACTTTCTTCAAATATTTAAAAATATTTTGAAGATTTATCTTTTTCTATAAATTATCTTCAGAAATTTTGATGACATTATAAAGAAATTTTGTAAATTTTCTTAAGAATAGGCCAAATAACTTAAGATATTCTGCAGATTTTTTCTAAAAATACCTGCAGAATATCTTGAGATTTTTTTTAGTGGGGATATTAGTAGAAGACATCCAACCATGCGGTCTTCTGATTCGGAAATCAAAAAGGAATCTTTCCAACAACTTTGTTTCATTAGAATACTTTTAAGTGGTGATTAGTACTGCACATTATCAAATCTAAATCATAAAATTCATTTTGAATGCAAATTCGAATTTTGAAATATCAGATTAATTTTAGAACGTTCTATATTTAATTGAATTGTTAATTAAAAACCGACGGCTTTATTGCTGACGTAGAAAGCTTATTTTAAAGGTTTAAAATTAAATATAATCATTATTGCATTCTGTACATCACTACATTGCATTTACCTTGCATATATCATTAAAGGAATCAGAATAAAAAAAATAAAAATAAAAAAAAAAAACTGGGCAGGTGACGATTTTTTTTTTAATTAATGCTAAGTTTGAGTAACAACAATTCTAAAATCCTACAAAAAGTAATTTTTCATTGAAAAATCATTTACGTCTTTGAATTGTATCTCCTTTATAATTAACTGTTATGTATTAAATATGTTTTTATGTAATTTTATATGTATACTCAATTCTTTTCGCCTTTACACTTTTTAATAACAGTATTTGTTTAAATTATTATGAAGCGATAACGAAACTTTCTTGTATATTTCCCTGCACAAATTCACGCAGTTCAAATTAGTTATTAAAAATGTATTGCGTAGTATATGCAGGCGATTCTCACACCAAAGAAATACTATAGTTAAAGTCGAAAGAAAGTCAATTTTCTGTCCTACTGACAAGATATGACGAAATTCTAAGTAATTCTGTGTGTAAAATATTGACAGGAACAGGAGACAGGGTACCAGATAAATAAGCACAGAAAGAAAAAAAAAATCTTTGACTGTAAAGGAAATAATAAACTAAGCGAAAACAGTTTTCTTGCCATATAACATACCGCAACCAGTTCATGAAAGAAGCAAAACGAAAGTATTCCTATATATATAAGAAAGGAAATCGATATTTTGCGACAGTATAACCAACCAATAGAACTAGATGGAATTTATAAGAATCTTTAAAACATTGTTAATTGTGATTCTGTTGAAACTCTTTGATATGACTATTGGAAATTTTGCATTTAAATCACATTACCTTATTTTTATCTATATTTTCCATGACTACCGTTATTCGATTTCCTTTTGACTAATTTTCCACAATCTGCACAATTTTATTATTTGATTGAACCGCCGCATAATCTGATCCTTTTGTTATATGCAGAGGCACTTTCGTTTCACTTCTCTTATGCACTGATGGCGGTACGTTAAATGCTACCAAAAGAGCCTGCTATTTTATTGTTTCGTTTGGTGTTCAAGACATTGTTTAATAATCCTGTATTTATTTAACTATGTGCCCAATTAAACCATATTTTGTCATATACTACTGGTTGGTTGGGTTTTACGTCGCACTAGTGCTGCGCAGATCGGCAATTGGCGATGGTCTGGGACACACCCCTAGAGGTTGTCCGGAGACATGCCATTACAATTTTGATCCTCCACGAAAGGGATGGCTCTCCCGCTTCGGTGACCCCCAGAGGTATAATTTTTGATGGGAACATGGAGGACATTGCGGCCACGACAGATTTTACGTGCATCAGCCACCATTAGTGTACACGACGGTCTTTGGCCAGCTCGAGTACCGAACCCGCAATCTTCCAATAACGAGGCCGGCACTCTACCAACTGAGCTACCGCTGCCCGTCATATACTACTAAATTAAAATTATTAAAATGCCACATGTTGGGCGATTTGCATACCAACTTCATAGGCACAAATTTATTTGAATGTTCTACTACATATAAATGTTTGTGAAATACTGTGAATTAGTTCTTGAGCTAGAGATGATAGAATTGTTTTGTCACATACACAAAAACATACTAACAGATATTTTATAAATTTGTCAAATCGTATTCTGGACTTCTCAAAACATGTAAATCCATCAAATAATAATAATAATAATAATAATAATAATCAAAAAATTTCACGACTTGAGTACTGTCTTTTATCGACTAAACAAGAAATTAAAATGTTCTTTTTACATTTTTTTTATTAAAATTCTAAAATTAAATAACACGAGGATAATCATAATTAAAAATAATTTTAAAAGCGTTAAAGCGTTATGTATATTATGCGAAACGAAATTATCACAAAATGCATATCACAAATCATAAAATATATCAATCATATTATTTTAATAAAAAACATATTTGGAATTTAAAATAATGTATTTCGTTATCAGCTGTACGTAATACATTTTTATTGTTATTTTCACACAAAAAACAATGAGATGCTCACTGAATTTAAATGTCGTTCTTAGGGTTCACAGAAACGTGTTAGCCATCGAAGCCATAAATTTTGCGTTTCATTTATTTTATTTTATTTTTTTATTCTAAGTGAATATTTTTCTTCCAAAATGCCTCTTTAGCTTACTATGAATCTAAAAAAAGAAAAAAATTTACTAGAATAGTAAAGTTTCTTCTTTACGGAAAAAAATATACATACCTACATTTAAAAAAAAAAAAAAAAAAAAAAAAAAAAGAAGGAAGAAATCGAAATATGCTTGTATTCAAGTAAAGTTTTAGATTTAAAATATATATATATATATATATATATATATATATATATATATAAGAACCGGTTTAAACACTGCTGGTGTGACTGAGAATGTTCTTAATATAGAAATTATTTAAAATGAAGCATGTGAACTTCAGAATAATTATTATTTACTGTTATGAAAATTTACTCACACACATATATGAAAAATAGAATAAGAAATATACCAATCGTATGCATTGTAAAATATATTCCATTATTCTTACTTATTTCATCATTTATCTTTCGACATTTAAAATTTGTCTCAGATATTAAAAACACAACTCAAAATTCATATTGAGCATTTTTCACTTACAAATTAAATTAGATTCGTAAGAAAGCATCAATTTCGATATTTTACGAGGACTTGTGTACCAACCAATCCTAATAAACTTATTCTTTGTTTAATTTTCTTTATGAACCATCTTTCTGCTCATCTTACTAATAAAAACGTTTCGTTATGGACAGTATAAAAATATTAAGTAATTTTTAGTTTTAATATCTTCACATTGAATATAATGGGTTTAAATTCTTATTAAATTTAATTAAAAAAAAATACATTTTTAGGCATCCAGACATAACTATGAAAATATGTTAGATATAATATCTTAAGAGTGATCATACAGTGTAATGTGTCTAAGTTCTTTTTAGTCAGAATTGTTTAGTTAAAATACATAAGAAATCTCAACAGAGCATTCAGTGGATTGTGGTGGTCCCTATATAAAGGCCACTGCCGTCATTTATGCTTTTAGTTTGAAATATAGAGGAAGGCATATCACACGAGCTATTTACAGCTGTAAAATTATTTTATTTGACGTTCTAAAAAAATATTTAAACACTTATGCTCCATTAAAACCTGCTTTCAGTATCTGTATGGTTTATCTCATTTTTGTTACGTGTTTATTGTTAATAAATATACTAAGCATATTTTAAGAAAATTCTTTCCTCAACCGAAATGTATATAATTTAATTTCTTGGACCCTATGCACAAACCAGTAGTTCAATTTATGTTCTTTTTTATTATGTAGAAATTTCCAAAAACTATATTTATAGCTTTACTTTTAAAAATTGATACTAAAAAAATCCCATGTAATAGTCATATGTATAGGTTACAATTACAATATTTCTTGTATAATATCAAAAAATGTTAAAATTTAAAAAAAAATAATAATAAGGTGTAAAATGCTAATTGAAGACACAATGAAAAGTTCACAACTCATTAAGGATTTGAGATAATATAAAAATTCAAAATATTTCGGATTCATGACAGTTTTCATTGGCTAAAAGCTTGGTTTGCATATTTCTTAATGTAGGCTAAGGTTAGATTTGCCTCACACCATGGAGCATTTGTAGATTGATCTTTTACTGTGGGATCCAAACCGTGTGGTTACAGGAATTTTTATTTCCAGAAGAAAAAACCTGCTTACGATCTTGCTAGACCATGTTTGAGAGAGGCCTAGAACACAGCTAGGGCAAAGACTGTAGTTTACTTTAAATATCAAGAGATACAAAGAAATCATTGCATTAGATTGTTTTTAAAAAGATAAATTGAAAAAATAAAACAAAATTAAAATAGAATATATTAAACTTGGACAAATTACATTTCAGTGACAGAAAAAAATAAGTCAACTGATATAGTTTAACAACGAACACTATATATAAAAACAGATTATATAATAGCGGACACTAAATTTTCATCCTTTTTACTTTAAGGGTAAGATTGTTAAAATATAGGAAGCTCCTATTTTTTAAAAGCCAAATATTTGTAGTTTTTACCTCAACAGTTTCAAAAATTTAGATATAATAGTGCCTGAGCAAAATGAGGTCAACTTTTATTTAAGGTAGGGGAGCGACATATGACTAGTGTTCCTAAGGTAGCCTATCAATTAAAAGAAGTTTAATTTTACTTTTTAATCACAAAATGACACTACAGTATTATAAATCATGTATCTCTAGGGTATGTGACTGAATTTGAAGAGATTATCTTGGTTCACTGCCATTGTATGCAGTGGTTTCACTTTAGAGGTGTAGTCTCTCTATTTCATAGGTAAAAATATAATTTAATTTATATGTGTTTAAATTCTTAGAACTTTGAGTTATGGTATGTTTTTTAAAAGATTATTTCTTTTTCTCTAATCACATTAATTGCATTTCTAATAAATTTATTAAATTAACAGATTTATTTCTGCAAATGGCGATCATATTCATGACGCCTGGATTTCAGCCAACTTCGGGAACAGGTGGGCCAACTTAGGAAAAAAACATGCATATTAATATATTAAGGGTAACTTTCATCATTTATGCTTAAATATCGAAAAAACTTATTAACATTTATTCTTCAATTTCCACTCTATTGTGAACACCAGAGAGCTCCCAAAAGATGTCAATGATTCCCAAAAGAATATATCTGCAGTGTACTTTCCACAAAAAGCGGTTGAAAATATTTTTGTGTCAATCGATAAGATGAATAAGAAAACCCCGAGAGATAACAAAAGAGCGTCTTACGAACGTATAACAAATTAAACACATTTTAAAAGTGCATTCAGTATGAACCCCTGATTGCAGGAAGGGAATATGTCCAAATTTCAGCGAAAGGAGATAATGCCACCCGCGTGTTCGTAACACGTAGATGCATATTTTCTGTGAAAAGGAAACTCATCCTTCAGCTCTGTACGGGAGAAAACATTATCCAAAAAATAGTTTTGGGCAGAGAAGAGTCAAGTCTTTGACATGACTCCTTTCTGTTCTCAACGAACTAGAAGTGACCAGTCAGTCAGGTTTTTCTTACGTCATTCTCTCTGACTGATGTAACCTTCATCTATCCAAAGGAGATATACCAGAAGTTCCACGACAGATGACCAACAACGTCTACTATAAGTATGAAAAATAACTTTTTTGAATGTGCATAACAATAGCGGGAAACGAGGTGAGTGAGTGGCAAACTTAGTGACAAAGGTTGAATCGCTAAATGGTTTAAGAGGTATGACAAATAATGTGAATGCTATGACTCTTAAGCCTGTGCTTTGATTGATAAGCATATTCAGTCCTTCCCTTTAAAATTGTCGCAATATTCTTCAAGGTTCACGAAGTACCTAGCGTCAAACCTCACAGCCAAAACAAAACATGATTTATTTTTTAAAATAGATCCCCATGCTCAAAGGAAAATGAAGTATCACTTCTATTGGGGCTACTTTCGTAAGCATTTTTCCTTAAGCTTCAAGATACCTTTCCAGGGTATGTGTGATTCGCTAAATAATAAATTTAAGCATCCCTCATTAAAGGAAACTGTAAAACGAGTTTCTGTGGTTGAATTAATTGTACACAAAAGAAGAAGCCAGAAGTTTTACTACTCTCTTAAAGAAACTGTTACTTATTTCTAAAATTATTTCTTCTTTCCAACTGTTGCTTCTTTGCAACAAAGTTTAAGACTGTGTTTTGATTTTATGATGTTTTTTGATTTGCTTAAAATACCTGTTAAGGACCTTTTAAACTACAAACAGCTTGGTGTCAACAACTTCAATATTCATAATTTGCATGTTTATCATGAGGGAGGTGCAAGAAAATATCCTGGCGATATAATATCGTTTTGCACGAACTTCCAAGTTTTACACCTCAGAAGTTCATTACATACTTTTTTTTTTGTGGCAAATGCAGGGGGGAGGGGGGGGGAGCAGAACAAATCAACGCATTCTTTCGAACCATAATGTTTTTAGTGGAACTCAAGATTTTTAAGAAAATCAAAATTATTTTTTTTCCAATTAGAGATTACTCCTATCTACCTTACGACCAAAAATTTGGATTAATAAAGAATAAATTAAAAAATATTGTTAGGATATATATTAATATATGGACAAATACGGTAAACGTAGATGGCAAATTCAGAGTGATCACAGTCAATTCTTCGATGGATCTCGACTAACAGCACTAGTTTACTCGCTATTTCACTTTAATCAAGAAACTTGCCCATTAAAGACAGAAAAAAAATTGATTTCTTTATATAATTATTTTCATCCAAAAATCCTGGTACTATTGTAACGTCTGAGATTATTGATGGATTCATCCTCAATCATTTTTGTTTGAGAAAGCATAATAATTCTCATCTTCTCAAAATGTCGTCCCCGAAATCATAACTGTAAGAAAATCTTATATGTATCAATAAAATGAAAGACCTTAAATGTCTAAATCAGTTCTTTCCAGAAAAGAAATTACGTGCCTTTTGGATGGAGCTTTATGAATGGCTGACTCATTTAGAATTTTACCAA
Organism: Salticus scenicus; assembly: GCA_963930645.1. Lineage (NCBI taxonomy): Eukaryota > Metazoa > Arthropoda > Arachnida > Araneae > Salticidae > Salticus > Salticus scenicus. Next base: position 33,312,513 of record OZ005661.1, read on the forward strand.
TCACAGTAATTAAAATTACTTTAGAGTTTTTTTTTAAATATTTCTTTGACATACCATGTTGTCTAAAGCAGTACATATATTTTCAATGAAGAGATTGGAAGTAAAGTTTTTGAGAATTACTGGAACACATGAAGAAAAAAATAGATTATAAGTGCAAAATACACTGATGGAAAAAAAAATCCCAACACCAAGAAAAAATTATTGTACAGTAAGGAAATTTCAGCAATACATTTGTCTAGGTAACATATTTAATTGATTAAAGTTTCAAGATCACAGGTAGAGCCATTGGCGAGAAGAGCCATTTCAAATGTGGAATGTTGGTACATTAGTAACCGGTGTAACCGCCAGAATTTTGAATGCAAGCATGCAAACGTGCATGCATTGTGTCGTACAGGTGTCGAATGTCAGTTTGTGGGGTGGAGTTCCATGCCTGTTGCACTTGGGCGGTCAATGCAGCGACGGTTAATGCTGGTTGTGGATGACGCTGGAGTTGTCGTCCAATGATGTCCCATACGTGCTCGATTGGAGAAAGATCTGGTGATCTAGCAGGCCAAGGCAACATGTCGACACTCTGTAGAGCATGCTGGGTTACAACAGCGGTATCAGGGCAAGCGTTATCCTGTTGGAAAACACCCCCTTGAATGCTGTTCATGAATGGCAGCACAACAGGTTGTATCACTAAACTGACGTACAAATTTGCAGTCAGGGTGCGTGGGATAACCACGAGAGTGCTCCTGCTGTCATACGAAATTGCTCCCCAAACCATAACTCCAGGAGTAGGCCCTGTGTGTCTAGGCCGCAGACAGGTCGCTAGCAGGCGTTCACCTGGCCTCCTTCTAACCAACACACGGCTATCACTGCGACCAAGGCAGAACCGGCTTTCATCAGAAAACACAACAGATCTCCACTCCGTCCTCCAATGAGCTCTAGCTTGACACCACTCACGTCGAAAACGGCAGTGGTTTGGAGTCAGTGGAATGCACGCTACAGGGCGTCTGGCTCGGAGCTGTCCTTGAAGTAACCGATTTGTAACAGTTAGTTGTGTCACTGTGGTGCCAACTGCAGCTCGAATTTCAGCTGCAGACGCAGTACGATTAGCCACAGCCATACGCCGAACACGGCGGTCTTCCCTCTCAGTAGTGCCACGTGGCCGCCCGGAACCCGGTCTTCTTGAGGCAGTACATTCCCTTGACCCCTGCTGCCAACACTCATGCACAGTGGATACATTCCTGCCAAGTCTTTCTGCAATATTCGCGGAAAGAAAACACACCTTCTCGTAGCCCTACTACACGACCTCGTTCAAACTCAGTGAGCTATTGATAATGGCTTCTTTGTCTTCTTAGAGGCATCCTTGACTAACATTAGCCCACTACGCCATTTCTCAACTGTAAATAACGATCACGAACCTTACAGCGCTTATTTAAAGCAAACCTCATTTGCATTTTCATGGTGTCGCTACAAGCGCCACACTTATGCGCGTAGCTCGAAATTTGAATCGACGTCATCTTTCAGATGTATAAACACGCCTACCAAATTTCGTTTATCTAGCACAGCTCCTCCCTGGTGTTGGGATTTTTTTTTCCATCAGTGTAAGACATGAGCACAATGCAAAAATTATCGCCATGGACGTATGTATAATTGAATTTTGATTAAAATGTGGTATTTGTGATAGAGATAGCAATAAAAATGCTATGTTATTTTTTTAAGAATTTTTAAATCACGCAAAATTTTTAAAAACAGTTCTTTGTGTCATCTGTAAAATTAGGTTTTTGTGACATGTCTCGTTTCTGCAATTAGTGATTATTATATGGGCTACCTTTGGAAAACGATGCGCCAAAAGTGGTCCATAAGCTAAAAATTTGAAATTATATTATTAAAATATCTAAATTGTATTTTACAATATATATATATATATATATATATATATATACTTAACATGTGAAAGAAATAAGTGTAGCATTTTACGAAATAAAACCCAGCCACTTACACTCAAACAGAAAATTATAAAAAAATTCTCAAACCACTACGGCCACATTTAAGTCACCTACCTTACATTTCAATGGGTACATGACACTTTTTTCCCTCTTATTAGCCCCGAGAAAATTTTGCTCTCGTCATTTTGGTTCTACCGTTTTGGTCCTGCCTCTTTGTTCATGAGGAGTACCATAATTTCTGGTAGATAACCCGCAGGTAAGAAGTGTCATTTCTCCACCAGAAATTTTATTTAATAGAGAAATCTATACTATTTTGAAGGAAGAGCTCGTACAAATAAAAAGTTATTTTTCAACTGAAATTTTTGGCGCAAAACTGGATTATATAACCTGCGGGGGATCTACCAGAAATTACGGTAATCAAAGTATTACAGAAAAAAAAATCTTTCATATTTCGACTTCTTATCATTTGACTTATAGACATTAGGGTCAGGAAAAGTAAAAAAATATTATTATTATTATTATTATTATTATTATTATTATTATTATTATTATTTTGTAATATAAAATTGTATTAACAAATAGAAACGAAAAAAAAGATTTTAAATTTGGAGATTCAGATATTTTTAAATGGAGGGAAAAAGGGCAGCAAATATATGTGGAAATATCGGGCAAAAGAGAACTTAAATGAGTTTTTGCTATTAGTGGGATGTATCTACAATTTATATTGAAAATAATGTAACTAAAGAACACACGGAACCGAAAATTTAAATATTTCGGTTCAAATTTTAAATGATAAAGGGTATTAGTTATCAGCGAAGATCTAAGCGTTGTTAATTTATCTAAGTTCCCTAAAATTCAGTTTAAACAAAATGCAGTCTTATTAGTATAAAACACTGTAATAGGCTCTTAATTATCACATTCCAATTTAGAATTTTCAAACACACAATTTGCAGAAAATCGATGCTTTATCCAAGCACCCCTAAATGTTAGATTTTAATAATGTAGAAGCGAGAAACATAAAATAATAATGTCGAGATTTATTTTATAGAGATTTGCTAAACTTGTGCGGCTAAATATCTCATTTGAATTTGTTAATACATTCGAAGTTTTACTAAGTCCTCTAATTTTTAGTGCAAGAAATATACAAAGTCCTACAAATTATTCTATGCCAAGGAAAAAATTAAATCAGTCCATATGTCATTGTCAACCCTGTCAACACAGATATATTTGTGAGACGCTGAAATAGTTATCGGTCACATAGACATGGAAAAGTGTTTTTCTTCCATTATAATCCCTTACAATACTGCTTAAGAAAGCTTCGATTAAAATCCCCTCGCCTCCCCCTTCTCATTTTTTTCCAAAAGCACGGAAACAATGAAATTCCTTTTTACTGTCTGTGAGAGAAAATATTGGGAAACGAACCTCAAGGTGCTACAGAGATTCCATTGTGGTTGTGGGCATTGTTTTTAATAGGCATGGAGACAAATCTGGACTTACTTAATAATAACTGATGTATGTCAGATAAATTTATTTTTATTCCAACAATTTTTTTTCAAACTTTTAAAAGTTGTAATAAATTAAATGTTCAATATATAGTCCGGTCAATTTGGACAATTGAAATAAAGAAAATTCCGATAGAGCCAAATTTCCGTAGAGACCTTAGGTTCACCACAAAGAATAAGGTGTCAAAAGTCCCCATCGGTCCCATGTGTGCTAAGGGACTTATTCGGGCCCCAAGGTCAAAATTTTGGGGGTTTTGGATTTTTCTCGAAAACGGTAAGTTTTATCGAAAAAGTACCTCAGAGTAAAGTTGTAGATCACAAAATTCTCTATAAAAATGGTCCTTATGATTTTTTCTCTAAGACCCACCATTTCTACATGTGTGCTAAGAGACGTATTCGGGCCCCAAGGTCAAAATTTTGGGGTTTTTGGATTTTTCTCGAAAACGGTAAGTTTTATCGAAAAAGTACCTCAGAGTAAAGTTGTAGATCTCAAAATTCTCTATAAAAATGGTCCTTATGATTTTTTCTCTAAGACCCACCATTTCCCAGATATTGCGCTTGTAAGAATCACGCTCTACATAATATGCACACATTTCCACACCACCTGTGAGGTAGTGTGCGCGTTTTTTTTTAACGTTGTTTCCCCGGTAGGCCTATTCCACGAACCTGTATGACGTTATTTTCAGGAAAAATAGTTATTTAATAGTATGAAGATTATTGATATTGGTTATTGAGTTTAACTGTCGTTCGAATGTTTTTTTGTTACTTTAATCTGACTCATACTCTTCATACTCAACTTCAACAATCATGTTTTCTTCTTCTTCTTCTTCTTCTTCCTGTTGCTGAATGTTCAAAAACTGTTCAAATGAAGATGAATCAGTTGTCTCTTCATCAAAATCGCATGAATCTTCCTCTCTTGTATTTAATTGAACATTCGAACACGATAGACCTTGGCAATTGGTACACGCTGGAGAACACTGCAACCCTATTTTTTTACAGCCACATTTGGAACTACAACCTTTCTTGCACTTGCAAAAAATAGAGTTAAGAAGTTTTTCTGGAGCAGGGGGCAGTAAAGTTTTAATCGGTTCCAAAGTAAAAATAAAATATAGTTTTGGCATTTTGGATAAGCTGATAAACTTTTAGAAGAATATATTTCTGTGCGTTGTTGCGCCTTCCCAGGTTTCAGAAAGTAAATAATTTTATGAGATGGAGTCCTTGCAGTGAGTAGTACTAACAAATCAACATCTTCGCCTACTACAATAGTTGTGTTTCTTGCATTAAATATTTCTATTGCTGTTTCAATTATGAGGACATCGGCGTCATTCGGAGCTTGTTTCACGGCAATATTTTCAGCAGTTAATTTGTTACTCAACATAGAAATAAATCGAGATTTATTATTAATGTTTGCAAAAAATTGTTGTTGGTTTACTGGAACTGTCATAAATTCACCAAACATTATGTCGGAACCTGAGGATGTTTTTGTAGTACGACGACGTTGTTCTGCAGCTTTTATGTTCTTTGTTGTGTCACTACCCAGACAGCACATGGCCTCCCCAGGATATCTTCAAGATGTCTTCTGGATGAAAAGACATCCCAGAAACGTCCTTAAGATGTACTGTGGATAAGTTAAGCCTAACTGTGCTGTTAGGGTATAGCCATCAAATACTACCGTAACTGTATGACCATAATGTCTACGTAAATACTGAACATATTTTTCAAAAATTACATTGAAGGTTTCTTCTCGATCCCACACAACGTGATGTAGTAGATATCCTCCATCAATAACGTAAGCAGCGTTTGTACAATCAACCTCAGCATTGACCGTTCTTCCTTTTTCCACCGTTTTTCCTTTTCATTCAAGTTTTTGTTATCAGACCAGGCTTGACTTAAAATGTCTTGGTAATTGTCTACAAAACAAATAAATGTTAATTTCCCAGGCTTCTCTGTAATAATAATTCTACTACCATACTTTAATTTCAATCGTATTTTTATAATCCCGTTTTCTAAAGCAACATTTTGGCAAACATTCTTCAATTCATCCAGTGAAAACTGGCAGTCATCGCTACTTTCAATGAAATTGAAAATTTCCTCCATTGCAGAGTTTATAGCCTCACTTTCAGGACGTCCAATTTTACCGCCAGTATTAGGTCTCAGGAAGGTTTTGTAACAACTGTCATGGTATTTAGCGTCAGCAGCGACTAAATCATACTCAAAGTTAATACGTGCAAAGACAGCTTTTGACACATCATCAGAACGGTCTTTAGTTAATTTTAAAATGGAATCTTTGAATGTAAGTGAGGAAACTTTATAAATTATTCGGCGACAATTCTGCGCTTTCTTCTTCTCTGCTCCTTCATCCGCTTCATCACCACAAAATAAGCAGTGTTTTTTAAAACAAAATCTGGATTCACTTACTCGCGCTCTAGTATGAGGTGGACTTACTTTTGAAGTACTGGCTTGTTCTTCCTCACGTTTTCTTTTTGCTGCAGAGATTGAAGTTTTCCGGGTGTATGATTTTCTGCAATCCACGTGAATTGTAACGGACTTTTGACTTCTTAAATAATCAGCAAACTCATCATTTCTCGCGACACTTGCATCGATTAAAGTTGGCATTCCACGACTGACCACAACAGTTTCATCTTCAGTCAAAAGTTTATTACAAATAAAGCAAAATCGTGACATTTTTTTTTAAATATTGATCAGCACAAACTACAATAGTAGACGCTTGTAATAAATACGTATATTCACTCGAACGGCACGTTTAACACTAAAAGAAACAGGTACGTGAACGACACCACACGGACAAAAGAATAGCCAGATGTTATTCAAGGCCATACAAGTAGAGGGGATACTGTAAGGGACTGGAGGTCTTTTGAGAGTATATTTTCTTAGAATAAGTATAATGTATACATGAAAGAGACACAAGTAGGCATTTTTACTTGCTTGAGTACCTGAATATGTATATACGTGGCATATGTGTGCATATTATATAGAACGTGATTCTTACAAGCGCGATATCTGGGAAATGGTGGGTCTTAGAGAAAAAATCATAAGGACCATTTTTATAGAGAATTTTGAAATCTACAACTTTACCCTGAGGTACGTTTTCGAGAAAAATCCAAAAAACCCAAAATTTTGACCTAGGGGCCCGAATAAGTCCCTTAGCACACATGTAGAAATGGTGGGTCTTAGAGAAAAAATCATAAGGACCATTTTTATAGAGAATTTTGAGATCTACAACTTTACTCTGAGGTACATTTTCGATAAAACTTACCGTTTTCGAGAAAAATCCAAAAAACCCAAAATTTTGACCTTGGGGCCCGAATAAGTCCCTTAGCACACATGGGACCGATGGGGACTTTTGACACATTATTCTTTGTGGTGAACCTAAGGTCTCTACGAAAATTTGGCTCTGTCGGAATTTTTTTTATTTGATCACTATTTTTATGTCTAAATTGACCGGACTAATATTAAACAGTATACTTTACATATACCTTATAAGAATGTAAGATGTATTAAGAAGCTTCAAACGACTATGATATTAAGATAGATGTAACTGTAAACAAGTAGATTAAAAATTTGAAGATTCGAGATCGATATCATACATTAATACTATTATATATATTTTTTTTTCTAGTAAAATTTACACATTTATATTATATTGTGTATGGTTAGTTAATTTTATATATTAATTTCACCATCGTGTCTTATTTGCATATATAAATTATTACCAAAATATAAAGCATTTAATAATTACAAACAATAATATTCGAGACAAATTTATATTAATAAGATGGGGAATGAATATGTTTAAAATAAAATTTAAGTAAAAAATCATTTTTTAAAATTAGAAGCTTTTTATTGTGAAGCCCTAAAAAGCATAAAATAAAATTTATTCTGGCAAAGACATGCTACAAAGAAATGAAAGTTTCAACACTAAGAAAATTTTAGAGAAAAGTATAAGTACTTTCCTTTTCAAGAGATGAAAATTTTTGAAAGTTCAAAATATTTTAAAAATCTTTCGAGACCAATATTTTTAGTTATTAGTTTTTATATAATCGTTCGTTTGGCCAGAAATTTCAAATGTCTCGAAAGCTTTTTAAAATATTTTGAACATTAAAAAATTTTCATCTCTTGAAAAGGAAAGTACTTATACTTTTCTCTAAAATTTTCTTAGTGTTGAAACTTTCATTTCTTTGTAGCATGTCTTTGCCAGAATAAATTTTATTTTATGCTTTTAGGGCTTCACAATAAAAAGCTTCTAATTTTAAAAAATGATTTTTTACTTAAATTTTATTTTGTGCTTTTTAGTTACAAAAAGAAAAAAGCTTCTTAAAAAAAACTAATTAAAATTTCTTAGGATATTTTGTAGACAACGGAAGATTGTCTTTTATCAATTGACATTTTTTTTTTCGATTATTTATCTGGAAAAAAGTACTATATCGTCTTTCGAGGACCGAATCCAACGATCATTGCATTATCAGTATGACGTTCTAACCAAAAGTCTAACTGTCAAGAAAAAACATAGAACATTCTAGAAAAATCTCACAAATACTTATACAAAAGGAATATTGTTCTCGGATGCTTTTTAAAATATTTAGAATATTTAAAATTTTTCACCTTTTGCAAAAGCTAAATATCTATATTTTTCTTTAAATTTTTCTTGTTGTTGAAACTTTTACGATTTTATAGCATCTCTCTGCTGGAATAATTTTTTTATTTTAGCCTTCTTAGGGCTCCACAATAATAAAAAAAAACTTTCAGTGTTATTTTAATTAATTAACTTTATTTTATTAATTTATTTTTTATTTTTATTTTTATTTTATGATTTTAAAGCATGTCTCTGCAAGAATACATTTTTATTTTGGGCTTTTTAGGGCTACACAATAATAATAAAAAAAACTTTCAGTGTTATTTTTATTTATATTTTTACTAAAATTTTTATTTTGTGCGTTTTAGTAACTCAAAAAACAGCTTCTTTAAATATTCCTTATGATAATGTGTAGACAATGAAAGACTTTCTTTTATCAGTTGACATAGTTTCTATTAATGATCTGCAAAAAAGCAACACATCGGCTTGCAAGGGTCGAACCCACGAGCATCGCGTTATCACCATGACGCTCTAACGAAATGCGCTAACGAAGACGAAAAAGGTTGTTTAAATTTATATTAAAGTGGAGGCGCCTTCTTCTTCAGAATGACACAGAGGCAAGATGATAAAAATCCAGTTTCAATAAAATGCTTGTAAAAGAATATGTACATATATATAAAACTTTTTATTTTGTGCTTTTTAATATCTAAAAAACGCTTCTTAAAAAAACTCTTCAAAAATTCTTAGAATACTGCGTAGACAATAAAAAATTTCCTTTTATCATTTGACACATTTTCTATTAATTATCTACAAAATTTAACACATCGATCCTTCGGGGATGGAACTCACCACCATCGCATTAACAACGCTCTGACCAACTGAGCCAACGAGCGACTGTAAGAACTGCTGACATTTACTTTAAAGTTGCGGTGCCATATTTATTAGCGTGACATGAAGACGCGATAACGAAATCCAGTTTCAATAAAAAGCTTATAAAAACTTTATTTATTTATTTATTTTTATTTAAATTTTTATTTTGTGCTTTTTAGTAACTAGATAAAAAGCTATTTAAAAAAAACTCTTCAAAAATTATTAGGATACTGTGTACACAACGATATATTTCCTTTTATCAACTAACACAGTTTCTATTAATTATTTGCAAAAATTAACATGACGCTCTAACCAACTGAGCCATTAAGAAATACAATGAATTGCTTACATTTGTTTTTTCGTCTTGTTTTTTATCGTGACAGAAAACGCGATGACAAATTCAGCTTCATATAATAATATATAATATATATATATATATATATATATAAAGCTTCTAAAAATATTTATTTATGTATTTTGTACTTGAAACTTTTAATTTTGAGCTTTTTTAACATCTAAAAATGTTTTGTGTTTTCTAATATTTAAAAAAAAAAAAAAAAAAAAAAAAAAAACTTCTTAAAAATTGTTTTCGCAAAATTCTTAAGATATTGTGTAGTCAACGAAAAATTTTCTTTTATCAATTGACACCTTTTCTAGTAATTATCCTCAAAAATTAACACTCCGTACCTCCCGGGGACCGAACTCGCAACCACGGCGTTATTAAACTGACGCTCTGACCAACTGAACCACGTAGCCACAAACGGAACGGCTTATATTTACTTTAATTGTTTACTAGCGTGATAGGAAGACACGATGACCAAGTCAATTTCATATAAAAAGCTTCTAACTAATAAAAAGCTTCTAAAAAATTTTATTTATTTATTTATTTTTACTTACATTTTAATTTTGTTCTTTTTGTAACTAGATAAAAAGCCGTATAAAAACTTTTGAAAAATTATTAGGATACTGTGTACACAACGAAATATTTTCTTTTATTAATTGACACTTTTTCTATTAATTATTTGCAAAAAACACCTCGGCCTGGCGTGGATCGAACACACGACTCTCGCATTATCAACATGACGCTGTAACCAGCTGATTCATTAAGAAATACAATGAGTTGCTTACATTTTTTTTTTTTTTTTAAATATATATAATGGAAGCGTCTTGGTTTTTTAACGTGACTAAAAGCCGATGACAAATCCAATTTCATATAATAGTAATATATAATGTTTATATATACATATATATAAAGCTTCTAAAAATATTTTTTAATGTATTTTTTACTTAAAACATTTTATTTTGTGCTTTTTTAATATCTAAAATGTTTTGTGTTTTCCACTATCTAAATAAAAAAAAATGCTTCTTAAAAAAACTCCTCAAAAAATTCTTAGTGCAAGCAACGAAAAGTTTTCTTGTTTCAATTAACACCTTTTCTACTAATTATCTGCAAAAACTAACACGCTGGAGCTTCCAGGGACCGAACTCACAACCACGGCGTTATTAACAGGACGCTCTTACCAACCGAGCCACAGAGCGACAAACGAAATAGCTTATATTTACTTTAAAATGAAGCGCATTGTTTACTAGCGTGACACGAAGACACGATGACAAAGTCAATTTCAATTAAAAACCTTCTAACTTCTAATAATTAAAACAGCGAAGCAGTTAATTTTCATTAAAAAAAGGAATATATAATTTTCCTGGGCGCTTATGTACATATATGTGTGTTGTAGAAATGATTGCTTATATATTTATATTTTACATTACAAATTTCTTAATTTAATTTGAATTTGTATTTTTTTCCTTAACCTTTTACGTATAAAATTATGCAAATCTTTTACACATATCTTTTTTTTTTTTTTTTTTTCTTACATTTAAGATATATACACTGCTCGACATTGAAGATGCAACACCAAGAAGGAATGATAATAACGGAATGAAATTTGTTGGACACATACATAATAGTAGGAAGAACAATTGATTAAAATTTCAGGAAATTTGGAGTAATATGTACGGAGAAAACAGTACATAAAGCAGCGACTTCTGTCAACAATAACAGCACATATCTGCCTAGGCATTGAATCGAACAGCGATTGGATGACATGTACGGGTAGATCACTTCATGAAGATTCAACACGATGCCACAATTCATCGATCGAAGTTACTGGTGAGTGGTGGGGAGCCAGTCGCTTTTAAATGATTAAACAGTCATTTTTATTGGTGCGAGATCAGGAGAACGCGCTGGCCAGAGCAACAGTCGAACACATTCTGTACCAAAGAAGGTCCGGACAATATAAACAACTTGCGGTCGTGCATTATCTTGCTTAAATTTTACGCTACGGAGGCCTCGAAAACAGGGCAGGCGGCGGGCCTTAACTCATCAGAAATTTAATGGCTGCTGTTCAGAGTGCCAGAAATACAAACATGAAGTAATCGAGACGTATATCCGAAGGGAACCCATAACATCATTGAAAATGATGGACAGTATGATGATGTCGAATCTCAGCTGGCAATGCGCATTATGCATAAAGCCGTTAAATATGGATAAGGCAATCTTGATGCTGTAAACAGGATTGTGATTTGTCTGCAAAGTGACTTCACGCCATTCCTGCTTCCAGGTTCATCGTTGATCACACATTCATGGCGCCCATATCAGTGATGCAGTTTTGAGGGTAATTAGAATTTTGGTAGCCGCATACTGAGTCACCACCTGGATTGATGGTACGTTGTACCATTGGATACACGTCCCGGTCACCTCTTGTTTTCATTCCCGCCCCTCTGAATTCACGTCCCGGTCACCTCTAGTTTTCAGTCACGCCACTCTGAATACCAGCCATTAGATTTCTGACGAGTTAAGGCCCATAGCTCTGCCCTTTGTTCAAGGCCTCCGAAACGCAACCTTTAAGCAGAACAATGCACGACCGCAAGTTGTCCATATTGTCTGGACCTTCATTGATACCGAATGTGTTCGACTGTTGCTATGGCCAGCGCGTTCTCCTGATCTCGCACCAATGAAAATGACTGTTTAACCGTTGAAAAGCGACTGGCCTCCCACCACTCACCAGTAACTTCGATCGAGGAATTGTGGCATCAAGTTAAAACTTCATGAAGTGCTCTACCCCTACATGTCATCCAATCGCTGTTCGATTTAATGCCTAAACAGATATGTGCTGTTATTGCTCACAGAGGTCGCTGCTTTATGTACTGTTTTCTCAGTACATATTACACCCAAATTTCCTGAAAATTTAATCAATTGTTCTTCCTATTATAATGTATGTGTCGAACAAATTTCATTCCATTATTATCATTCCTTCTTGGTGTTGCATTTTCAATGTCGAGCAGTGTATATATATATATATATATATACTAGCAGACCTGGCCACGCCTTGCTGTGGCTAAGTTATACGTTGATAATTTGTTAAGGTATATAGTATTTCCCCACAACTGGATTTGGCGATTTTTTTGGCGTCGTTTTGAACGATACCGATGTCGTTCTGGATTCTTTGCAATAAAATATGGAAACCTGCATGCTTTTATTTTAAATTTATGATTTATGATTTATCTTATGATTTTATCAGTTACAATTTTTAGATTTATGATTTATCCATAATCGCCAAATCCAGTTGTGGGGAAATACTATAGTTGTTCCTTTGATAAACATTTTAAAACTGTAAAATAGGATATCTCATGAAATATTGGGTATTTAAAGTAAATACAGATATCATTTTAAATAGAAAAATATTTTGGAAAAGATTAATATATTTTAACGAAGTGATGAGAAGATTTTGAGTATGTTAAAATTTTAATAGTAAATTCAAGTTAATCAAGAGGGAAAGCATTGAGGATTAAGATAAGAAAATTGCAAGATTTTAAGATCGCTTTTTTAGCAATAAAAATGAGTCAAAATTTAATGTAAAACACATGTATAAATCACAAATTTAATCAGGAACGTTAAATTGATAAGTTATTGTAGGGCTTCTCATCCCTACATTCCGGAAGAAAGAGACCTCCCAAAGATGCTAAACAGCACAAAATCTCAATAGGTGAGAATTTAATATCATGTTTCTTTCTATGTGGCTATTTCCCCCCTTTATATATTTTTTTAAAAACAAGAGCCTTAATCCGTAAATCAAAAAATAATATGAATAGTTATTACCCCCTTTTTTTAATGAGAGGATTTATTTTGTAATTCTTGATATATTATCTAGCACGGTCAATAAACAGAGTTAACCTTATTAATTCTAGTCACTTTATTCATCTTATCTATTTTATCTGTATTAATTCTAATCACTTTATTCATTTTATTTATTCTATTTGTATTACATAATATTATAATATTCAAAATGAGAAAAAACAGAGTCCTGTTGATAGGGAATAAGACCATTTTTCTTTAATATTATTACTGTAAGAAAGTTTTACTTTAGTAACTGGAAGGAGAATTCACGGGTGTTGCGGGATGCAACGTAATTGATCACGCCAATAATATTTCTTGCATGATCTATTGAATTATCCGAAACACACCACCATAATCCCTATAGTTATTAAAAATAAATAAATAAATAAATAAATAAATAAAAATAAGAGAAATAATTATTTAATGTTTCGAACATCGATCATAAAGATTCGCGTTACAAAACAAATAAACAGACTTAAAATCTTCCAGACTTTTAAATAAGTTTTAAATAAATTTTAAATTTTAATGTTAAATAAAACAGACTTTTAAATAAGTTTTAAAATATTGAAATGGTTACTTTTTATTTCGAACATTATATGTGCAGATCACGAATTTCTTAAGAAAACGAAGTGATACAGATTACAATAATGCAACAAAAATTGAAAAAGCAAGGTTATGTAGTAAGTAAATTTTTAACAAACGTGTCACGTGAAATAAATTGTAGCATATACATAATGTATCTAATATAAGATATTAACATGTTGGAGTGGAATAAATTTCATATCTGTCATCCTTGGCGAAAAAACAAATCGCCAAATTATCTGGCGAACACATTTAATTCCTTTCAAAAATCATGGTTATTTTAACAACTAATATTAAAAGAGTAATGAATAATATGAAACAATATTTCGTACAATACATATTACGAAAATATACATCTAGCTTGTAGATTTTCGTGTTGCGTTTTTGATCGCCAAATACAAAATCTCCAAGGACGACAGAGTTTTGAAATTTAAAATTAAATTTTTGTCAATTTGACAGCAAAATAACTCAATCTATCGTATGCACATGATTACTAATACATATCTATACAAAAATATAGGGATTAAAATCGGGAAATAACTTTGATCAATATTTAATAATTTTTTACAAAAAATCCAATGGGCGATTAACATAAGAAATTTTTTTCTTGACTTCATAGACAGTCTGTGACGTCACACTTCGCTTGTGTATAACTACTTTATCAATGTGTATAAAAACTTTAAATTGATTATGACGGCAATTTTCGTGAGATGCATAATTTAACTTTTTATAATTTTTTAACGTTCACGTTTGATTAAATGTATTTATTTTTATGTCGAAAGAAAATGAACTCGTAATTTTTTTTTTTTTTTTTTTTTTTTTTTTTGGCAACAATTAAACTTATGGAACTCACATATATTTTGGAGGAACTGTAACAAAGGGTTATAATTAACAAATAATTGCAACAAAAAATATTGTGACAATAAAGTGAGATAAAAACTATCCTATCTCTCAAGTTGGACCAAACTGTACACAGTGTGCAAAAATTCATTAAAATCGGTTCCTTAGTTTAGGAGTTTATCGCGGACAAACATCGTGACACGTAATTTATATATATATATATATACAGATATATATATATACTAGCTGACCCGACAAACGTTGTTTTGTCATATAAATTATTTCTAGAGAATATTTTGCTAGGAAAAAATAACTAACTTATTGTAAGTGTGTAAGGATGTGGTATATAAGTGGAAGATGTATGGAGCGCTGTGAACGGTGAAAGAATATAAAAATAACAAAACACCAATCATTTATTTTTTTAATTTATTAAAATTGATTCTTTAAAATTATATACATATCGATACTTATAACAATATTACTAAAAAACAATATCAATCCCTTAATGCAACAGAGTGTACAATAATTTTTGTTATCCCATCTTCCGCCGATACAAACAAACTGGATGGTTTGCCCACTCGAGAGCCACGTATAATTGTCCGTGTGAAAAACATGATGTGGTCAAATCTAAGCCACAGACAGACATCGTTTGACCCTGAGACTTATTGATAGTCATCGCAAATGCGAATCTAATTGGAAATTGAGGGCGTTTAAATTGAATTGGCACATCTGTGGGTATAATAGGGATTCGCAGTAGTAATATATCTTCACCTCGGAATTTGTCATTTAAAATGATGGCTTCGATAACATTTTTCATTAATTTTTTTATGACTAATCGCGTGCCGTTGCACAACCGTGGTGGGTTCAAATTACGAAGCAAAATAACCGGAGATCCAACCTTCAGTTGTAATAATATTATAGTTTTAAAAAATTAAAGAACACGCTTTTATAGAAATGTGAACTAAAAAGCACAAAATATCTGTCTTAGTATAAAAATTCAGGGTAAAAGAAAATCGTGTGAGTGACACACCGTAATATTTACATACTCTTAAATCTTTAATTAAAATAACTTAGAATTAACAAAAACCATTTTTTAAAAATCTCCCCTGACGGGGATCGAACTCTGGACCTTTAGGTTCGTAGCGCGGCGCCTTACCTCTACGCCACATCGCTCACGTAGGGAAAGTATTTTTTTTTACAATATAAATTTTTTGTTTGCTCCCAGAGAAGTTACAAACAAACATACATACTTACAGGTGAAGCTAATAAAAGTGTGTTAAAATATGCGGTGGCATGCCTGGTAAATCCAATGAGTTTAAAAACTTTGTTGGATAATTTACAGCTTCGGTGGCATCGCAAACTGTATCATTAGATTTGTATGACACCAAGTCTCCTGGTAACAAATGTTGTATCTTGAGATTCAATTCGTTGACGTCCACATTTTTTGCTGCTAAAATTGCTCTTTCTGCTAGCCACTCATGATTTGTGTATCGTCTGTGTACAACGGGAAATATCTGGTCAATAAGAGCATCTTGAGAATCAATGATTGTGCAGAAATCGGTCGGTAATTATATGCATCCAGTTTCATCTGTAGTAACTTTTCCATCGCCGATATCTAACAATTGTTTTGAGAATGTTTCAGCGGATGGATCTTGAAGCTTTTGAACGCGCAAATTTACTTTCAGTTGTACTTTTTCAACATTAAGCCACAATGACGATGATTTTAAGCACGCGTTGATCTCATCAGCGTATGTTGAACGCAAATAACGGGAAGTGCTTGTCTGAAATCACCTGAAAAGAGTAACAGAGTGCCGCCAAATAGTTTGTCGTTGTTTCGTTGTTTTTTATATCTTTCAATGTCCTGTTCGACGCCTCAATCGAATGTTTGTGTGCCATAGTGCATTCATCCCAGATAAGAATTTTACACTATTTCAGCACTGTGGCCATGGACGATTGTTTTTTTATGTTGCACACTGCGTTTGGGTTATTTTGAATATTTAGTGGCAGTTTAAATAATGAATGAGCTGTTCTGCCTCCATCCAATAAAGTTGCCGCAATGCCAGATGATGCAACAGCCAATGCGATGCCATTATTTGATCGTATTTCGGCGAGAATTAGCGAAATAAGGAATGTTTTGCCAGTTCCACCTGGTGCATACAAAAAAAAAAAAAAAAAAAAAAAAAAAAAAAAAAGAATCCACCTTGTCCTGCCAAAACTGCGAGCATGATGCGGTCGTAAATGGTTCTTTGTTCTTCATTCATTAGTGGGACATTGCGAGCAACAATCGCTGCCATTTCTACAGTATTGTATTGTAGTTCACGATTCAATTCAGTGCTTATTAAATCAGATGCATTTCGATTTGTTGAATGCATACCGAAATGACTGAGTGGTAAGTTAACAATGATAATGCAAAGATCTTCAATAGCAATCACTGCTTCATTGTACATAGCGTCACTGAATACTATCGTTAGATCGTTGCACCGTGAACGATGTTGATGCAATATATCATCAGTCATTGAATCTTTGTGATTATCCCATAATGTCTGTGCTCGGGCCGGGAAACATGTAGTCAACACTATAGCGAATAGTAGACGAATTTGTTTTGCTGTACAGTTCAGTCCTACTTCAGCAAGCATACACTCCCACTGGTTGTCGTCTTCCAGCAAGCCGAGTGCAAGGCATGCATCTTCATACGTTGGATACTGTTGTCCATTCACTTTACGTAAATCTTGAAATGACAAAGGGTCGATGACATTAACCAATAACAGTCGAAGATAAAAGCACTCAGTCTGCCTTGGATTGACTGTAAATACTCGTCCCAAGGTGTTTGATTTGAATAAACCGGGACATGCATCAATCGGCGTGCCTTGCTTGCGGGGCATCCATTTTTTTCTTGGAGCCCATGTGAAATAGCGGGGTACTTCTGAATAGATTAATGTCCGTGCAAAAGCACCCAAAGCATCCGCACGATTACACAATTCAAAAAATTCCGTGAGTGTAGTTTTTGGTGGATTTATAGCACGATCAATCGCTGTCTCGCTCGTGAAATATACGCGCTGGCCATTTTCAAGATGGACGGCTAAATGAAGAACTGTTGGATCCCGTTCATGAATTGGGAAACCAAAGATACGCCAAACAGCTTCATTGGAGCTGACGTACCGGCCAATTTGGTAAAGTGTTATTTCATCGTTGTTATTCACCGGAGGAGCATTCACATTGGTATTTTCAACTCGAAATACAGCCATATCACTGCCTTTATTCACATACTTGCAAATGTATTTGATGCTCTTCACTGAACTGCAGAACTGAACATTAATATGAGCATTGAATGATTTGCTCAGCAGAGGCGAATATGGGACCACCCAACGGTTATCAGTGTCAATATCTATGTTGTTGACATAGATGACCGCCATAGATGATAAGATTGTCCGCCATTATCGGGATTTCTTCGACGATATATTGGATATCCGTCAACATTTGTGATCGTGAAATTTTTCGGAAAACTTGTAGTACATTTTCCATCTGCACAAATAATAATGGCCTAAAAATTGATTTTTCATTTTAACATAAAATAACTCCGTCGGATATTGACGAATTTTTTAAAAGAATATACCATTTTAACTAATTTTAACATTTCAACAATATTAACGTTGAAAAAATATTTTAAACACTTACGGTTAAAAATTCATTTTTCATTTCAACATTAAATAAATTCTGACATCGTGTTTACGATTCTAAAATATTAACTTTGAAAAAATATTTTAAACTCTTCGTAAGATACGGTTACGATTCTAAAAATATTAATTTTGAAAAAATATTTTAAACACTTCGTAAGATACGGTTAAAAATTCATTTTTCATTTCAACATTAAATAAATTCTGACATCGTGTTTACGACAACTCACGCCATCTACGTGGAAAAGTTGTTGAAAGAGTTGGTTAAAAATTAATTAAGAAAGAACTAATTAAGTTACAACTTTCATTTGTAAATCTAAACCATTCTCGAATCCACCTGAAGACACACAAAAAATTTCATTAAACTCAGTCCAGCCATTTAGGAGGAGTTCAGTGACATACACACGCACAAAAGAAATATATATATAAAGATATATATATATATATTTTTTTTTTTTTTGGACAATTTAAAATAATCCTTATATTAACAAAAAAAAATCTTAAAAGTAAAAATATTTTTATAAATTAAAAGAAAAATATATAAAATATTAGCCAATTTTAAATTTTTAACAATACTTTCTTATTCACATATATGTTACTTATAGTGTTTTGAAAGAAAAAAAAAACTTTTATAGTGCAACACGAAGAAAAAGTGCAATAAATCGGAAAATTCACATTTGTTAAATTTGTCCGTGTTTTTGAAGAGAAAAGCTTTACTTTAAACAAACGATAATAGTGATTCTCATATTTGTCTTTCCTCAGAAGTTTGAACGTTTGATGATACTATTGTAAAAAGAAATGTGCTCAAGGTATTTTCTGAATTTTCATATTTGATGTAGCAGTACAGTAGAAATGTTTAAATATTTAAATATTATTTTGAATTATTGCATATGTTCAAAAGATTTATATTTAGATTTTTACGTACAGCATATTATATTTTATAAATATAATTTATATAAACATATATAATGAATAAAAGTTCTTCATATAAATTCCCCAGTTGCTTTTATTAATAAATAACTAGAACTGGGAATGTTTGTT
The DNA here is from genome assembly GCA_963930645.1 of Salticus scenicus. Lineage (NCBI taxonomy): Eukaryota > Metazoa > Arthropoda > Arachnida > Araneae > Salticidae > Salticus > Salticus scenicus. The sequence continues at coordinate 33,331,727 of OZ005661.1, forward strand.
TTATTTCATATATAAAATCTAAACCAACATATATTAAAAATAAATATTAAATACTTAAATATATAAATGTTATTTCAGAATAATTACGTATGTTTAACACTTTGTATATTTATAATTTAAAGTACAGCATATTTTATTTTATAAACGATTTATATGAACATATAGGGGAGAACCATGTATTATAGACCATCGTGTAATACGGACTATGAGGAAATTTGTATGTTCAACAATAGATGGTGAAATCATCTCATTGCCTTTAGTAAATATTATTGTTACACAAACGATGGAGTGACTTGTAGATGCATATCTGTATTTGGATGATTATGAAATTGAATTTTCGATTTATATCATCATTGATGTAACAAGTGTGTTAAAATGAAAGTATTACTTTCTGCTGTTAGGTAATTATAATATAATTTTCGCGTTAATAGTAGCAAATGTACTTATTTTATGAACAATTTAGACATGCGTTTCATGGGCATCAATTTGCATAGCGATTTTTGATTGGAAACCCCGTTGCTCTGTTTACGCGTGTAATATAAACTATGCTGTGTTGTGTAATATGGACCAATGCTCCATAGTAAAATCAGAGATATTTTGTTAATGCTCGGCGTACATATGTCGCATACTCAAAATCTTGAGGCTATAGAATAGGCCAGGGAAGCAGAGGTAATCAAATTATCACTTCTTTCGCACATTACCCATTGGATATAACCTTTAGACACCCCCCCCCCTTTTTTTTTGTCCATTAACTATTTTTTTTTTCGTCCATTTCTACTATTCCCAAGAGTGGTACAAGTGTGTGAGGAAACAATAAAATAATTATTTTCTGGAATTATTAATAGTTCCCAGAGTTCTTTACCAAGTTTAAACCATGTAACTATACAATTGTAATGAGCAGCCACCAAATTAAATCTTTTTAATTTAATAATTTTAGTTTTATGAGCATTCTTGCTTAGGGGGTCCATAATACACGGATCTCCCCGAATGAATAATTTTTTTTAAATTTTAAATTGCCTAATAGCTGAATATATATATATATTGTTGTATTTTACATAATAAACTAAATTTAAATACCGAGTTTCCCATAAGTCTACAGACATTTTTTAATTTAATAAAAATTAAAAAAATTGGTGGAATTGAATGCGGTTTGTGAAAAAGTTATACTCGCAAAGGGGGATTTCTTTTTTTCTTCCCTTTTTTTTTTTTTTTTTAAAGGAATGAAAATAGTTAAAGTTTTTATAGATAGAGGGCGCTTCACTGATGCGTAACGAGAAATATGCAAACTAGAATCCTTTAAAATGCACAGTTTTGCGATTAAAAAAGCTTATTTCTTATTTTGTTTTCTACTTGTGAATACATGAAGTTTTAACTGCAATGCTGACTTGATGGATAAAACGTTATTGTTGAAGAAATTTTCCCTCAGGTAAGAACTGGGGATTAAAGCTGGAATTAGTTAAGTTCTAACTCATTTGCAAGCTCAAATTTTCGGTGATGGTGGACACAAAGGAGTATTTATGTGTCTGTAACCATCTGCATGTGAATAAATATAGTTTTTAACGGTTTTTATCCCATACAGTGACCTCTGTCGACAGAAATTTTAACTATTATTTTTTTCTTTATTAAATAATCCCCCTTCACGAGAATAATTTTTTCACAAACCGCGTTCAAATCTACCAATTCCTTCAAAGTTATGAATTTTTAAACTGTCTACAGACTTATGGCATTTAAAAAATAATTAGGATAACAGAACGAAAAGGACTGTTTAAAATTTACCAAAAACTAAATTACTAATAAAAATAGTTAACTCATACAGTTTTTGGGTGTGAGCTATAGTTAAAAATCCCCTTTGGTGGCAGACGAACGCGCTACCACTACGCTACGATTTCATACAAAAAATGGTCCTATAGCCGTTCTCAAACAAAATATTATTTATAAATTTTTACTTGTCTTATACATAACATAAAGCTATATTAAACCAAATAAACTTTCTTAAAATAGCACTATTGATTGAAAATTGAGGAAAAATTCTTAAAAACAGAAACTCTCTTGCAAATTAATTCTTAATAATTTTGTTCGTTTAGAAAAATAAATTATTCTACACAAACTTGCAGAATTTTTTGAATAACTATGAGTTGAAAAAGCAGTAAGTACTAATTTGCTTATACATATTATTCCCGATGTTCGGTTTAATTATAATTAAAACATTGTAACACATTTTTTGAACGATTTACATGCATTTTAATAACTTAGTTTCAATGACTATAACAAAAATATTAAATAAATTTAGACTTAAATAAATTTCTACATTATATAAATGGATTGTTCTTTTTCTTTATACTTCCTATATTTCACTAAGAAACAGTTTTTAAAAAGACATTCACTGCTCATTTTTAGTTTTTATGACTAACACTCGTGATTTGATAACTCTACTATTTTTTGTCAGTTGTATATAATACATATGTTAAATTTATGTAAAAAAATAACTTCGATAGTTTACTTTTCTAATTATCGAAAGTCTTTTAATACCATGTATAAATTAATTAATTATATAGATCTAACAAAAATATTTTTCATGTGTCATTTAAAATATGATCGATAGATGGCACCATCTTTAATCAATTTTGTTGAACCAAATAAAAAGTGATCGAAATTCGTCCAGAAAGGAGATGACAGTTTAACGATCAATTTGACTGTAAAGAATTTTGGTCAGAAAAGACAAATTTTATTCAAATTTGATTTTTTCCTAGAAATTCCTCTCAAATTATGGCTAAAGATATTTCGTTCGTTTTTGAATAAGCAAATTCGGACACACATTTTAAGAGAGTACCTGTTGTTAATTATCAGCCTTACCCATTCATTTCTAAAATTATATTTATTGTGTTTTAAATACGTATTTACAAATAAATAAATAAACGTAAATTTGTTAAACTCACACCTAAACTGAAATGATTATTTGGAATAACTAATTAATATGTGAGCGAACTTTTATACATGTATTTTCACAAAAAAATTCATTTATTTAAATAAAAATTTTAGTCTGTGTACATTATTTTATTTTATTAAAATCGGAAAATCACTTAGTTTCTCTCATTCTTTTTTCTTTATATAGATAGTTCTATTAACGGAAAGCGAATTTATTTGTCCTCATGTCATTTTCCCTGTCATGTTATAAAAACAAAATCATATGCACCTGTCATTTCTATTGTCCCACTAATTCAGTGTGTTTGCTCATTACCTAAAATCATTCTACTCGCAAAAGCAATGTTTTTGTTTGTATATATTTTTATTGTCATTTGATTGCATATTTTCAATATATTTTTAAATTGTAATAACGATTTTATGTTATTTGTTAAACATTTACTGGATATTGTTCAGTTTTAAAAAAGAATCAGATAATTTCGATTTCAGAAAATATATAAAAACATACGATTCATTTATATTACAGATTTTATAATTAAAAAGATTAAATGCGTTCTTTATTTTTTTAAATTTTAAATGTATTTATTTAAAAGGAACTCCCTGATTAAATAATTTAGCATAAATAATATTTTATTTATTTTTTATTTATTTAACAAAAATCCAACAAGCTTATATAAAGTATTTTGGCATTCAATATTTTTACTATTAAATGTGTATTCTTTTTATATGGGACAAGATTGTAAACATAATACCACTGCTTATGTATTCTTATTCGCTTTACGTTTCAGTCGTTCGGATTTCTAGTGCAAGTTAATTTCAGTTAATCTTCAAAATTAGATAAATGAAATAAATCTCATATCATATATGTACTATTCAATTTGAATAAAAATGTTCAGCGAAGATATTTTAGTATTTTAGAAGAAAATCGTAAGTTTAATATTAATAAATGCTTTTTATGGAAAGAAATGATACGTCCTTAAGATTTTAATTTATTGAACATTCTATACTGACGCATGCCATATTTTTACACAATTTTTTAATTGTTTTTATTTTTAAAGACTTTACATATAACATTTTTAATACAACATAACATTTTTAAAGACACAAAATTATTTAATGAAAATTTATTACACCAAAATGAAGCATCACTAATGAATTATGAATCACCAATCCAATTTACATGATTTAATTATAATAACTGAAGGTTAGGATTAAATGTAAGCTTAAAAATTTATAAAACCATTCATCGCTCATAAATTATGAAACATTTTCGAATATTACGACTATAATACTGCTCAAACCTTTCCTATATAATAGGTAGAGGGAAGAAAATAGGAGATTTTTAATAAATAAATAAATAAGTATCGAGGAAAACACACGATATTGGATACACGACCCACGGTTCATGAACAATTTCCTCAGATTTCCAGAGCTAATTGATTGATATAATTGGTTCCTCGAGGGGAGTAAAGCGCACAGTGGAAGCCGGACCCACCATACCGGATATCAAATTAAGGGATACAAAATGTATAGAAAGATCTCGGGAAATAGGCTGCGAGAAAAAGTTCATTATATGAAAAAAAAAATTAATTAGTATTTTGTAAACACATTCCTTTTTGATACTGTAGTTATTTTAAATAATTACACTACTTCTTTTTCAAAATAAACTTTTTAAAAAAGAAAACGCCAACGCAGTGGATAAATGAGTTTATCTTCTTAAAATTTAAATAAAAATCTCTTTCATAACGATAATTGAAAATATTTTATTTGAAAGAGATATCAAGTAAATTGCTTTTCGTGAAAGATTAAACTTTTAATTAACATTTATCATAAAAAAAGAGCTTTTATTAATAATTCTGTATATTTATATAACATTTTGAGTTCATTTTTACAAAAATCTGTTTAATGTTCAGAGTTAAAATCAGTAAAAAATCGTTAATTCAGAAGCAATCACGTAAAACAAAACATTTTTCTTACGTAATAAAAGAATAGAAATATAATTGACGTGTTATGAGCAGAATAAATACAAAAGAATGTTAAAAGCTTTAAGTGTTATTATAATTATAGAGAGGTGCGGTTTTAAAGTCTCTTCTTTTATGTTTTTACATTCAAATTTTAAAAATGCTGTAATTACACATTCTTATGTATTGAAACATTTACAGTTAAACGATAATAAAAGAAAACAATCAAAACATCTTCTTTAAGAATTTTAGAAATAAGTACATTTTAGAAATATATTTATTACGCTATTATCTTTATCTTTTTAAATATTACTTTAAATTATTAGGATTCAAGTTATTAATAAATACAAATAAAAGAAAAATAACTATTGAAGTGACATATTGAATTTCGAATATGATATATATATATATGTGTGTGTGTGTGTGTGTGTGTCTTTCAGTTTATTAAATACATACAGTCGGTAACAAAAGTGTCCGAACACTAGCAAAAATTCCTATGCAAAGAAAGTACACTTAATAATGTTTTGTTAAATAAACCATTGTCAAATACTGTTCTTAGTGAGTCTATGAACAGGATTCGACAAGGCGTTATTTAGCAAAACTGTATTAAGAGTACTTTTTTTATATAGGGATTTTTGCTAGTGTTCGGACACTTTTTTTTACCGACTGTAATTATAGTTAATTATTAATTATACACAGGTCTTTCAATTTATTAAATATATATGATTTTAAAAAAAAAATATTTTGGAGCTTTTATTTTCTTCGCATTTTGTTTGAAATATCACTGCTGGTTGTTTTCTTCTTTGTAAATTGATATTTTTTCTTTGAGTACTCTGGTAACAAATGTTAAAATGTTTATGGTAAAAATTTAAAACTCTCTCTCTCTTTATATATATATATATATATATACATAATGATGCACTTTCATACATGTTGTAGGAATCTTTTCACGAAAGAGAAACATGAAGTTTGAAGAAGAATTAATGGATTGATAACTTTATTTAACTTATTGAATTTAATCTTAACACATCTTTATTGCTTTATGTCCAAGATACTCATTCAAAAACAACCAACACCTGAGTATACCTTTGGGTATATATATATATATATATATATATATATATATATATATATAATATTAAATCTCGAATAAGTTCTCACTGTTTTTTACGGCACCCAACTGGATTATTCTGATACTTCCAAACGTTTCAAAACTATTGTGTCATCTACTCGCAATGAATTTGCACGTTCAGCTACCGGTTGACATGGGTATTCATAAAGTAATTCCTCCAATTCTTTCTTAATTCCTCTAATTCCTCCAATTCTACATCTTAAAACTTTTTCGGAGCGCCAGAGCGCTCTTTATCTCCAAGATCAAAATCATTATTTTTGAAGCCTCGAAACTAATCTCTATATGCATGTAGATAATTTGAAGACATAATAAATTTAGAAATTTATATGAAAAGGATTACCTTTTCTAAAAAATGGATTTTTAAAAATTTACTCAATTCAATCTGTTTTAAAGAACAAATAATAATAATAACAGCTGGAATTGTGCATTCGATGTAACATTCATGAAATAAAATATCCAATATCAGTTTAAAACAATTTTTGTTTTGTAACATATTTCATTTCAAAAAAGTACTTTCATAATTTAAATTAGGCATGATTTTTCCTCCCCTTTTTTCCCTCCCTACAGCGTTGCCAGAGGTTGCAACATTTTTATTCAATAGTCAACAATAATTTTGAGAAGTTACATATGATATATATAATCCACGATTTTTCGGTTCGATTCCTCTATTATATAGCTATTATGTCGTTTCCGACAGAGCATGCTCAGTAAGTTTCAACAAGAATTCTGTATGTTTCTGTTACAGATTTCTTTTGAATAAAATAGTGCAGTGAAATTCCCTTAAAAACTGTTTATTTTGCAAAAAAATCCACTTTTTATAGCTAAGGGGGGGGGGGGGGGGAGTTGTTTCCACTGTTTGAATTCACATACACTTAAGTTCAAGCTTACCAACAGTATTTCCTTGTAGATATTTTACTATCAGATATTATGTGCACGTCACGTTGCCCTGAGAAGGCCGTCTGTTACGAAACAGCGAGAACTTACTGAATGTCCTAAAAAATATGATAACGACAGAATTTATTTAATAAATTAATCAATCTATTTCTGAAATTTTCTTACATGCAAAAAACTTGGTCTGAAAGTAGGATAGGAAAATGCTAAGTAACGGAATAAAAGGTGATTCCATGTCTCTGCGGAAATGTTGTGGCCTACAGTTAGGTGGACCCTGGTTAGATCCTGACTGTTAAAGCAGGTGAGTTTTAATGAAAGCATTTTTTTTTTTTTTTTTTACAGTTTCATTAGCGGAATATCTGTTTTTTTTTTTTTTTAACGTATATTTGTATTTTTGTTCTGTTATTGAATATTTCTGAAGAATATTTTTTATAACATTTGAATGTTTTCTGGTAATTTTTCTGCCAAAGTAATGTAATAAAACGTCTTTTAAGAGTGTTTCAACACATTTCTTTATGCTTTGCATTTGACTGTAAAAAAAAAAAAAAAAAAAAAAAAAAAAAGCAATTACATTTGGCCTTTTATGATTTTTTTTATTTTCGACTGTTTTCTTTTGAAACATCTGGAATGACAACTTCAATCAATACAATCACCTACATAATATTACACTATAAAAACAATTAGAAATATGAAAGTGTTATCTTATTTTATTTTATTTATTTATTTATTTATTTTATCATTTTTAACCGACTTCAAAAAAGAAGGAAGGTTCTCAATTCAAACCGTATGTTTTTTTTATGTTTGTTAGCTCATAACTTCTGAACGGATGCTCCGATTTTGATACTTTTTGTTTTGTTGAAAAAGTCCTGGTCTGCAATAGGTCCCATTGTAATATCTTTACGATCTAAAGAAAATACAGGGTGCCCAAAAAAATCAGTCCCAACTCTTTTAACTGCTAAACGGCTGCAGCTATAGTGATAAAAATGGTATGTAAGTATGGCAAAGTGGCCATGCAGTACAAGGTTAAACAGCTTGCAGCGCCACCTGGTGGAAAACAGCGAAGTTAGTGTTCCTATCTCGAAAACGGTTCTAAAGAAAAAGTGAATTACAAAGCTGAAGTGTATCACCGATTTAGTACAAAAATATAGTTTAGACATTCATGCTAACGTTCCTACCTCGGAAACGGTTCAAGACAGGGGGGAAAAGTGAATTATAAAATTGCAGAGCATCATCGATTTAGTACGAAAAGATAACTTTGACATTGATGCTAAAAATACAAGGCTAAAAACGTGCATTTTTTTGTTCGCAATTTCTTACACTATACACACTTGAGCTACATTGCTCACGTTGTAGCGTAGCTGGTGAGACATTCGCTATATAGTTCAAAATAGGGTTACTTGATACTTTTTTTTTTGTTGTAGAGATCTTCGTCTGAAGTAGGTCCCATTATAAACATCTTTACAATCTAAAGAAAATAAAGCGCCATCTGGTGAAAAACAGCGGAATTAGCGCTCCTATCTCAAAAACGGTTCAAGATGAGAGAAAAGTTAATTACGAAGTCGTAGAGCATCATCGATTTACTACAAAAAGACAGCTTTTAGACATTATTGAACGCTTAAAACGTGCAGTCGTTTGTTCGCAATTTCCTACACTGTGCACACTTGAACTACGTTGCACACTTTGCAGCGTAGCGGATGACACGTATACTCTGTGGTTCAAAGTACTGTTACTGTAAGCGGTCACATCGATTAGTGCAAAGTCGTTTTGAACCAACTTCAGAAAGGAGGGTGTTCTTAATTCGAGCTATGTGTTGTTGTTGGTGTTTGTAAGCTTATAACTTCGTAAGAGATGCTCTAATTAACCGACTTCAAAAAGGAGGAGGTTCTCAATTCAAAGCGTATGTTTTTTTGTTTTTGTTTTTGTTTCTTAGCTCATAACTTCTGAACGCATGATCCGATTTTGACACTTTTTGTTTTATTGTAAAGGTCTCGGTCTGAAATAGGTCCCATTGCAATATCTTTACGATCAAAAGAAAATACAGGGTGCCCATAAAAGTCAGTCCCGACTCTTTTAACTGCTGAACAGCTGCAGCTATAGTCATAAAAGTGGTATGTAGGTATAGTAAAGTGGATATGTGCTGCGCGATTCAACCGCCTACAGCGCCACATGGTGGGAAACAGTGGAGTTAGCGTTGCTATCTCGGAAACAGTTCAAGACAGGGGAAAAACGTAAATTATAAAATTACAGAGCATCATCGATTTATAACGAAAAGATAGTTTAGACGTTAATGCTAGAAACAGAACGCTTAAAACGTGCATTTGTTTGTTCACAATCTCCTATTTTGTGCACACTTGAACGACATTGCATATGTTGTAGCGTAGCGGGTGACATTTATGCTATGTAAAATTCAAAGTATGGTTATTGTAAGCGGTCACATCGATTAACGCATAGACATTTTAAACCGACTTCATAAAGGAAGAGGTTCTCAATACAAACCATGTTTATCATTGTCGTTGTTGTTCTTGAAATTTGTTAGCTTATAACTTCGTAAGAGATGATTTAATTTTAATACTTTTTTTGTTGTCGTAAAGGTCTTGGCCTGAAATAGGCTTCATTATGATTTCATTAAGATATAAACAAATTAAAGAATACTCACAAAAGTCTGTTCTCACTTTAACTGCTGAACGCATGCAGCTACACTGGTAAAAGCAGTATGTAAGTATGGATGTTGAAACTTCTGTCCGTCAGCTGCAATGCATATTTAGCTCTTTGTTTGAACTTTACGCTGCGCAATTTTCAACGCAGCGGGTGGCACGTATTCACTGTAAAGTTCAATACATACGTCTAACAGAATTTTCGGTTACGAATACAGCGTATCCGTTCTTTACATTTCTAAATACTTTTTAATTTAATGTATGTTCGTTCAATAGATAGTTTTTTGCTCATATCCGATAAAGGCAAGAAAAGTGACACAACTTAAAAATGCAGCATTTGAGAAAAATCAAATTAAAAATAACTTGACTAGAATAACATTGGGTGCATTTCCAGTATTTTTCAGTGACATAAACCATTTTTTGAGTAATGTCACTTTTCTTGGAAGTTGTGATTTGTGAAACTTCCGTCGAACATCTTCTGATGCACTGCTATATAAATAAGTTTTCACTGAAAAGAGAAAAATAAAATCTTTTTGTAAAAAAATAGAACCGACTCCAGAAAGGAACTACTATTCAAAGAACTAAAAATGAAAGAAAATTGACAGAAAATGAAACTGTAAATTGCGCCTAAAAGTATAAAATAATTTCCTTCGCCAAACAACCTATAACACTACAATTAATCATAACTTTTGAAGTCGGCGCAAAATTAAATAAAAATTTATACCTTTATTCAATACAAAAATCAAATCCTATTCAAAATACACATCTCACATTGTTACCTGCAAAACGCAGCCGAAAACTATTTTGATTCAAGAAAACAAATAAGATTTCGTAAGCAGCAAAAGTTGGCGAAGATGCTGGTATCTGACGTCCTTGGCGAAAGAAAAATCGCAAAATTATCTGGCAAACATATTTAATTTCTTTGGGATATCATGATTATTTTCATGAGGTATATTAAGAGAGTAATCAAGAATATGAAACAATACTTCGTACAGTATATATTATGAAAATATACATCTTGCGTGTATATTTTTGCATTACGTTTTGATCGCCAAATCCAAAAGCCACCAAGGATCATAGTTATCAAAGATATACCGAATTTGCAAAGGAAACTCTAACTTCGTAAAAACATAAATAACGCATTGTGAAGAATGTTCACTGTTCTTTGTAGATGCTACTAATGGACCAATTGTATACAGTGATAAAATAATAAAGGAAACATGAAAATGGATCATTCCAGAAAACAGCATTTGTTGCTACCGATCTAAAGACAAACCTTTAAAAACTAATTAAATTTTATTTAATTTTGCGCCGACTTCAAAAGTTATGATTAATTGTAGTGTTATAGGTTGTTTGGCGAAGGAAATTATTTTATACTTTTAGGCGCAATTTACAGTTTCATTTTCTGTCAATTTTCTTTCATTTTTAGTTCTTTGAATAGTAGTTCCTTTCTGGAGTCGGTTCTATTTTTTTACAAAAAGATTTTTTACATCTATAATTTAATTTATAAGTTTTAAATGAAGTAAAAAGAAAAAAAATCTGTACACTATATATATATATATATATATCCATTTATATATTATTATTTTTGACTCAAGCCTTTTGAAATCTTGTTGTAAAAATAATTAAAAAATATCTTTTTTTCACCATTATTCAAATTTTGTTTCACCACCTTAACTAAAAGAATTTATTTAATATATATTAATATTTATTTATTGTGTTATTTCCATTCAAGTGCATTTAATGAAACATATGAATGTGACATTTCTATTATTACGTAAATGAAAAGTATTGTTCTTTTAATTTGTGCAGCGAGGTTTTTTTTTTTTTTTTTTTTTTTTTTTTAATGCTGCATGAGCTGAATTTCATTCTTACATACTTTGAAAACTATTTTTATGAATGAGTTTAATTAAGAAAGAATTTTCCCTTTATCATTTGAGTAAAACATTTTCAGATATAGACAACATAAAAATATTTTATCCATTTTTATTTTTATTTTTTTATTATAATGTTTTGGATAAGACGAATTGAAAAGACAGTATTTTTTTATACGAAATATTTTGTGGAAATTAGTTAGGGGCTTTTGCCTTTAAGAAATTATAATATATATTTTCTTTTAATCTGTGCATTTCTATATTTATTTAGTTCGAATACTGCTTTGCTCCTATGATGTTGATGATTACACATTATTTTTTTAAATATAAATATAAAATTCATTTATTTTCATTTCATTTAATTAAACTGAAGCAAATTTCTATATTTTTATTTATTCATTAATCTGTAACTTCGTGTAAATTATATCTTTCTGTTATTCTAAACCGTAACTTTTAACCAGATCTCTCGACAATCGTTAATGGAGCAATACACTTTAAAATTATGTTTTAATATTTTTACAAAGAAAAGCACGATTAATTCCTAATTCCTGTTAAATTGTCAAAAATTTAATACATATTTATAATGTTCATTTAATAAAAATTAATATTTTCACTTCTCTTTAGGGCTATCACATATATATACTCGATAACAAAAAAGTGACGCACCAAGAAGGAGTAATGCAAACTGGACATAAATTGACATACATATAGGTTTTCATAGAATCAAGCACCAATTCATCATTATCGTCGATCCTACGTGCGACTGGTACTTCAGTGACTTCAAATATCCTTAATAGGCGGCTCAGTGAAATGGGTATGAGCTCAGTCCCCGGATCTCTCTTCCACTGAGGACGTTTGGAACATCATAAAAAGGGTCTACAACCAACTCGAGATTTTACCAATCTAACGCAACAATTGGGTAGAATTCGCCACTTCACAGGAGCATATCTGCCAACTCTATCAATTAATACCAAGCCGATTAACTGCGTACATAAAGACCAGAAGTGGACCAGCGTGTTATTGACTTGTTTACTTTGTGAGGTCCTTTTTCTTGATTAAATCAGTCAAATTTAATGAAACAGCAATCAGTTGTTTTTCCCCACATGTACCTCACATCTATCAATTGTTGTCCCATTCGGACCACCCATACCACCCCATCTACCAATTTTTGTCCCCACTTCTTCTTGGTGCGTCACTTTTTTTGTTATAGTGTGTATATATTCTAATTTACGGGGTAATTAGACTAGAAATTACATAAGAAATAAAATAAAATCTCATTAAGTAATAGTTTACAAAGGTGAGAGAAGAATACACCCTAGCAGATTGATTGATCGAATTTTTCTCGGTCTTTCATCGACTCCTCGAAATTTTTGTCTAAATCTGCTCGATTTTCATTGAATCTGTTTCTAAAATTTATCGACTGCCGACAATCGGAGTTAACTATCCCCGATGAGACATTTCAGATGAATTCACGATCATATTCCTCGTTCTTGATGAAATTCCGATTGTTGGTTGCTAATCAGATATTCGGTGAGTCGATTACATATTGTTTTTAAGATAACAGGAATTTTCCTCCATTTTTCTATTTACCAAAATGTGAATGGAATTTTCTTGGTATAGTATATAGATTAATATAGGTAATATGTAGGTAATTCATTTGAATATAAGTTATGGGTAGGTAATATAGGTAATGTTATGAGTAGGTAATATAGGTAATATTAATATAGGTACAACATTCAAACTATTGGTATAAGAGAAAGGTAGTATTCTCTCACAAAGAAATATATGTATTAACATTGTTCATATAAACAACTAGTAGGATAAGTAAAATTAGCGTAAGTATTATGTATGATTAATAACTTTTAGTGTCATGTGTTTTTGAAATTTTCACATTGAAGCAGTTATGTTCCATGAAAAAATTAATTGTTAATTCAAAACTTCTCTACAACATATTAATTTCTGAAATTTAAAGCAATATTAAGCTAACTTTGCGTAAAAAGTTCAGATAAAACAAATTTCAAATGCACAATCGCATTTCATTTAAATAAGCTAAAATATCTCTGCTTTGCTTAATTTTTAATTATACGAAACATTCACATGGAAGACAATGAATTTAAAAGTATGTGTATACGACAAACGCGACGCCAAACATTTCCAATAAATAAAGTTTTTTTTAAAATAAATTAAAAACATATTTTGAAATAATATGTTATTAATTTCTTAAGTATAATAAGTTAACATTACATTGGTTATAAACGAAATTTAAACATTCTTAAGCATTACATGCTATGATTTTTTTTTTAATGTGTATTTATTAAAATATATTACACCAGTTTTGTGGCGGAATTTAAATGATAAACATGCACTTAACCCATTGGATTTAAAACCAGCATTTCTCTTGTAACATTCGTTTCTAAAATCAAAATTCTCATAAAAGAGAATGTTCTCTAAGATTCACTCTTTCTAAAACTTTCTCTTAAAAAAGTGAAGTTCTAAACTATTATGTGTATTATCATTATCATCCAGATAATGTGCATTTATCGTTTTCGTTTTTATGTTGACATAAAACTTTTGAAAGTGCTAGACAGAAAGGCAGAAATGGTGTCCCATCATCCTATGAAATCTCACTCAACAAAAGTCCTTTAGCTGTTTAGTCGTTCTCAAGAGAAAAATATATGTTCTGAAAAGATTTTTTATTGTTGCATTTCCTATTGTTACGGAATATAAAGCAAGGAAATTTGTTTTCTCTTAACAATGGTTTAAGAGCTCTAAAATCGGATTTCTAAACAATAAGTATTTCAGTAATTTTGATTTTTTTTTTTTTTTTTTGTGAAAATTATACTATAAAAATGTAAAAATCGCTTACATGTTGCATTTTTTAATTTTTTTTTTTTTTTTTTAATTAGGACTGAGGACTATTAGTCTCAATCTACGGATTTTTACGATACCAGTTTTACGATAGTTGGACATTTATCGAGGTCGAAAATATAATTCAATAACTTTACAGCGATGTTATAATTTGATAACTAATAGTCCCCTGTACTAAAATGAATTCTGCTTTTGCCAGAATTTCATCAAAATCTTACTTTCTTTTTAAATGAAAAGAAAGGAAAATGGGTAATAATTAGTTTCGAAACAGACAGTATCGAAACCGTTTTTTAAGTAAATTTTAATTAGGAAATAAAAAGCGCGAGTGCAAAATAAAATAAAAGTAAAACAAGATAATTAATTTTGAATTTGAGTTGGTATTTTTTAAATATTTTATTTTAAAAATAATAATAATAATAAATAAAAATATTAGGTGTGCCGAAGAATGCTGTTGCTTTTTGAATTTAAAGAAACTGACCACGGAAAGTTTCCTGGACAACATTTAAATAAACTTTAAGAAGACGTCTAAGTATTTTCAAACTAGAATTTCTGGTGCCATTTTACTAATTCAAAACAACACAAATTTTGGGTACATCTAACAGTAATACTTAGTTTAATTTTAAAAAAAAGATTATATTGATATTAATATCATTATTTTTTTTTCTTGTATAATTATAATTACATTTTAAATGCATGATCTTCTTTTAATAGTTGGATTTTTATTATAAAACGATGACTTGTATTATGTTAATCTTACTAGTATTTAAAACCAAACATTTAAGTATTCGGATGTTCCTTTTAGTACGGAAGACCGTTAGTCACAATCTACGAATAACACCTTGTCGCCAGTTTTACGATGGTTCGACATTTATCGAAATCGAAAATATATTTATTTATTATTATTTTGTTTTGTGTTACGAAGTTTTGAATTTCGAAATGTCATTAAAATACCTCTTGTTTGCGTTGTATAGCTTAAAAGAAAATTATGATTGGGATAGAAAAAGCTGAAGATGATGTACACTTTAGTACCTATTAAGTGTACTTAGGTCGTATACTCAGTTAGAATATCACCAACGAGTGTCTTTTAAAGTGGTTCAATACCATATTTAAGCGAATTTTAATGATAACCTCGAAAAAATCTAAAGAGCTAAATGTAAAAGCATGATCTGTTATCTTCTGGCTTCAAAATTTCGAGAGCAAAATATTTCAACCACTTGTACGGTTTAAGATGATTTTGCTAATAAATAGCTCAACCAAAGAAATCTCTTTTATTTGAAAATTTAACCACAATATCGAAATAACATTTCATAATGAAGCACATAGGTGATTTTCGATTAGTTAATTTAAACAATATTTATTAACAAATGACTTCCCCCCCCCCTTTTTTTTTTTGTGAAAATTGAGCGACTTTATTCAAGCACTCGCCAATTACAGAAAAATGAATATTTATAAAAACCTTACGGTGTTTACAAGCTAAATTCATGCAGATTATATAGATTTTTTCTTTTCCAGATTCAAATTGGTACAAATTATAGTGCATGCTGCAGATCGTCTAAAATTCAATATACTTCGGGAGAATTGATGTAGTGTCGCCATTTTTTAATATTTTCAACAAAATTATTTTGTAATATATTTAAATATATGCTTAACAATAACCCACATATTATTTCTCTATCATTTTTACTTCCAGCCAAAGAAAAAAAAAAGAAAAAAAAAAAAAGTTTTTGTTTAGGCCACTACAGTGGTTTTACCCCTTAAGCCTTTCTTCAGTTATTCCAGAAAACGTGTAAATTTGATAGTCCGTATATTATGTATGTACCTATATTAATCGATATTTTTTATGCAGAGCAGTCTTTATAGGTTCATCTATATTATATAATCTCTTTAATTATAATTTACTTACGTTGTTTCTTATAAATGTACTTTCGTTTGATACAAAATCAATTAGGGACTATCTATCACTGTAAAACTTCTTATACCACAAGAGATAATTAAAGCAATTTATATACATTAAATGAATATATTATAAAAGTATTTTTAAAGCAAAACTTCGTTTCAGTTATAAAATATATTACACTAATATTTTTCAAATATGTATGCAGTTCTAAATTTAAACGTTTTAAATTGTTATCAATACTACTCCTTCAATATTTAAAATATCATTATAAGAGTAGAAATATTGCCTTAAAATATGATTTTACATACACCACTGCTTTTATATTCCTTTAAATATTATTTTCCTAATCATTTAAAATGTGATTAACGAGAATTTTTCTTTTCTAAAGACATTCCTACCCTTAATGTTTCCTAATTTATAATTCCGTAGTTTTCTTGTAGTTTGAGAAATTTCTGGCAATTAATTATAAAGTAAGATTCTGTAGCATTACAAAATCCTCAAAAATATTTATTCAAAATAAAATCTAAGATATTTCAAATAAATAAATAAATGATATAAATAACTGTTCTTTAATATAACTTAACTTTTTGTTTTACTTTTTAAATTTCATTTAATTATATATATATATATATATATATATATATTAATTCTAAAGCATAATGTAAATTTTTATTTTTCCCCATTAACAAAATTGGTTGGGGCCCAAAAAAACACACCCACTTTGTAAAAGCGTCTTTAATTTAAATATATATATATTACATTACTTAAATTATATATATATATATATATGCATTAAGACACATTTAACAAATTGACAAAACTTTCTGTAAATTTTCATTTATATATTCATTATAGACTTTCTTTATTATGAAGTTGATTGCATAATTTAAAAAAAAGAGAAAACTCGCATTAATTTTATCCTTATATTATTAATAAGTTTATATTATTAATTATATTATATCTGTACTGATAAGTATAAAGGATTTAAGTCCAAAAATGTCGATTTTGAGTTAAGTACATAGTCAGACTCAGAAAAAAATTCTCTATCGATTGGTATAAAGGATTTAATTCTATGTCATTTAGTCTTTGAGAAAATCCATTGGTAAAAAAAGGACCAATTTAGAAATTTACCATTCATGCATGGTATAAAATATTTAATTCAATTTTTCCCGTTATTAAATGAAGGTTGACAACCACTGAATGGTATAAAGGGTAAAAATCAACGAAATACCTTTTCCCTAATCCATTCTTCTGATTTGTTTTTAGCTAGTTAAACTTTATTTTTCGTCTCCTGAAAAATCAAGAATATGGACTTAAATCCTTTATACTTATCACTACAGATATATTAACTTGATTATAATTTTAAACATATTATTTTCGCTTTTTTTTTTTTTTTTTTTTTTTAGCAAAGAGAGATTTTTGTCGATGCAGTGTATATGTAATTCGTTTAGAACTAATTTTAGGCAGGAAGGCAGAATAGCATAACATAAGAGGATTAAATGTTTGTTATATAACAGGAGAATTCACAAAAAACTTTACCAAATAGATTTATATTTTTTCCTTTGACATTTCAAAAGCCAAAATATGAGAGATAAAGAAAAAGCAAAAGTTGCAGTTTGAAATTACAAACACAAAAATAAGTGATAAAACAAAATTAACTGCTGCAGTAACGGTGTATATGTATAAAACTCTGACGCTAATATTAGCTTGAAAATTTCTTATTGTACATTTCACACTAGTCCTATATTAGCTATCCCACATCGTCAAAAAAATCTTCTAAAAAAAAAGTACAGATATTTATACAATAGTCCCGGCAAGTACAGAACTAAAAGTTTGACGCCGAAATGATACCTTTCGCCAGTTACCATTCCGACGCCAGTGAATCGTATTTTATCTGTATCGAAACTGTCGGCAAAATCGGTATCTGTAGCGATACGAAAATAAGGTGCCGATCCAGCATTTGTAGGTAATACAAATACAAATACGAACGTCACTGAAAGCTCCGATAAAGAAAAGACAATTTATCTCTACAATTTTGCCATTTCTATCCTCATTTTTGACAGTTATGTGATTAATATCGGACTTGTGCCGAGGAAAAAAATGAAGAAGATGCCAACAAAACACACGGTGATCTCAGGTAGTCACCCCTCAAGAACTAACCACGACTGATGCTAGTTGAGTCCATCGATGGATTGAGAACTGCTACTTTCAGCATGGTATGATTTTTAGTACCAGTTAACAGCAAACAGGTCTTTCATATAATGTCATTTTACTGTTTAATAAGATTTTTTTCAGTACTTTTCTCTTACTTTTTTTTCCAAATAATTTGCATTTTATCACTTTAAGTAAGCGGTAAATCGTATCACTACGGTGCCCATGAAGTTTTTCTCTCAAACTTGGAGGACTGGATGAGCCGGGGTCGAACCAAAATCAAGTTCGAAAATCAGTAGGGATTATTCATGATTACTCTGAAACATTTGTGAACGCGGGATATGAACATCTGAAAGATCTCCATTCAGGACATCCAACCCCCGCCATGTGTATATCGAATAAGCATTTCGCATCCCCAGAGAAAAATCAGAAGGCTGAAGAATTTAAATTTTTTCTAAGTATTTTACAAACTATACAAGCAAACTATACAACAAGCTTGTTATCTGGGAGAAAAGTGTATTACACAATAAATTCATATTAAGAATATATATATATATATATATATATATATTCACGTCATTATACATTAAATATATGGAGGGAAATAGTGAATTGAATGTAACTGCTATCATTAAACAGAGATGGCAGCACCAAAAGAATGACATTAAACTTTCTTAGGAATACGAACCTGCGCGGGACTGAACTTTTTTGGACTGCTCTGAGCAGGCTGTTTACCAGTCGTTCACAAAATCTCAAAAGGTGCGTTGCACCTTTGAACAGTCAAGCAAGAAATAATTCTAAATAATAATCTTAGTCGTATTAAGTTAATCTTATCATAACGTAAGTTAAAATGATGTAACAATAAAGATTCGAACAATCTATATTCGACTGCCAGGATTTTTTATGAGTTATTGTGTGTAGGTCTCATTTGTGGTACTCGACCCGGAATGCTGGTTGAGGGTGAGTAGATTAAATTTATTCTAATTGAATATAATGCATGTTATATTGATTTCATAATCAAGTTAAATTGAATCTAAATCTTAATCGTATTGAAATTCTTGATGACAGATATTCTAATTTTAATGTGAATTCTATCGAGATACCTATAAAGGAAAATAGTCGTATATTCTTATTTGGCTCCATAGCCATTAGTAGATAATTAGTTGTAATTCGTTAAATAAAAAAAATAAATAAATAAAATAAATAAATAATAATAATTGAAATTTGAAAAAAATCTCTTGTTTACGTCGTATAAAATTATTTGGTTACATTGTATAAAATTCTCTGAATAAGAACTTTAAATGGAGTAAAACGTAATTCAAAGTAGTTTTGGTTTCAAAAGTTTTGATGTATACTTATTAGTTTCGTTTTGAGAGAAAACGTAATTCAGAGTATTTCGGGTTTCAAAACGTAATAGTTTCGGTTTAGAAGTTAAGAAACAAAAATTCATATTAAATAACTGTTGAATATATTTGAGTTTGGAATGCAAAAATTGCATTTAATATTTTATTAGATTATTTATTTCAGTAAAAAAAAAAAAAAAAATCTATTTTATATGTGTTGTTTCTTTTTCATTTGTTCTTATTTTTTCATATTTTACTTCATAATCTGCAGAATAATAAATTAATTCAATCGATTAATTCATATTTAAATTTAATTATTTGTAATTAGTTTGCTCAAAAATGGGTAGAAAAGGTCGTACAAAAACAAATGATGTAGAACAGAGCGCGTTGTTCCCAAATTCTAATGAAGTGATAAAATTTGAAAATGTTATTAAGGAAATAGATTTCATAAAATCGAAAGTCAATGGTTGTGATAGTGGCGATCAAGCCAGATTAAAAATCCTGAAGGATAAGGTAAATGCATTAGAACAGAAATTAGAGGAAATAGTTACAAATTTTTCCGAAGAGGAAAACGATGAAACTTTGAAGAAGTGTTAAAAAATCGGGACATTCTGTTAGAATTATCAGTTGTAATAGAAAGTAAATCGCAACCAAATACTCCAAATGTAATTAATGATGCACGTACCAAACCAGGGACTTCTGTAAATTCGCATATTAGTCTCCCTAAGCTTGAGATATCTTTTCTTTACGGGGATAATGAATCTTGGTTGTCATTTAAAAATTTATTTAAATTATCTATTTTGGATAATGACAGCCTTAGTGAGTTTGAAAAGGTACAATACCTCCAATCGTGTGTAAGAGGTAGTGCATCAAAATTTATTCGTGGATTTGCTTTGCAATCGGAAAATCTTAAACACTGTTGGGAAATCCTTAGTCAGCGCTATGAGAATAAACGCCAATTAGCTATAACTCAAATAAATAAAATATTTTCGGTAAAGGTAAACAAAGCGGATGATCCTAAATCGTTTTTCAATTTAATAGATACTTGTAACGAAGCGGTGCGAAAATTATCGACCCTCGGATTGGAATCTACTCC
The DNA here is from genome assembly GCA_963930645.1 of Salticus scenicus. Lineage (NCBI taxonomy): Eukaryota > Metazoa > Arthropoda > Arachnida > Araneae > Salticidae > Salticus > Salticus scenicus. Next base: position 33,352,516 of record OZ005661.1, read on the forward strand.
TCTTAGCGATCTTATTCTTATAAATTTCATGATTTCAAAATTGGATTCATCCGTTAGGCATAGGTGGGAGCTCAGTCTAGAGAATACGCAAACTATTCCCGATTTGAACTCGTTTCGTACATTCATTGAAAGGGAGGCGTCGAGTCAAACAAAACTTGAAAATAAACCAAGGATGTTTAAGAAGCCAGTAGAAGGTAGTATAAAAAAGTCTAGTGTGAATAATTCAATAATAGTCAAAGAAAAAAAATGCGTCGCCTGTTCTCAAGTACATCAATTGTTTCAATGCCCCAAATTCAATAGAATTAGTGTTCAGGAGCGATGGGACTTAGTTAAATCTAAATCATTATGTGAAAATTGTTTGCGAACTAACCATCAAGTGCGACAATGTAGGATTAATATTAAATGTAAGGTATGTGCAGGTTCACATCACACTCTTCTGTACATTTATACACAGAATTCTGCTGATCAGGGAGGTGGCCTTGTTACTACGTCTGTGTCAAACAGTGCACAATCTAATGCAAATTTTAATCAACAAAGAGTTTTATTATCTGCTCTCCTTATAAAGGTTAGGTCACCTAACGGTAAAATTATTCAATGTCGGGCGTTAGTTGATAGTGCCTCACAAAATAGTCTCATAACAAAGGAATGCGTTGAGAAGCTAAATTTGCCTTTGTTTGGCACTTCTCATCGACTTCTAGGCATAAACGGTATGTCCGCAAAAACTGTTTTAAATTTCACGGAGTTTTCATTCTCGCCATATTTCGCTAAAGAGTATAGAAATTTGAGGGCACTAATAGTAAATAGGGTTACTGCCCCTCTGCCAAATTTCCGGGTGAGGACGACGTCTTGACCCCACACTAAAAATCTACAATTAGCTGACATAAATTTCTCCAAACCACAGCCCACTGATGTGTTATAAGGAGTCGATATTTTCTCATCATTAATTTGTGGCAAACCAGTACATGGAAGGCCAGGAGAACCCTCTGCCATTCCCAGTTCACTCGGTTACTTACTGAGTGGCCCCCTCTCAAGGGATGAAATGGAGCCAGAATCTACTCATAGTCAAACTTTACATTGTTTAAACTTAAACGCATTTTCATGTCAACGAGCCACTAACCTCTACAACAAGGTCTGAAAACGAAGCCGACCCGGCAGAAGTATTAATTAAATCTTCGACCAAGCGCAACCCCGAAGGTCGCTATGTTGTCAAATTACCCCTCCATGATGAGATAGATTTGAGTGAAAGTGAAGACTGTGCACTAAAAATGTTTAAAAAACTTGAAGCTCGATTTGTTCAGAACCCTAACTAAAAAAAGAATATTGTCAATTTATGTGCGAATATTCAGATCTAGGTCATATGACCCTACTTCGAGCTGAAGAACTTAATCGTAAACCAAATTACACTCATGTCCATAAATTAAGGATAATGCTAGCTGAGGGAAATAAATGTTCAGAAACAAAACAAACATGACTTATTCATAAAGTCCATTTATTAAACAAAAGATCACGAACAAAAAAAGGTGATTTATGTAGGATACCATTTATAAAAACTACTATTTTTGCTCCCTGAACCAATAACAAAAAATATCTTCCTTACAAAAACTTAACATTACATGGTTGGTATGATGGTTAATACATTGTGTGTCTTTCAGATGATGAAATACAGTCCTTACAACGCCTAAGAATGCTGAGTATTAAATTATTGATCTTATCTTGGAGAAGGTTACTCTACTCAGTGTCAGTAATCAATGCTCTCCGAAGTTCCGGTACACATGTAGGAGGTGGTTGACGGACTGCAACTCGTCGGAAAAGCATGTCCTACACATGCTCTATCGGATTCTAGTCAGGTGAGAATGCTGGCCATTCCATGCGAGTGATAGCTTCAGATTGTAGGCATCCGTGTACAACGTTTGCATGGTGAGGACGCTCATTGTCATCCACAAACACAAATTCTGGGCTCATGGCACCCCTAAACAAATGTACATGTTGTTCCCGACTGATGTCCCGATAAGTTTGGCCTATCATTCTTCCAATTTGAACATGCAAATCTGTTCTGGTGCTCAATATGATCCCCCCCCCCAAACGAGCACTCCTGTCCCACACGGTGTCGTTCAATGGCTTTGTTTTGGTGGTAAGGGGTACCTGACGTTCTACATATGAAAGTCTGGCGTGAATCACACTGCACGCTAAATCTGGACTCGTCGGATAACATCACACAAGCTCCTTGTGCCGCTGTCCACATTGCATGTTCTCTACTCCAAGTTAACCGCTGGCACAGTGCATTGCCGTGAGTGGAACACATCTAACAGGCCTGCGAGCCTATAGACCAATATCTCCCAAACGTCTATAAACGGTTTGTCTTGAAACCGTGGCTTTCGTGACTGCAGACAGCTGACGAGACAGGTCTGATGCTGTGCTTTATCTGCTTATTTTGGCGGTTACTACCAAATACCGGTGGTCATTCGGAATTGTAACTCGTCGCCAACCAGTACTGTAACGTCGATTGGCATTTCCATCATTTTGGAATCGTTGCCAAAGCCTAGAGATGACACTTTGGGCGATTCTAAGTTTCCCCGATACTTCTATCTGAGTACGCCCACATTCTAGTCGGCCGATAATTCTACCACGTAAAAAATTATCTGCATGCATCCTCTGTGTCATAACTATTCGGTTGTGGCACTGAGCGGCACACAGAACGCTTGTGAACAATATCCCTTCTTTGTTCCCATTCCTTATCTACCCCCTTCTTTCACTTTCGTCATTGTAACATTATATCGGCTTCATCTGATGGCGTCTTATAATTTGCATATTATTCTTAAAGATGTGTGCGGTATTTCTACAGGTGGAATTTTTGCATTAAAGTTCGATTTCAGTGTGAATATGAATTATCCTTAATTTATGGACATGAGTGCAGTATATGCCTCATCATGGAATTATAAATGAAAATAGTAGCACCACCAAAATACGGGTAGTGTTAAATGCTTCGGCCTTGACAACAAATGGCCAATCACTTAACTCTAACATGCATAAAGGGCCAAAAGTTCAAACGAGTATCTTTAGCAATCTTATTCGATTTAGAGTGAATAAAGTCGCCCTCTCCAGTGATATAGAAAAAATGTTTCGACAAATTCTAGTCGCACAGCCTGATAGAAACTTTCAAAGAATATGTTGGAGGGCCAATGTGTCATATCCACAACGTGTTTATCAGTTGAATACGGTTAATTATGGCACAGCCTGTGCACTATTTTTAGCCCTGCGTACCGTACAACAATTACTGATAGATGAGGAAACCAATTTTCCCGTAGCTGTGCAGGCTGCCCGTAATAACCTGTATATGGACGATCTCCTTGGAGGGGCTGAAACAATCGAGGCCGCTCAAACCTTGGTAACATACCTTCAGGCGTTATTTAATGCTGGGGGATTCAAGCTGCGAAAATTAGCTTCAAATTGTGTGGAAGCTCTAGTTCATGTCCCAGAACCTTTAAAATCAACAACACAAGAATTATCATTAAACCCTGATCAATCCCAACGTATTTTAGGATTAAACTGGAATTTGACATCGGATACATTACAGGTTAAGGTTAGCAGCGAAGAAAGCGTCACAAGAAAAAGACAATTACTGTCAGTAATTGGCGAATCTTCGAACCTTTGGGTTTCTTATAGCCTGCCACTATTCATTTAAAATTGCTACTACAAGATGTTTAGAAGCAAAAGCTTGGGTGGAATGATTCTCTACCACCAGACATTCAAAACAGGTGGAATGAATCTTCTGAAAAAATTGCCTCCTTTAAGGTTATGTCAGTGCCTATATTTTTTAAATTTGAATTCCAAATCTATTTACCAGATACAGGGATTTTGTGATGCTTCAACAAAGGCATATGCTGCCGTAATTTATATACGTCCAAGTCAGTACTCATCTTTAAATTGATTGCAGCTAAAACCCGAGTAGCATCTTTAAAACCCATAACTTTGCCCAGATTGGAGCTATGCGCAGCTGTATTGTTATCGGAACTTTTGTCAGTCGTCCAGAGCTCGCTGAATTATCCGGTTGGGGAAATTCTCCGATGGACAGACTCCACAATCGCCAGTAGTTGGATCTTAAATCCACCCTTAAAAGGCAACACATATGTCCTACACAGGGTCATCGAAATCAAATTTCTGACAGACCCAACTACATGGCATCACTTACCAAACAAACACAACCCAGCGGACTGTGCAAACCTTGGGCTGTTTGCAGACAAATTAAAGAACTTTGACTTGTGGTGGTCTGGACCTAGTTGGCAAAAGATCCCAGCTTCAGCCCAATGTACAGTTGTGAGCATGGCATCACTTACCAAGCAAACACAACCCAGCGGACTGTGCAAACCTTGGGCTGTTTCCAGACAAATTAAAGAACTTTGACTTGTGGTGGTCTGGACCTAGTTGGCAAAAGATCCCAGCTTCAGCCCAATGTACAGTTGTGAGCACTCCTGGACTAATAGAGTCAAACCCAATGAATGAATCCGTGATAGAGGATTTGGTTTTAAAAATTTCTTCGAGTACAAAACTTTTTCGCGTAGTTGCATTTATTAAGCGATTTATAATAAACACTAGAAACACTACAAAGTTGAAGGGACCAGTCTCAGTGCAAAAAATGTCAGAGGCTAGAAAAACTGTTATTAAAGTCGTCCATCAAAAGTCCTTTGCTTCAGAAATCGCCCTTTTGCAGCGCGGCCAACCCGTTGCAAACAATAGTAAATTAAAATCTCTTAATGTGTTTATTGATTCACAAAATCTATTGCGAGTGGGAGACAGATTCGACAAAAACAAGACCCTACCATATGACACTATGCATCATTTATTGATACCTAAAAATCCCACTTTTACATCATCTATAATAAACCATTACCATATTTATAGTCTTCATGAAAGTGTTAAATTTAATTCGCCAGTCTTACTGGATTCCTGATGGTAGATCAACTGTTAAAAAAGAGCTTCGAAAATGTGTCACCTGTGCCAGAGTCCAAGCAACCCCAATTCAGCAAATGATGGGTGACTTACCCAGTGCCAGAGTCAACCCTTGTCGACTATTCCAACATGTCGGAATTGATTACACAGGCCCTATTCAAACGAAGTGTGACCATAAACGGAAGAGTACAAAATTTAAATCCTATATATGTCTTTTTATTTGCATGTGTACCAAGGCAATTCATCTTGAATTGGTCAATAGTTTATCAACCGAACATTTCTTAAATTCCCTACAAAAATTTATCAATCGTCGAGGATGTCCTACAGACATCTACTCCGATAACGGTCGCAACTTTGTTTGTGCCCATGCCCAGTTAAAAAATCTAGTGACACTTTCAAAAGAAAACGCTATTTAAAATTATGTCACCAATAAAGAAATTCATTGGCATTTTATGCCTTCTTACGGGCCCAACTTTGGCGGCCTATGGGAATCATCAGTGAAATTGGCTAAACGCCACTTGCTTAAGACTTGTAAAGGCAGTTGTCTTTCGTTTGAAGAGTTTAATACTATTCTCACAAATATTGAAGCGTGCTTAAATTCACGCCCTTTAGTCCCACTTTCAACCGAGCCCAACAACTATCTCGTCCTTACCCCAGGCCACTTCCTAATTGGAGCGCCGCTTCTTTAGCTTCCTGAACATTCTAATAATCATACTAATAAACCTTGTACCAGTTTCTCTTCCAGTTGGACACTCCTTCAACAGCTTAAGACCAATTTTTGGAGAACTTGGCATCGACCCTACCTTACTTTTCTGCAGTCAAGAGCAAAATGGCAAAAGGGCATCCTGGTCAGCTCCTCCTAGTCTTGGAGCCTTCTACTCAGCCAGCACAGTGGAACTTGGCCAGAATTCTGGACTTGCATCCTGGTGATGATGGAATCGTACGAGTAGTAGCTCTGAAAACATCCGCAGGAGTCATCAAAAGACCTGAGAATCGCAATGCCAGTCTACCATGCGCAGCCCCCCCCCCCCTTTCTCGGAGGATGGAGGGATTTAGTGAATTGAAAGTAACTGCTATCATTAAACAGAGATGGCAGCACCAAAAGAATGACATTAAACTTTCTTAGGAATACGAATCAGCGCGGGACTGAACTTTTTTGGACTACTCTGAGCAGGCTGTTTACCAGTCGTTCACAAAATCTCAAAAGGTGCGTTGCGCCTTTGAACAGTCAAACAAAAACTAATTCTAAATAATAATCTTATTCGTATTAAGTTAATCTTATCATACTTATATAACGTAAGTTAAAAGGATGTAACAATAATGATTCGAACAATCTATATTCGACTGCCAGGATTTTTTATGAGTTATTGTGTGTAGGTCTCATTTGTGGTACTCGTCCCGAAATGCTGGTAGAGGGTGAGTAGATTAAATTTATTCTCATTGTATATATGATTTCATAATCAAGTTAAATTGAATCTAAATCTTAATCGTATTGAAATTCTTGATGACAGATATTCTAATTTTAATAAAAAATCAATCGAGATTCCTGTAAAGGAAAATAGTCGTATATTCTTCTTTAGCTTCATAGCCAATATACAAGTAATGAAGTATGTATTGTCAACACAATGATACCAAATCGGTACCATTTGGTTTCTTTGAATGTGACGTCAGAAAAATTTCAAGTCTCTGATATTAGACAAATATCCCACTGTGAATAGAATAATAATATATCGATAATATGTCGTGCTTTAAATGTAAGTCTGATATCATATATTTGTATTTAAATTATATGGCATTAATGTGCCATGTATTTGACTTAATATAGGTAATAGGTATCATGTAAGAAATATAACTTAATTTTGTCGTGAGAAAGGCATCTGATTTTTACAAGACAAACAGACGCATCAGACAATTTTTACATAAGCGGTCACGTTTGTAAGCTGGTCATGTTTGACACTATTTTATTTGTTGGGATGTCACATATACATTGTAATTAATCCTAAAATAAGAGTCGATATGCTGACTTATAAAAACAAAAATTTCATTGACTTTTCGTTTCAATATTCATAATTTTTTCATATTTTGAGTATTCATAAAAGTTTTTAAATCTAACTATTATTAATTTAGTTTTCTTTCCTAAAATTATTCTTTTCTTTTAATTTTTTTTTATTATTTAAAATTGGACATAATTATTTTTAATATCAATTCAAACAATTTTAGCAAATTTCAATTACTGCTTTGATTTAAAACATTTCATCCAATTTTTTAGTGTTCACGTCTTAATATTTTTAAAGTTACATGCAAAATAAGTATAAAAGAAATAAAAAAAAAAAAAAAAAAAAAAAAAAAAAAAAAAAGAAAGAAAGAAAGAAAAAGAAAAAAAGTAAGAAATCTGTTCTTTTACTTTTGGAATTAAAAAAAAATATATTAAAAAAATATTTTTAATAAATTAAAAAATAATAATAATAAAAATAAAAATAAAAATAAAAATATATTGTAGTTTGTCTGAAATAAATATTGTTTTTATCGATTAGACGAAGATAAAATATTTCTTGTGGCGGTGTTTAAAGAATACTTAACATAAAATAGGACTATTATAAAAATATCTGGACGCATTTTCTGTATTTGCAGAATCTTTGCTGATTCTAGCAGTCTCTCAATTTAATTATGTCTCTTTGAAAGAAATATGGACTGCAAAGAAAGAGCAATTTTATTACTACAAATAACATATCCTATCTTCCATACGCTATTATTTATTCTTGTTCCGTGTTCGTCTAACTACTTAATATAAATGTCAGTGACGCGTAAAAGCTTTGATATGTTGATAGGTAGTTATATTTGATAATTTAATCTTAAATATAATGGATTTTTCAAAAGATAAAATTTATAAGAATAAAAAATAGATGAATTAAAAATTGAAAATACATAAGCATATAAATATAAATAAATAGATAAATAGATATGATAAATATGATAAGCAATATATATATTGGGTGTTTGAATTAATTCGTAGCGTTTTTTTTTTTTTTTTTTTTTTTTTTTTTTTCGAAAACTAAGGCTTTATTGTGCAGAAATAATTACAAATATATTATTCAAAGTATTGACCATCACTAGCCACTACTTTTTCGCATCTTTCTGGCAGCATACGGATTATACGGATTCCGCGTCGGAAGAACGAATCGTCTTTAGAGGCAATCCAAGAATCGACCCATTTTTTACAATCTTCATAAGAAGTGAAGTGTTCCTCAGACAGGCCATGGCTCATCAATCGAAACAAGTGGTAATCCGATGGAGAATACGGCGGGCATGAAGAATACGGCGGGTGAGGTAGGAACTCCCATTTGGTCGTTTCGATGTAGGTTTTGAGCGGTTTTGCGACGTGCGGACGAGCACGTCTCTAGGTTTCAGTTCGTATGGGACCCAATTTCCCTGCTTTTGGGTCATACCCATGGCTTTCAGGCGTTTGCTGACTGTTGAAAAGTCAACTCTTAATGATTCAGCTAAATCTTGAAGCGTTTGCCATGGATCTTCATCGAGCAATGACTTCAGTTCTTCATCTTCGAATTTTTTCGGCTGCCCAGGTCGTTCCTTCTCTTCCAGCTCAAAATCACCACTTTTAAATCGAGCAAACTATATCAGACACGTTTGTTCAACTACTGCATGCTCTCCATAAACTTCCACTAAAATTCGCTGACATTCGGCAGCGCTTTTCTTCATGTTAAAGTAATGAAGTAGAACTCCCCGCAAAAACACTTTATCCGGCACAAAGTTAGACATATTCGATGAAGTAAAAAATTATGTTATTTGCGCTTCAACCAAATGACATATGCTAATAACGATGCTCACTGATAGTAGGTTTACGAGGAATACTAGTCACGCCATCTATTGGAAAATGCCACTTGTCACGCCATCTATTAGAAAACGTTACGAGTTAATTCAAACACCCAATATATTAATCTAGCCTTAGTCGATGGTTATCATAAAAAAATAATTGAAACTATTTTTTTGTTTTATAATTAAAATAAATTTTCTAATTGTAAAAAATGGTAAAAATTAATTGTTTTAATAAACTTTTTACATACTATTCCTTGTTAAAAATAAGAATAATTGTAATTGTTCATAATTACCTCAATTTGATTTATAATTGATGTAGTTAAAGTTCATAGATAATTTTCTTCCTTGCATAAAATTACTATGCATAAATTGCTGTTTCATTGTTTATTAAATAATAGTTTTATTATTAAATAAATTAAGTAAATATGTAGCGATCTACAATTGTTACATAAATTGTGAATAAAATTTTATTTTCAGATTTACTTGTTCCTGATTCTAATATTTTATTTTTATTTTATTTCCTGATTCTTTTAATTTCTGATTCAATTATTTTATAGTTATTTTTTTATAGTTAATTTGAGTTTATTTTCATTTTTGATTTTCGGTTCGGAAAATGGCTTAGGCATAGATCAAAGTGAAAATTCATTTATTGCACTGTCTGACGCAAAAATATTTTCTTTGTATAATTTGTTTCCTACTATGACCTAGATGAAATTAGGAAACCGGCATACTTTCATTCATTGATATCGTTTTGATCCTTTTTTAAACAGCTTTTAATTGTAGAATTGGGATTGGTCATACTCTTTTGTTTATTTTGGTAATTTTCTATAAATTTTAGTATCTCTATTATTATAATATGTATATTATATTGCTTTAAAAAAATCTTTTAAAATTTAATATTCATTTGGGTATTTTTATTTAAAGGTATTATTTGAATAATACATTTTTTCCTCTGCGTTCACCAACCCCCGAGGAAGGATTCGCTTCCCCACGACTTGTTTTACTTATTAGACCCTATGGCGCTTTGTCCGTCTATTGAAAAATAATTTGCGGTTCAGTGGTATTGACATTTTAAGAAAATAAAGAATCAAAATTAATATGCCGGATTTAAAGGCGATTATGGCGATTATGGCTAAATCATAAAAGATAAATCATAAGCTAAATCATAAATCACAAATCTAAAATAAACAGCATGCAGGCTGCCATATTGTATTTCAAAGAATGCCGAACGACATCGTTATCGTTCAAAACGGTGCCAAAGAAAAATCGCCAAATGCAGTTGTGGGGAGATACTATAGTTATACCACACTTCGAATAATAATAAGAAAAAAATTAAAGAGACATGACCGATTACTTCTTTTATTTTATTTATTTCATATTTTTAAGAATTAAATTTTCTGAAGTTTTGCTTAAGCTTTTAAAAGTGTTGTCCCATAAAAAATATAACATTTACTTTGTCAAATCCTTAATAACGTATATAAATAAACTTTAAATTTGAAAAAAAAAAAAAAATCTAAGTTACAAATTTACTTTTAATCCATGAGATTTGTGCCAGCGAAATGAAAAGTACCTTCTCTCCTATCTACTTCACATACATTAACGGAGAATAAAATCTGCTCGATTCATTAAAAGAATTTTAGGTGATGAATTTTGTTCTTGCTATAATTAGAGATATGAAATGTATTATGGAAATGTCTAATTCTGTAATATTAAAAAAATACTAATGCTAAATAAGAAGATTTTTTTATTTATAATTCAGTTTGAAATTAAATCTAAATATTTTTTGTATGCCAAAATATATCCGAAGTATTTTAAAATATGTTTTTAAATGAAAAAGACAAAAGAGATTCTTTGGAAAAAGATGCACTTAGAAATATTTTTCTTGACATTGCAGCATTGACATTGATTTTATTATTTTTTACACCATGGATCACATTTTAATTTTCCCGTTGAAAATGATGTCATGACAGAAGAACAACGTCATAAAAGAAACTTTTTCTACGGTGGCAAATAGAGTACCTTTATAAACTCGACGTTTTCAGCTAATAACTTCGTTAATAAAGATGATACAGATTTCTAATTACCTGAAATGCCTTCCTTGAAGCATACGGAACACATTGATACCTCTCATGATGCAGAGCACTTTGCCCTCCGCGAGGAGACGCTGTCGCAGACATAAAAATTGACGCCAGCGACAGTTACTTTTTTTTAATACATAGAGATAAATTAGTTTAAAAGTCACAAATTATAATATATATACTTGATAATAATAAAATAAATAAATAAATAAATAAAAGCTATATATATATATATATATATATATATATATATATCTTTTTTTTTAAGTTAAAATGACAAACTTTCCTTTTACTTATTTATATAGAAGGTAATTCGGGTAAAAACGCAAGTTGGAGAAGATGCAAGTTTGTCCCTAGCATTTTTATGCGTCAACATATTATGGTAAAACTAACGAGCATGTGTGAGAAGTCTTTTCCCAGTGAGCGCGTGGATTGGGAACTTATCTTAATTTATCGCCTTTAATCGCAATTATTTTGGGTCTCTTGAGCATTTAGCCTTGTGAGTAAAGTATACTGACCAAACACCCCCATTTTCTGGGGACAAATGGGGGCGCCCTTTTTTTTAAGTCATTTTTCTAAGTTTTAAAAAATTGTAGAAACTAAATTATTAATCAGTAACACTTTATTTTTAGTACATATTTATTAGGAATGAAAAAATACAACCATAATTTGATAATTGTAGCAATTTTTTATGCTTCTCTATTATATAGGTACTTTGATCTGGTTAGCCTAGAGTAAAGCCTTATAATATTCAGTTGCTCAAATTTAAAGTTCATAAACAGGTTTTTTATTTTAAATAAGATATTACCAATATAAGTGTGAGTTTTATATTCTATTATACACACAAGGTAAGCAGAAGTGGCCTTAAACTTGCAGCAATACGAAAATAAGCGTGTGGAGCATCTTCCCCTCATACTGGGTAGAAAACACAACATGGTTCAGAAATAAATTAAATGACCTTTGACATTAATGTTTTATTTTATATACTGTATATTATAGTGTAAAATATAAATGGAATTAATAATTATAATTGTAATATTATAATAATTATCATTTTTTTAATATTATTTTAACAAACTTTCACGTCTTCAGTAAAGATGTCTTATGAAAACATTTCGAAGCAAGGACACAGTAAGAAATGGAATTTCTGGGTTTTCAGCCACTGGCATTTATCCTTTTAACCGACAGGCAATCTCAGATCATAGCCTAAGAGCCCACGACGGCCAGACCTTCGTTATTTAATAAAAGCTGAAAATTCTTCTGTACATGTCCCCTATACAGGTAAGAACGACCAGGGACTATAGAGTTTGGGTAGCGGTTACTTGGGCAGGTAACAGGTAGTAAAAGTGTATAAAATAGTACCTTAAATTCGTTAAAGTATAAAGCTCAATTTTTTTATATTTTATTACGGATAACTTTAGAAATCTCGTCATCCATTGCCGGACACTTATGACAGTTGCTACCCCCTGCCAGACACCCCTAAATTTTAATAAATTATAATTATACTTTCGTTACAGTATAAAAGCTAAATTTTATATATGTTACTTGGGAACCTATAAAAAAATGTTACCTCAATAGCCGGACAGTTTTAATGGTTTTTACACCTTGCCAGACACATCGAAAGTCCGCTGTAGGTGCGAGCGCGAGGTAACGACTGTTCTAGCGGGTGCGAGTGAGATAGGGCGCTTAGTCGACTGCGATCTTTCACTGCGCATCATCTGTCTTTTAGTGATGTATTGAAGAATTATGTGTAGCTACAACCACGTTTTACCATTGATATTTGTGTCGTTTTTTTGTGAAATAAAAGTGTAATTTTAGTAAAAAGTGTTATCATGGGAGACACATTAATTTGTTTTGTGTGTAATAAAAGTGATGGTAAGATAATATTGTTCTCGGAGGAAACTTTAAAAAAATGTCAAACTGTTTTGAAAATCAGAAAAAAACATAACCTTAAATATAAAGACATTATTCTGCCTGATGAGTATACAGAAAATGGTTATCACCGGGGATGTTATAAAGCATTTACAGGACTTATGAAAAAATACTTAACTTCTGAACCTGAAAACTGGACAAAAAACAGTGAAAAACAAAAATCAGCCAGTGTTTCTACAGACAATACCTCAACAACCTCGTCGTTGATACCTAAGTTGACCACAGAACCATCTCAATTGTAATATTATAAAAATTATCATTTTTTTAATATTATTTTAACAAACTTTCACGTCTTCAGTAAATATGTCTCATGAAAACATTTCGAAACAAGGACACAGTAAGAAATGGAATTTCTGGGTTTTCAGCCACTGGCATTTATCCTTTTAACCGACAGGCAATCTCAGATTATACATGTGCTCTCTTTGTTGGTTCCAGCAATGATACAGCTTTTTTTTTTTTTTTTTGACAAGTAGCGCATGTGACAACAGGCCCGAACCAGAGAATGCTTCCTCCAGCACAGCAAGAGGCAGTGGATTGTCACCAGCAGTTACCTCGACAAGCACAGAAAAGCCATCCCCACTAGCCTTGCACATCAAACGCAAGAAATGGAAGATTACAATGGTGATCATTTGTACTAAATTAAATGTTATGGCGGCTAAAATTCAAACTTTTACATTTTTTAGTTTGAGCAAAGTAAATTTCCAAAAGTTTATTTGACTTTATTGATTTGTTTAGTTTTCATACTTATTCTTAATTCGCAGGTAATTTTACAATGTTTGTCTTCTTTTTCTTATTAATTGTGGTGTTACAACTCACCTCATAACTACGGTGGCATCTTCCCCGTACATATGGGGGAAGATGCCACAATTACACGAGGTTGTTTAATATCAAACTTGTTAACTGTGTACAGATTGAGAAAGGAATTAATAAGGATACTTAATAATTTTATAGCCAAAGAGCCCACGACGGCCAGACCTTCGTTATTTAATAAAAGCTGAAAATTCTTCTGTGCGTGTCCCCTATACAGGTAAGAACGACCAGGGACTATAGAGTTTGGGTAGTGGTTACTTGGGCAGGTAACAAGTAGTAAAAGTGTATAAAATAGTACCTTAAATTCGTTAAAGTATAAAGCTCAATTTTTTTATATTTTATTAGGGATAACTTTAGAAATCTCGTCATCCATTGCCGGACACTTATGACAGTTGCTACCCCCTGCCAGACACCCCTAAATTTTAATAAATTATAATTATACTTTCGTTACAGTATAAAAGCTAAATTTTATATATGTTACTTGGGAACCTATCAAAAAATGTTACCTCAATAGCCGGACAGTTTTAATGGTTTTTACACCTTGCCAGACACATCGAAAGTCCGCTGTAGGTGCGAGCGCGAGGTAACGACTGTTCTAGCGGGTGCGAGTGAGATAGAGCGCTTAGTCGACTGCGATCTTTCACTGCGCATCATCTGCCTTTTAGTGATGTATTGAAGAATTATGTGTAGCTACAACCACGTTTTACCATTGATATTTGTGTCGTTTTTTTTGTGAAATAAAAGTGTAATTTTAGTAAAAAGTGTTATCATGGGAGACACATTAATTTGTTTTGTGTGTAATAAAAATGATGGTAAGATAATATTGTTCTCGGAGGAAACTTTAAAAAATTGTCAAACTGTTTTGAAAATCAGAAAAAAACATAACCTTAAATATCAAGACATTATTCTGCCTAATGAGTATACAGAAAATGGTTATCACCGGGGATGTTATAAAGCATTTACAGGACTTATGAAAAAATACTTAACTTCTGAACCTGAAAATTGGACAAAAAACAGTGAAAAACAAAAATCAGCCAGTGTTTCTACAGACAATACCTCAACAACCTTGTCGTTGATACCTAAGTTGACCACAGAACCATCTCATTTACAGTCATCCTCTACAGAATCTTCAGTAACAATGCAATCAAGTTTAACTTCTGAATCAATAGGACTTCAATCTACAACTTCTCAAGAAAATATTGAAGTTTTTGAACCAGATCTTAGTGAAGATAATGATTTAACTCAGGATGGAAATATTCTAACCGAGAAGGAAGCTAATAATATCGACTACCTAATTGTTTGTGTGTTTTGTGACAGGAAACATAAAAAAAAACGTTCACGAATGCTTCCACTTCATAAAGCTGATACCAACCAATTTAAATCTAGCGTACTACCCAACATCGAAGGTCAAGAGAAGTATGCAGAATTATTGAATAAATTAAAAAAAATTTCTGGTCCAAAAATATCATATCATACAGAATGTAGAATTAGTTTCAATCATGAAATATCATCTTCTAAAAAACCATCCAGTAAAAGTGATTGGCATTTTCATCGGGAATATCAACAATTAGCTTTTAATGAAATAAGTGGCATCATCGAGGAAGACGTAATTAAAAAAGGGCGCTGTTATTTATTAGTATATTTGCATGAAATGTACACCGATGTATTGGAAAGAATATTTGAAGAAAATTCTGTTGAAGTGAATTCTGTTTTTACTGCGCATCATCTCGAAGAAAAAATGTTGAAAAAATTTCTAAAGATATTAAATTTTTTACTATTTGTAATAAAAAAATTATAGCACCCAAATATTTACAAACAATAGACGATACAATATTTGAAAACTTACAAACCGAAAATACTTTACAAAAAGCTGCATTGATTTTAAGAAAAATAATACTACAAATGGAAAAAAATAAGTTACCGATAAAAAATCTAACAACAGAGCATTTAATGTCAGGAGAAGTTTCGATACCACCGCAATTACTGGACTTTTACTTTACTCTTCTAGGTGGATGTAATAACAAACGGAAAAAAAGCCTGAAATGTGCTCGTCAAGTGCGTTCTTATTCTCAAGACGTAATCTATGCTGTCCATAATGGCCGTGTAAAAACATCAAAGCACATCATGTTAGGTATAACTTTAAAGAGCTTAACAAGCAGTAGGAAAATTATCGATATTATTAATCGATATGGGCATTGTATTAGCTATCAGGGTATCGAGGAACTAGAGACTGAGACAACGTATACTTCTTTTGAACAATCCAGTTTATACCCAGAAACGATTAAAAGAAATCCTGACCTTTTTACTGGTGTGGCATATGATAATTTCGATCGTTTTGTGGAAACTACAAACGGAAAGGATACTCTACATGACACCGTAGGAATTATATACCAGAACATCGATCAAGTGATTTCGCGAAAGAGTTAAAAAATTTAAATTTTAAAGAGGCTCTGGTTAATTTTTTTATTTCACATTGGGCTACTGATGAAGTGGTGCCATTTATTGGCAACAAAACGATAAACATCAATTTCAGAAAATGTCATTCTTTCACTGTTGATAATTCCAACAAAGTTATCTCAAGGGTTGATGAAGAGTTGCCATGCCCATCACACGAGGAAGCAGATACGAAAATAGTATACCATGCATGTAACATCAACTATCCAGCAGAAATAGTAATAAGAAGTGCTGATACTGATATTGCGGCTATAATGCTTGGTAACATGCATCATCTTAAAAGTGATTCCGTTGTTCGGATGCTTACGGGTACTGGCAATAACTTAAGATATGTGGACCTAACTAAAATACATGCAGAGTTGGGACAGTTAATTTGTCAGAGTTTACCTGGATTTCATGCCATCACAGGTTGTGATTTTAACCCTGCATTTTTCAGAAAAGGAAAATCAATACCATGCAAGAAATTAAAAAAAAATCCCGAGTACCAGGAAGCTTTTAAGAACTTCGGCAACAGCGAATTAATTGAAAATTTAGATTTTCAACGAAACATCTTTTCAACGAAACATATTATTCAGAGATTTATATGCAATGTTTACAATGTCCCTAATGTTATTGGTGTTGATGACGCTAGACTGCAATTATTCATCGACTCGTATACAGTCTCCGATGTAAACGAAGCTTTTGACCGGAAAAAGGTTCGAAATTTTGACGCTAGCAATCTACCACCTTGCAAAAGCGAGCTATTGCAACAATTTCTGCGAGCAAATTATATATGTACCATTTGGAATAATGCTCATCTGAAAAATCCAACTACATATCAACCAGACAATAACGGCTGGGTATTGAAAAATGACAAATACCAATTCAAATGGTTTTCAGGAGATCAACTACCAAGTTATGTTAGTGATTCGCTTAAAACTCAATCAGGTATGTAATTATTATGACAAATTATTGTACATAATTTTTTAATTATTCATAATTGTATAATCTTTTTTATTTTTTTTTCAGAAACTGACGAAAAAGGCGATATTGAAGACGATCATGACATCGACTGGGCGAGTAGTGACGAAGAAAATGAAAATATCGACGACAACGAATAAATATTTTTTTTACATGTAATAATGCTTTTTTTTGTATATTATAATAATAAAATTACATTTTACTTTATATAACCTGACTATGAACGTAATAAAATAATTTTTTTATTGGATATTTTTGAAGATCGCAATCGACTAAGTGCTCGCGCTCGCACCTACAGCGGACTTTCGATGTGTCTGGCAAGGTATAAAAACCATTAAAACTGTCCGGCTATTGAGGTAACATTTTTTTATAGGTTCCCAAGTAACATATATAAAATTTAGCTTTTATACTGTAACGAAAGTATAATTATAATTTATTAAAATTTAGGGGTGTCTGGCAGGGGGTAGCAACTGTCATAAGTGTCCGGCAATGGATGACGAGATTTCTAAAGTTATCCCTAATAAAATATAAAAAAATTGAGCTGACAACTGATTAAACAACTGATACCAGAAATTGATCCTGGACAATATTTATATAATATTTAAGAGATATTTGGTAAATACCTTCTTAAAAGTTATATAAATGTAGTATAATTACTGGATATCTGCTAAAACGATCATATAAATTGCAATTTAATATAACAATTTAAATGTCATTCAATAAGTGTAATCTTTGGATTGCAAAAGGTGTCCTATGAAAACAATGTGTATGTATGAATGTTTTGCTTGAGACAGAGAAAATGTATCAAATTGGGTTTCTTATTAGGACTGAGGACTATTAGTCTCAATGTACGGATTTTTACGATATCAGTTTTACGATAGTTGGACATTTATCGAAATCTAAAATTTATCGAAAATATGATTGAATATATTGAAAGCGATGTTCTAATTAAAAAAAAAAAAAAATATATATATATTAATTTATATTAATAATTAATTATTAATTAATTTATACTAATTATATATATAATTAATTTATATATATAATTAGTTAAAAAAAAAAAAAAAAAAAAAAAAAAAAAAACTAATTGTCCTCTGTCCTAAACTAAATTCTACTCTTGCCAGAATTTTATCAAAAACCTTTTTTTTTTTTTGAAAGAAGATGAAAATGAAAATAATAATAATCAGTTTCGAAATGAACAGTATCGAAAGAAATTTTTTTTAAATAATTTTAAATTAGGAAATAAAAAACGCGAGTGCAAAATGATATAAAAAATAAAACAAGATAATTAAGTTAGAGTTTGAGTTGGTAATTTTTCTTTTCTTTCTTTTCCACTTTTCAATATTTTATAATTTATTGAAAAATAGAAAAAGAAAAAAGAAAAATTAAAAAGAAAAGTAACTAAATTATAAAATATTGAAAAAAGGATATAAACAGAAAAAATAATCGCATAAATTATGTATCTTTCACAAAAATGACGATAAAAATTTAAAAATCACCAAGTGGTGCTATATTAAGGCTGTACCATGATCAGGTTTACATATTTATTATTATTTATTATTTTTTCTGTTATTTTATAACTTGCTATAAACTTTGTATTTGTTTATAACAGTTCATTGGTATTTCAACACGTAAAATAATTAGTTGGCTGCTTGATTCTGCATTACATATTTGTTTTATTTAATATCTGCAACAGGGTATACTATATTCATATTAAGACAAACAGGTTTGTCCTATTGTTCAAAATAGTTTCAGGCAGAAATGCAATGCTTAGAAGGAAACGTTCTTTAGCTAAACTCATAGAATTCGATGAAATTGGTACAGGTGTTAGAAGAACTTACAGAAAATTCATACTCGGAAAATTGTCTGCTTAAGTTGATTAGGGAAGGTGTAGAACGATGTTGTAAATTAAATCGGGATTACCAGAACCTTCCAGTTAGCATCAATTGGCGACTTCGAATTTTTGAAAACTGACGATTTTAAGAAAATGTAATTCAGTGACATAATCAGAATTTTCTTCTGGGAGGGGATGGGAAGTTTATTATGTGGTGGCAATTTTTATTTAAAAGTCATTGCTTTGTTAAACAAATAGATTAAAAAATATTGAGAAAGATATATATTCAAAAAAAAAAAAATGCGAGAGACTTTCCAGCATGAAACTAAATAAAAACGAATATTTAAAGCACCTCGCTAATATATGTACTTGAAATAAAAGGGTAGAAAATATAAAGATTAGATAAACAACATCTATAATATCTATTCAAACTGAACTTCAAATAGCTTTGAAAGCAAAATATCAAAAAGTGAATTTGAAACAGTGTTAAACTGATACGTGGGACACATGGGTAGTGCAGAACGAGCGGCGTCCCCGGCAGAACGGTCGGCATTGAACGTAACGTAAGGACGGGCGTGGGGTGTCAGCGCACCACAAACATATTAATTAACATAAATACAAAAAAAAAATCTTTAGAATGCAATGTGTTAATGAAATTCATGATAATTACACTATTTCTCGTGAAAATAAACAATTGAAATGTTAAATTATCGTTAACTTTAAAAATTAATAGAAAATAAATTAAAAGAACTCAACTTTTCCCTCTTTGTTCCAAAAACTTAATTTTTTCCATGTGGCACTTAATTATTTTCTTTACAATATTTATAATAATAAAAATTATACATTACCGTGGATTAGAATACTGATACATTAATTTTCCTTATAATTAGGTTGTACATGGATCAGAAACTTTAGATTTTTTTGCAGTTTTTACATATAGCTGCAATTTTTGAGTGTTATATAAGAATGAAAAAGAGTCTGATTTTGCCGTTTTCATACGCTCCGCACGGAGGGTGACCTTGGAGGCTGGTACTGAAAAACCCGACCACTTCTGTTTATAGGGAGAGACAGCAAATACATCTTTCCGTGCATGTGGTGTCAAAGCACCTTGCGCCCGTCCTGCCGGTTTAAGAACTTGGTGCATTTCCCTGCATCCTAGCCAAGTAGGATAGTATTTGACGTTAAAATTTTTGACTTTTATTAATTTTTTACCGCTTTTCCGTTGCAATTAAGTAGCTAATTTTTTTACTGTCGATATTTTGAACCATCTACGATCACTTGTAATTTTTTCGCTGGATTCTATAAATTTAGCTTAAGAACGATTCCTTGCTAGTCGACTAAACACTGTTCAGATCGATATAGTTATCTTATCCTAATTTATTAATTATATTTATTATAAATATTTCCAGATTTCAGATTTCGTACAAATCCCGACTATTGTAAACGATATGCTCTACATAATGCTAGTTTATGTGAAATTTTGTTCTATTCCACTATGTTTAGAAGATCTTATATTTCGAATAATTTCAGAAGTATTCAAATTATGATTTCTTTTTTTTTTTTTCTATTCTCTTTAATCCATATTTTTCTTTTCTCTGACTCTATTTTTTCTGCTTTTTCTTATTTGATAATATTACATTAAGTTAGTATTTTATAATTTTTTCTTTATAGTTTTCAAATTGTTTTATCGTTTCGATTATCAACGGAGGATCTACTTTTTCATTCACGCTTATCCCGCATTCTCGGCATAGATCAAATAAATAATTTTTTTGCATTTTTTTTTAATGTTAGACATTATTAATACAATTCTTTATCCTGATAATTTTTTAATAATACTTGTAATCTGTTTATATATATTTAATTTCGTTATCTACCGTAATCGTTGTAATTTTTCAAATACTTCTTTAATTGAAATTCATTATTCATTTGCTTTTTATTTATTCTATACATACTTTTTTTAAAGAGTAAACATGCTTTTAAGCATGTTTACAATGTCTGTTAATTCCATTATGTCCAGTGCAGCATAAACGCATAAAAGTGCGCTTAAATAAATAAATATATATATATATATATATATATATATACATATAGATATAGATATATTTCCATAGGCTCTAATCTCACGAAATTCTTTTTGTGTCTCCGTAAACAAACCATAAACATTTTAGACACCAGTAAAAACTATTCCGCTTTTCTGCGTTTTTCATGAATAATTGTTCTAAATTTGACATAATTTGGATGATTACGTGGCATTATCAGAACACTTTTGTAAGGTCCTGTACATTAATTAAGAAGTCTAACAGCACATATTTTCTGCAGAAAACATAAGTTCAAGCATTTCACTAATGTAAGCTAATTTAGTTTTGTCGATTGCAAAGTAATGATGTTAAAATGTGTTTAAACGAAATTTATCCCATATGCAGTCATGATAAGAATTTCAGCGTGTCCCTGTATACTGTTCTTAAACAGTATTGATATAAAAAAGTATAAAGCTATTTCTATACAAAGCTGGAACGTATGTACCAATTTGCAAGTCAATCGGGGGAATTTTGCGGCCGCTATTGCGGTACATACAAATCCTGCCCATAGGCCGTAATGATAAGAAAAAAAATTGTGTGCCCTGGACACGAACTACAATTAGAATACACACCAAAAACTATGCAGCTGATTCCACACGACTCATTACCATGTGTACCAAATTGTAAGTCGATATCGTGATTTTTGCGGCCGCTATTGCGGTATATACAAATTCTTCCCATAGGCTGCAATGACAAGATAAATTTTGACGTGTCCCTGTACACGAACTACAAATGGATTGCACACCCAAAACTATACAGCTGATTTCGTGGAGCTCAGAAATATGTGTAGCAAATTTCAAGTCAATACCGTAATTTTTGAGCCCGATTATCGCGCCACAGACAGACAAACAAACAAACACATAGACGGAACCTTGAAAATTGGTTTACTTGAATGTAAAAATGTATCGATGCTGCACGAAAGCATTCTGAAAAGAAATAAAACACGTATTCTTGGCAAGAAATTATTTCTTGTATTACTCTCTAAACGTTTAAGTATTACAATTTATACCAATAAAAAATCTATTATAATATCTCTGATATTACACATAAACATTAGTAAATCTGATCAAAATCAATGATATCGACACATTATGACTATTTATACGCCGATTGAGATATTCCTGATAAAATATTTACATTTGCATTACCTATATTGCTAAGAAAATATCTACAATTTCATGAGAGGTAAGTGGTTTGTAAATACTATGTAGGCAGAATCTAGATCTTGAATATTCTGAAAATAAACCAACAAACTATTACATGATCCACGAAAGTCACGATAATAGTATTCCTTATATACAACGCGAATATCGCTTGATCAGGAATAGTTCTCGATAATTTATTATAGAATCTCTCTTTGGCAAATGCACAGCTTATTTTTCAATAAAATTCCCCCGAGTGTAGATGGATTTCTTTTATACACTTTGACGGAAATTATTCGCGAGAAACTATGCATGATATCAAAATGTTAACTGCGTTCCAATTTAAGAAATGGCTTTATGATTGTGGGAAATCTAAAACTATTATTTTCTTCTAAACTTTGTTCCAGTTTTGTTGATTCGACATTGCCAAATCCGACTTCCATTTAGCCCAATAAAACACTATTATATTTCTTGGGGTTTTATATGCACTGGGTGTCGTAGAAGTATGTAGATAATTAAAAAAATCATAAAAATTGATGTAATTGGTTGAATTCAACGCGGATGGCGAAAATGTTATTCACGTGAAAGAGATTTTTTTTTTTTTTTTTTTTTTTTTTTTATAAAGAAAAAAAAAAAAAAAAAAAAAAAACAGATAAACTTTTCGTCGATAGAAGGCGCTGCACAGATGTGTAGCGATAAGTTTACAAATCAGAGCCCTATTAATTACATACGATTAACATAGTACATTTCTTAATTTGACTCCTACTTGCGCAAACATAAAGTTTTAATTGCGATGTTGACTTTGTGGATAAAGCGTTATTGGTGAAGATTTCCCTCAGATAAGAACCGCCGACTGATGCTGTAATTAGCGGTATTTTAACACGATTGCAAACTGCAGTTTTGATGATCGTATACACTTAGAAGAGGTTTTATATGCCTCTAAGCATTTGGGAGCAATAAAAATATTCTTTCACGAAAATGTGCGATTTACTCCCGTATTTCGCCCTCAATCGAAGAAAATTTTAGCTATTACATTTTTTCTTTACCAAATAAATCCATAAATATTTAAATATAATAATAAATATTTATACAATACTAAATATTAAATATTTCCCAAATACAATCCAAATACTAATTATTTCCCAAATCTTATTCTGCTCTATCAATTTCTTCAATTTTTGGGGCTGTGGTAGCCCAGTCGGTAGATCGTCGGGCTCGTAATTAAAAGATGGCGGGTTCGGTAATCGAGCCGGCCAAAGACCGTCGTGTAAACTAATGGTGGCTGGTGCACGTAAAATCTGTTATGGCCGCAATGTCCTCCACGTTCCCATCAAAATTATACCTCTGGGGGTCACCGAAGCGGGAGAGCCATCCCTTCCGTGGAGAATCAAAATTGTGATGGAATGTCTCCGGACCGCCTCTAGGGGTGAGTCAGACCGCCGCCCATTGCGCAGCCCTAGTGCGACGTAAAAACCCAACTAACCTTCAATTTTTGTGAATTTCTGTGGTTTTTTTTTTGGGCACCCTGTATTTTCTTTAGATCGTAAAGATATTATAATGGGATCTATATCAGACCAAGACCTTTTCAACAAAACAAAAAGTATCAAAATCCGAGCATCTGCTCAGAAGTTATGAGCTAACAAAAAAAAAAAAAAAAAAAAAAAAAAACATACGCTTTGATTTGAGAACTTTCCTTCTTTTTTGAAGTCGGTTAAAAATATTATGTTATTCTTGAAACGTTCAGTTTTTGATTAAATTGAGCGAAGGTGTCGTCTATGAGAGGTAGAGCTTTAAGCGGTTGTTCCTTGTTCATGAATAAGCGAATTTTCCGCTCAGGGATGTATTCAACGTTTTTTACTTTATTTTTGTGGCACTAATGAATATTTTATTGGACTCTTTCGAGAATATTTGTCGATTACATATTTTTTTTGCACAAACAACAGTTTTATCCAATTTTTTCTAGAATTTTCGTATGTAAAGCGTATTTGTCAACTACAACCAGCCTATTTTATTTTCTCGAACTACTTTTTACACGCAAGAAAGTGGAAATATTTTATAGTAATATCATTACAAGGTCTATCATTACATTTTGTTAAAGATTCTATGATTGGAAGCAAAAAAAAAAAAAAAAAAACAAGCAAGAAAACTCATGCAGTATGCATTCATTAGTAACACTTTCCAACTGTACACAATAGTTGTATCGAATAACTATTAATGTTCTTTGCCTACGTTATCCCACAACAGACAGAAGGACTGAAAAACATGCAGATAGACTAATTGATTTTAAAATTACTCTTAGGCATTTTGCAAAGTGTTAAAAAGGCTTAACGCAAAAGAAAATGCAGCCGTTAGTTTATAATTACAGCTTTTAAAATCCCTGAATATTTTCTGTAGCCCTGCAAATCTGAAAGTTAATCATATCATATTCTATACAAAACAATATTTTAGAATATTAATAATACATGTTAATGTTCTTAAGATTTTTGAAGTAGAAAGTTTTTTAAATATAACTTTAAAAAAATTCTGTCCTAAAACGTAATACATTGGCTTTTTTCTTATTTTTGTTTTTGTTGTTGTCCCTGTAAACAAACTAGTTTTACAGGACCTATTAATGACATTTTAAATAGGGAACATTCTATAGGGAACTTGAGTGGATCATTTTTAAAAAATTCTCAAAATATTCACGGATGATAGGAACCGGAGACAAACAGATAGAAAGGTAGACAATCGGAGAGACAGGTGCACAAATTGAAATCATATTCCCACTAAAATTATAAGAAAGTGTTAAAACGCTCATGTAAACAAAAGTGCAATTCCAGTAAATTTTTATTAATAGCTCTTAATGTAACTGACTATTTTTGTGTGGCCCTGTAAATCTAATGCTTGCCATAGTATATTACATAGAAGGCACACTATTTTGTGCATACGAATAATATATTTCAATTGCATTAAGCTTTGTGGAAAATAAAATTATTAAAATTTGCTTTATAAAAATAACTCTCATACAACACAATGCTTTGGAGTACTTTCAAGTGCCCCTGTACACAAACCAGTTAGAAATGTACTCTATTTTACATAGGAAACATCCGATAGGGAATTTAATAACATATTAAAATTTCATTAAAGTTTCTAAACATTAAAGGTATTAAAATATGATTTATAGAAACTCCTCTCATAGAACACAATGCTTTCGAATACTTTTGGGTGTCGCTGTACACAAACCAGAAGAGGTATCCATTCCATTTTCAATAGAACATGCGATATTGAACTTCAATAAAATATATCGGTTTAAAGCAATTCCATAAATATTTACGGGAATTAGAGCGCAGAAAAACAGACAGAGAGACAGACAGACGGACAAAAGAACAGTCAGACATATACACAAATTGAAATTATATTCACACTAAAAAAATGATAGAAAGTGTCAAAAACGCTTAAAGTAAACGATAGTACAACTCTAGCAATTTTTTATTAATAGCTCTGAATATAACTGAATATTTTTGTGTCCCGCTGTAAATCTAATGGTAACCATGCTATATTCTATGCAAAGCATTCTTTTGTGCATATAAATAACATATTTCAATTTCCAAAAATTCGTGGAAAGTAAAGTTACTAAATTTTGATTTATAGAAATATCTCACAAAGAACGCAACACTTTGGAGTACTTTTGAGTTTCCCTATACATAAACTAGTGGTGGTATGTAATCTATTTTATATAGGAAATATCCAATAGTGAACTTGAATAACATATTTCAATTTCATGAAGATATTGTACAGTAAAGGTATGAAAATATGGTTTATAGAAATACCTCTCATAGAACACAATTCTTTGAAACACTTTTGGGTGTCCCTGTGCACAAACTGGTAGAGGTATAAACTCCATTTTCAATAGGAAACATTCGATAGTGAACTTGATTAACATATATCAGTTTCAAAAAATTCCATAAATATTTACGGGAGTTAGAGCGCGGGCAGACAGACAGACGGACAGACGGACAGATACACAAATTGATATCATATTCACACTTAAAAAAAATGCTTGGAAGTGTTAAAAACGCTTAATGTAAACGAAAGTAGAATTCTAGCAAACTTTTAATAATAACTCTTAATATAACAGTATATTTTTGCGTCACCCTGTAAATCTAATGCTAATCATGCTATATTCTATGTAAAGCATTCTTTTGTGCATATAAATCACATTTTTCAATATCCTAAATCTTCGTGGAAAATAAAGTTATTAAAATTTGATTTATAGAAATATCTCCCATAGAACTTAATGCTTTAGAACACTATTGAGTGTCCTTGTATATAAAACAGAGTTGGTATTTAATCCATTTTATACAGAAAAAATCCAATAGTGAACTTGAATAACATATTTCAATTTCATTAAGATATGTGTACAGTAAAGGTATGAAAATATGATATATAGAAATACCTCTCATAGAACGCAATGCTTTGAAATACTTACGGGTGCCCCTGTACACAAACCAGTAGAGGTATAAACTCCATTTTAAACAGGGAACATCCGATAGTGAACTTCAATAACATATATCAGTTTCAAGAAATTCCACAAATATTTACGGGAATTAGAGCGCAGAGAGACAGACAGACGGACGGAGAGACAGACAGACAAACCGAAGTCATTACACTTTTCAACATTGTTGGGAAGTGTAAAAAATGTTAGAAAGGGTT
Source organism: Salticus scenicus (assembly GCA_963930645.1). Classification (NCBI taxonomy): domain Eukaryota; kingdom Metazoa; phylum Arthropoda; class Arachnida; order Araneae; family Salticidae; genus Salticus; species Salticus scenicus. The sequence goes on from OZ005661.1 coordinate 33,379,277, forward strand.
AAAAACGCTTAATGTAAACGAAAGTACACTTTTAGCAAATATTTATTAATAGCTCTTTATATAACTAAATATTTTTGTGTCACCCTGTAAATCTAATGCTAATCATGCTATATTCTATGCAAAGTGCTTATAAATAACACACTTCAATTTCATAAATCTTCGTGCAAAGTAAAGTTAATAAAATATAGTTTATAGAAATATCTCTCATAAAACGCAATGCTTTGGAATAATTTTGTGTGTCCCTGTACACAAATCATTGGTGGTTTTTGCTCCATTTTATAAAGGAAGCATCCGATAGTGAACTTGAATAACATATTTCAATTTCATTAAGATTTGTGTACAGTAAGGGTATGAAAATATGGTTTATAGCCTCTCATAGAACACAATGCTTTCGTAATACTTTTGTCTGTCCCTGTACACAAATCAGTGGTGGTATTTACTCCATTTTATACAGGAAACATCCGATAGTGAACCTGAATAGCATATTTCAATTTCATTATGATTTGTGTACAGTAAGGGTATGGAAACATGGTTTATAGAAATGCCTCTCATAGAACACAATGCTTTGAAATATTTTCGGGGGTCCCTGTACAAAAACCAGTAGAGGTATAAACTGCATTTTTAATAGGGAACATCCGATAGTAAGCTTGTATAACATATTTCAATTTCATTAAAATTTTTGCACAGTAAGGGTATGAAAATATGGTTTATGGAAATTCCTCTCATAGAACACAATGCTTTGAAATATTTTCGGGGGTCCCTGTACACAAACCAGTAGAGGTATAAACTCCATTTTCAATAGGGAACTTCCGATAGTGAACCTGAATAACATATATCAGTTTCAAGAAATTCCATAAATATTTACGGAAGTTAGAGCGCGGACAGACAGACGGACAGACAGACAGACGGACAGACAGACAGACAGACAGACAAACCCAATGCATAAACACTTTTCAACCTTGTTGGAAAGTGTTAAAAAAGCATACTTTTGGGCGTCTTTATTCACAAACCAATGGTGGTATGTACTCCGTTTTCCAAATAAAACACTCGATAGTGACCTTGAATAACATATTTAAATTTGCATTAAGGTTTGGGTAAAGATATTAAAATATGGTTTTTAGAAGTACTTCATACTGAACGCAAAGTTTAAGAATACTTTCCCTAGTCCTTGTTGACGAACAGGTATTTCTCAGTGTTGTGGTATTTACTCCATTTTCAATAGGGAACATCCACTGTAAAAAATTTTACGGCAATTTACAAATTATTACTTAGTAACAGTACAGGTATTATCTCAACTACTAGGGAAAACTTTGTAACCAGATTCTCTTTGTATTCAATGCTTAAATAACATATGTAATTCTACTCCATTTTTCCTACTATCGCAACATCTCTGTCTCTTCTCTCCCCGTTCTAAGAGAGCGATTTCATTTGAGCAAACGCCAATACTGTGCGCATGCGTAGAAGATACCAGAGAAGAACGAGCCGAAGCGTCGGGTCTGTCGTACTCGTAAATCGTAATCAGGCGGACTTTTTAAATCTTAATCTCTGATATTTTATTTATTGTTAACGTTATACACATCTGCATTTTAGAAAAAGTAAGAAGTCATAAATATATATCCTTAATTTGTAATACAGTATGCTTAGTTTGACGTTATCTTATTTTAATTTAAACTTTATCAGTTCTTAAGCCTCATTTTGGAAGTGTTGGAAAACTTGAAATCCGTGTGCATGATGGACGCGTTTCAAATATCAGCCCCTGCTAGGTGAAGGTTTGTGTTAGTTAGTGATTATTTATTTAAAATTGCTAGCAACGCAAATACTTTCCTTGCAAAGCTTTTATTATTATTATAATTTACTACGGATAACACAATCAAAAAGTTAAAAAGGTATGTAGTTTTTATTATTATTATTCTGAGGTACTTATTTAATTTAATGTTTTTATTTTTTGTAAAATAAGTATTACATAATTAACCCCTGAAAATGGTATGCATAATTTATGCAGTTTAGAAATACCATATTAAGTTTCACCGAAATATATTTATAAAAATATTAAATGACCTTTATTGTTAATTGAAAAATATGCTGATTTTTTTTACCGAATAAAATTTGGCATAGTACTGCAAAAAATATTTTCTTTTCCCATCATATTTTAAAAGTTTCGATTCTTTAAAATAAAATTTATTAATTAAATGTACAATATTAATATATATACTTATTTGTTTATTTATTTTGACTTATTCAAAAAGAAAATATCTTTTAAAAAACATATTTAATATATTATGTATAAAAGTTAAGGCAAAAACTTTTCAGAGGCTACCCCTGAATTCAGGGTTTTTAAAATTTTTGCTGTCTGAATCACATGTTAAATTATTTTGGTTTTTTATTATTTTTCTATTATTATTTCATTAAATTTTAAATTTAATATTGTGAAATATATGCTCATATTTACCAAATAAAGTTATGCATATATTATTGCAGACATGCCAAGTCTCCTGCTTTTTGCTTGTTTTTCTATGCTCCTGCTTTTCCACTCATTTCTCCTGCTTTTCTGATGTAATTTTTATCTATCCCTCTTAGCATAATTTATGCTTAAAATTTGTGGGATTGGGTAAAAAAATTTGAAAGAAAATTGAAATTTATCTTGCCCTGCAATTTATCAAGTTCAGTTTGAATGTGAATTACTATACAATGCTTTAAAACTAATTTTTTCTAAGAATAAATTTTTAACTTTCATTTTTGCATAATGAAAAATGTGTTATTATCAAAAGATTTTTTTTTAAATACCATAACTAGTGAAAACTTAAAGAATTGAAATTTCATTAGAATATAGCTGATATTTTCATTTCTTTATTACTTTTTCTTTTACAAAGATTTTTTTTTTTTTTTTTTTGATAGTTTGTTTTACTGCAAAAAACATATATTATTCATTTAATTTTAATACTGATGTAAATACCTCCTAAGCTTATAAAGCTTTACTTAAAATTAAATTTGCATTATTTTACTCATTTTTCTTACAAATTTTCTTGTTGGAAAAACGCTCGTGATTTCTGTTAAAAAATCTCCTGCTTTTTGGTCATTAGAAGTTGGCATCTCTGTTATTGCAAAAAATGTTTTCTTTTCACAATTATATTTTAAAGGTATCGATTTTTTTAGTTAAAGTTTGTCAATAAAAAGTGATTCCATATACGTACTTATTTATTTATTTATTTTGACTTTAGAAAAAAGTTTAATAAATTATATATAAAAATTAAGGTAATGATATTGATATATGTTTTTAATATTTCAAACAATTTAGAATTTGTAAATGTATATATTTAAATAAACATTTTCGATCAGCCATCATTTTTAACTAAAACTAAACATAAAAGGTTTTCTATTATTATTCTATTATTTATTTAAATTTTTTAGCAATATTACTCATAATATTAAATATTGTTGATTTAAAAATTTTAGTAAGGTAACATGGGGTATTTAAGGGTAAATTTATTTATATTACTTGTAGTATTTCTGTAAACTTAACTGTAACATTTTTGTGAATATAACCGAAATTCATTTGCATTATTAATTACATTTCCTTAGCACAATTACTGATAAAAAATATGTATTCTAAACAAAACAAATTTAGTAAGGTTACATGGATATTATTTGAATTTACACTAATAATAACCATGTATCCTACACAAAACATTTCTTGGTAAAATTGCAGTATTACTTTCAGTAATGCTACTAACACAATCTTAGTAAACATAAAAAAAAAGCACTTGACCCGTTAACTAAGAGTTTCTTAGTATATTTACTAACGAAGTGCATGTAATGTTTACTAACTCTAATCGAGTAAGATCACTTTTGAACAATCTGTATTGGCTACTAGAAAAGTTTATGGAATACCAGTTTCCTAGAATTTTTTTAGTAGTACTACAGAATTTTTTTTACAGTGTTCCAATAGTCAACTTGAATAACATACATCAGCTTCAAGGAATTTAATGAATATTTTTGGGAGTTAGAACGCGGGCAAGCAGACTGGTAGACAGACAGACAAACTGAAGTCATTAGCACATTTTAAACGTGATCGAAAGTGTTTAAAAGAAGTTGATAAAGAGTTTTATTCATGTTTACTTACAATCAGCGAACACGGTTTTACCATGGATCGATACAAGATAAAAATATGAGTAAATCCACTTATTGCTTAGCATTTATCCTGCGTGGAGCTGAATATCAGTTTATTCTATCAGTGATAACGTTTTGAATTTTCATAATATTTGTTTGGAGCATTCATACAAGTAACTCAATACTTTTAGGTATTAAATTATGCAAATGGAATTTCGTTAAAGCTTGTGCATGCGTAATTTAAAACGACCAAGTAAAAATGTTCACATCACACAAGATATTTAGCATTTTTGCTTTCTGATTGCAATATGCTGTGTCTAATGTCTTATACCAAGTTTTCTAAAAATAGCTTTGCCCAGGGTCTAATCCCCTACGCATTATGTTTAAAAAAGGGGGCTTTTCTTTTTCTTTTATTGAAATTTTTTAATGAAGCCATTTAATCTCCTAGAGCATGTGCGGTAACCTCTTAAAAATTTATACAGATAATTAGAATGATCCTCATATTCACATGCTACAGCCAAAACGCATCAAAGAATTGTTTTGTATACGGGGATCACATTTTGAATTTTTGTTTAGTTTTGTATTCGTCTTCTTTTTTTTTTTCGGGGCAAAACTTTTGCTCAAATATATGAAGTGCTAGAAAATCTTTATGCTCCCAAAATTAAATTGAAAAATCGTAAATAATTTTCTTAGATATTTGTAAAACGTCTAAATTCGAAAATATCAAAACACTTATTGGTAAATAATGTACATGCGATATTTCATTAGCATATTACTTTAGATGTAGTATCTAATTTTTGCATTACATTATCTGTTTTTAAAGTAACTTTATTTTTTAAACATAAAAGTACTAGTAGATAATAATTAAATGAAAAAGATATTTTCTTAATTTCTGTTTCCATAACGACAATTGAACATTTATTATTGTTTCACTTGAAGAGAAAAATAGATATTTTAATTCATGAGAAGAGTACTAATTTAGTAAAAAATTAATTTTACAGTTAACATTTCTTTCTCTCAAAAAAAAGCTTTTATCTCATTTCTTTTCCTTAACATTTCATACATTTCACTAATTAAACTGTACATTTAAATGGCATATTAAGTATATTTTTTGTAAAACGACATTCAGTGTTTAACTTAAATGGTAGTGAAAAAAGGTAATTCTAAAGCTTTTATGCATGATGAACCTTTTTCTATATGTTATAAAAGGAGCAAAACATAATTAAAATAGTTTCAACTAAATACATACGACAAAACTTAGAAGCATTAAGAATCATTATGTATAGAAATGATTTAAATAGTTTTTCTGATTATATTTTTATGTTGATACTTTAAAATAACAACTTATCATTAATATTTAAGCACTTTTAAATTATAACGTAATTTTTTTTTCTTTTTCTACAGATAAACGATAACTAAAACATTAAATTAAACTTTTAATGCAATATGTTTAACAATTCTATTGATCATGGATTTATTTTATATTTAACGTTTTTGAGTGTTTTAAACCATAAAAGGAATTCAAGTTCCAGATAAACGTAAGTTCAAAATTTCAAAAGTTATTGAAATATAAAAAAAACTTTAATAATTTTTATGTCATTTATAACTTTTATCTAATTTTGATATGAATTTCACTGTCGATTGTGATTTTTCTTATAATATAACTTTTAGTTATAAATGTTAACAAATCTGAATAATGCAATCGCGTCCTTTTAATTTTGTATCGAATCTAGGGGATTTTGCTCCCTGTTCGCACCGTTCACCAACCCCTGCGGGGGGCTCTGTACGCCTGTTCCCTGGTTTCCCTTTCAATGATTAGGAATTTTAATAGTGCATAACACAAGAAAAAAAAAATGTTACAGAAATCTCCATATTCAATGTCAAATTGAAATACATAATATTAAATATATATATATATATTTAATATTATGTATTTCAATTTGACATTGAACATGGAGATTTCTATAGCATTATATGCATATATATATATACATATATATATATATATATATATGTATATCGTTCTTTTTTTTTTCTAATACCTATAATTTTTACTATTAAATTTTTTAGTTAATTTTGGGCAGTATAATAGTCTATATATATTTCTAATGTGCATCAAAAGTATAGTTCTAATTTCTTAAATATACGTTAAAAGCAAAAAGAAATGGCGGTCACAAGAACGATAAATTTTAACAAGAACGAAAAATCATTCGGTACTCATTGGTTATTAACACTTTCCAAACGTATGTAATCGTTGCATCGTATAACATTCAATGCTCTTGGCCTACGTAATCACACAACAAACAGAGACTCATTGAATTTCTAATCATTCTTAAACATTGTTTGAAGGTGTTAAAAATGCTTAACACACAAGCAAGCGCAGGTCTTATACTTTAATTCCAGCCATTAACGTATCTGAATATTTTGGTGTAGCCCTGTAAATCTGAATGTTTATAAAATCATATTCAATGCAAAGTATTATTTTAGCATGTTAACAATAAATGTCAAACCCGTTATGATTTTTACAATAAAAAATTCTTTAAACGTAATTTTTAAAAATGTCTGTCCTAAAATACAATCCATTCGAATTTTATGGGGTGTCCCTGTACACAAACCAGTTGCGCAGGACCTATTAATGCCATTTAAAATTGGGAAATTTTCATAGTGAATTTGAATGACATATATATATATATTAAAAATTTTGAAAATACTTACGGACGCTGGGGGTGCGGTGGGTAGACGGACATATAGACGGATTGTCGGACAGATAGATTGAAAAAATTGAAATCATATTCACACTTAAAAATTGTTAAAAAGTGTTAAATCGCTTAATGGAAACGAAAATGCAATTTCAGCAAATTTCCAATAAAAACCCTCAATGTAATAAAAACCCCCCAATAAAAACCCTCAAATGCCCTGCTAATATTTTTGTGTGGCCTAATGCTAATCATACTACATTCTGTAGAAATCATTCTTTTGCGCATATGGATAACATATTTCGATTTTATTAAGATTTATTCAAAGTAAAGTTATTAAAATTTTGTTTATAGAAATACTTCTCATGGAACGAATGCTTTGGAATACTTTTGGCTGTCCCTGTACACTAACCAGTGGTGGTGTTTACTTCATTTACTATAGAAGCATTTGATTATGAAGCATTTTCTATGAAGCATTTAATTATGAACAGATATTTCAATTTCGTTGAAATTTGTGCAAAATAAAGGAATTAAAATATAGTTTATAAAAGAACCTCTCATTGAATACAATGATTTGGAATACTTTCGGGTGTCCCTGTACACAAGCCAGTTGAAGTATTCACTCCAATTTCAATATTAAACACGTAATAGTGAACCTGAATATCGTATTACAGTTTCAAGGAATTCCATGAATATTTACGTAAGTTAGAGCGCAGATAGACAGATAGACAAACAGACAAACTGAAGTCATTAACTCTTTTGAACCTTATTGGAAAGTGTTCAAATCATTTAGAAAGTGATAAAAACGATTAATATAAACGGAAATGCTAGTCCAGCAAATTTCCAATAATACCCATTTATGTAAATGAATATTTTTTATGGCCCTGTAAATCTAATGCTAATCATACTATATTCTATGGAAAACATTCTTTTGTTCAAATGAATAATGTATTTTAATTTGATTAAGATTTATGCAAAGTAAAGTTCTTAACATTTAGTTTATGGAAATACCTGTCAAAAAAAGCAATGCTTTGGGACACTTTCAGGTATTTCTGTACACAAAACCACTGATGGTATTTACTCCAGTTTCAATAGGGAATATTCGGTAGTGGACTTGAATAACACATTTCAATTTCATTAAGATTTGTGTAAAGTAACGGTATTTAAATATGGTTTATAGAAATACCTCACATAAAACTCAATGCTTTGGAATAATTTCGGATGTTCCGGCACACAAACTTGTTAAGGTATTCACTCAATTTTCAATAGGAAACATCCATCCTATAGCGAACTTAATAAACACATACCAGTTTAAAGAAATTCCATGAATATTTACTGGAGTTAGAGAGCGGGCAGACAAACCGAAGTCATTAACTCTTTTCAATCTTCTTGGAAAGTGTTAAAAGAATAAATAATTCGATTGATAAACAATGCTTTAAAACTTGAGGTAATACAAATGTAACTATAAAAAATATGACCAAATTAAATGCATACCTAGCATGAATAATGGGAATCATTATTTTCCAGAAAAGTAAATAAATAAAACTGATAAACATAAGAAATTGCCAGTGAGAATATAAATTTTCTTAATAGAAACATTGGCATTTATTATCTTTTACGCCATTGATCACTTTTTAATTTTCCCGTGGAAAATGACTTTATGGTAGAAAACAACATCATTAGAGAAAATAATTTCAAGGTGGGAAGTAGAGTGCCTTTATAAACCCGACGTTTTTAATTAATAACTTCGTTAATTAAAATGATAGACATTTTTAACTAACTGAAATGTCTCCCTTGGAGTATTCGGAACACATTGATACCTCTCAAGATACAAAGTACTTTGCCCTTTTCGAGGAGATGCGGTTGCAGACAAAAAAATTTGTTGCCAGTGACAGTAACTTTATTTTAATATACAGAGCTATAAAGGAACGTATCTTAATATACTCCGGAAATATTTTGGCAAAAAAATTTCTAGAATGAAATTCAAACTCATTTATAATAACAGTATCTTCAAATTTCGCATTGATAAATTTTACCATTACAGAATTAAATATTTCTATCACACATTTCTTATTTCTAATTATTTGAAGAAAAAAAAAATAAATAAATCGACAATTCTCTATTTCGCCGGCACAAATCTCGCCAAGTAAACTTCATTGGCAAAAACAATGGATTAACGGTTTAAAAGTCCATTTGTAACTTAGATGTTTTTATTTTTTTATTTTATTTTATTTTATTTTATTTAAAGTTACCTTATACCCGTCATGATGGATTTGATAAAATAAATATTATATTTGCTATGGAACAACCCTTTTAAAAGCTTGCTTTAAGCAGTATTTCAGAAAAAATACTTCTAAATATTTATGCTTATATATATTAAGTTAATGATTTTCTTTTCAGTTATTTTCGAATATGTAAAATTATTACCAAGCTTTACCTTTCATTATTTACAAAAAAAAAAAAAAAAAAAAAAACATAAGGATTGCCAGTTAAAAATTACATTTTTTAAAAATAGAAAAAATAAATAAATAAAATAAAGTGTCAGTAATAGCAACATCCATTTTTTTTTTTTTTTTTTTTTTTTTTTTTTTTTTTTTTACACTATTGATAACATTTTAATTTTCTTGTAGATAATAACGTCATAATAGAAAATGACGTAATAAGAGAAATATTTTGCATAATGGCAAATAAAGTACCTTTATATATCCGACGTTTTTGATTATAACTTCGTTAATTAAGATGATACAAGTTTCTAACTACCTTAAATGGCTTCCTTGGAACAATCGGAACACATTAATACCTCTCATGATGCAGAGCACTTTGCCCTCCGCGAGCAGATGAGGTCGCAGACAAAAAAAAAAAAAAAAAAAAAAAAAAATCGCCAGCGACAGTCACCTTTCTTTAATATATAGAGATAGAATAACTATTATTTGGATGATTTTCCTTAAACAACGACTATCGTGTCCTCTTCAAAAACAATATTTATAAATTTGTTTGGAAAGGAATAAATGCAAAATGTTTTAAATACCTTGTTCCTGAAAAAGTTATTTTTTATGAATATAAAATGTTCATTACACTGTTAAAAATAAAATTCTACCTTTAATTATTTATTTGCCTATTTGAATCTGATTTTTTAGTGAAGCGTTGAACTAATATTTTTAACAGTGTATCATTATTATTATTTTGTCAATGGAATATATACATCCCCTGAGTTTTTCTACCCCATCTAAATATAAATCTAGTATACAAATATCATGTTCATAATAATATTTGTGATATATGGCGCTTTAATCTTTAACTTAAAAAAAAAAAAAAAACTATTTTAAAGATTCAAAAACTTTTTAAAATTAACAAATGAAGAGATTAATTTTATATATATCATCTTGTCTTTATCTACCATAAAGGTAAATAATTAAATTATATCTGGTAAATTTTCATTAGCCTATTATCACCTATTAAAGATATGTATTACAAGAAAAGCAAGCTAAAATTATTTCATTTACGAAATAAGGATATATATAGATCAATCACTTCATTTTCTTGGTAATATACCTTTTTCACTGTCATTTATACTGTATCTGCATTTGGAATCAATATTGTAGTGAATTAACTAATTTATTCCTAATTCTTTTTTAACTGGTTTTAAAAGCTAAATTTTCCAGTAAATGCAAGTTGAATTTGAAAATTTGTTAAAAATTTCAAATATATTTTAAGTAATAACGTAAAATATTACTAGTGAGTAAATTAATTGACAAAAAAAATAATGAATTAAAAAAATATTTTTTATAAAATTCTTATACCATTTTAATAGAATAATAATCTTCACGAACATTATTATTATACTAGTATATAATCCCGTGAAAAATGACGGAATGTAAACGATAAATCTTGAAAACAATGTTTAGATCATGATGGTTACCACGTAATCATTTAAATGTTTTTTTTTTTTTTTTTTTTTTTTTCAATTTTTGTTTATAAATCAAATGTGTTTCGATATTTTATAAATTTCGTTCTGAAATTAAAAAAAAAAATTCTACCCGATCCATAAATATGAATGGCAATAAAAAAACTGCTGGTTGACAAAAAATATAGGCCCGACAACACAACAGCAATAACACATCCAAGTGTTCCATTAAGTGCTCTATACGCAAGTGAAGTGTGGCGTCACTGACCGTCCGTGGATGCAAGAAAATCTTTTCCTATGTTAATCGCCCATTGGATTTTTTGTAAAAAATTATTAAAAATCGAGAAAAATTATTTCCCGATTTTAATCCCCATATTTGGGTATATATATGTATTAGTTATCATATGCATGTGTTAGATTGATTTATTTTGCTGTCAAATTGACAAAATTTTAATTTTAAATTTCTAAACTCTGTCGTTCTTGGCGCTTATTGTATTTGGTGATCAAAAACGTACTACGAAAATATACATGCCAGATGTATATTTTCGTAATATGTATTGTGCCAAATATTGTTTCATATTATTCATTACTCTCTTAATATAAGTTTTTAAAATAACCATGATTTTTGAAAGGAATTAAATTATATTAGCCAGATAATTTGGCGATATATACATATATATATATATATATATTTTCTACCAAGGATGACCGATATCAAATCTATTCCGCTGCAACATATTAGTATCTTATATCAGATACTTTATTTAGACATTTGAAAACAAATTCCACTTCAAATTATGATGAGATAAGATTAGATAAGCTTTGATAAGATTAGACATAAGGTTCAACAAAAATACAACTTCGCAGAGGTTTTTTGTAGAAGCTTAAAATTTAGCAAAATATCTCCTCCTGTAATGGTTTTCAGTAAAAGCTGAAACATACAAGCATTTCACTTTTTAGGTTCTTATTAAGGTAAAAGAGGGAGATATAAAATATGAATCACGTTTGGCCCTCGTCAGAACTCACAATAAACAAACACTTGCCACCGGATTAAATTAAATGATTTTATTAGAAATTGTCAGTATTATTTTTTTTCTAACGGATAGAAATGCTTGTGTATAATTATATTTACAAATGTAAATAACTTTTCTTAAAAAAAAATGCTTTAACATGTTTAACTTATAAAAATATAAATAAACCATACTTTTAAGCATATCAAACTATTTCTAAAATATCTTCACCTTGAAAAAATATCTTTACATTCCGACGTTTCGGTTAATATTCAATTTTTAACCATCTTTAGGGAAATGATGTACATAAACCATAAACATAAATCAAATCAAGCTATTCTTGGATATTACATACACTATTCATAAATATATTAAAACGTGATTACATAACTTATAAGTTCAATCAAGCCATTCTTGGATATTACAAACACTATTCATAAAAATATTAAAACGTGATTACATAACTTATAAGTTATGTAAACACGTTTTAATATCTTTATGAATAGTGTATGTAATATCCAAAAACGGCTTGATTTGATTTATATTTATGATTTATGTACATCATTTCCCTGAAGATGGTTAAAAATTGAATATTAACCGAAACGTCTGAATGTAAAGATATTTTTGTAATGTAAAGATATTTTATAAATAGTTTGATATGCTGAAAAGTATGGTTTATTAATATTTTTATAATTTAATTAACAACATATATGAGTTTAATATATTTCTTTATTTATGTTTAACTTACAAGGAAACATTCAAAAGGTGTCATCTACAAAAAGTATTGAAAAAAAATATATGTGATTCTAATCTTCATAAAATACCAGAAAATGAAAAAAATTATCAGCTGAAATTAATTACAGCGGCCACAAAAAACGTCAAAATTAAGCATTTTTGGCGATTTAGCGCTGTTAGGCGATACGTTCGCTAGCACTGAGATTGCCGTGTACGACCAAAACTGTGTTTTCCTTCTCCGCCAAGTACTCAAACGAATCGTCTAACATAGTAAAATCGCCAAATATGCTTACTTTTGATTATTTTTTGTGGTCGCTGTAATTAATTTCAGCCGATATTTTTTTCATTTTCTGGTGTTTTATGAAGAGTAGAATCAGAGTAGTTATGAAGAGTAGTTATTTTTTTCAATATTTTTAGAAGATGACACCTTTTGAATGTTTCCTTGTTAGTTTTGAAGATTTAAATAAAATAAATGTAACCTTAAAACAATAATAATATGGAATGGTGACATTGTCTCTTCATTGGTGACAATAAAATTCCCCCGAGTGTAGATGGATTTCTTTCATACACTTTGACGGAAATTATTCGCGAGAAACTATGCATGATATCAAAATGTTAACTGCGTTCCAATTTAAGAAATGGCTTTATGATTGTGGGAAATCTAAAACTATTATTTTCTTCTAAACTTTGTTCCAGTTTTGTTGAATCGACATTGCCAAATCCGACTTCCATTTACAAGAAATAAACAGTTCTGAAATATTCCTATTATTATTTTATTATATATTACTTTAAAAAAATATTTTAATTATCCGCACATTAAATAATTTTCAGTAAAAAAAAAAAAAAAAAAAAAAAAAAAAAAAAAAGTTTTAAAACATTTATGTATAAATGAACACTTTCCATATATTTTTATCGTTTATTTTTGAAATAATTAACTTAAAGATATAATACTTATTTTAATTCTGAGAAAAAAACGCATTTATTTTCCATACCTGGCTTCACGTCCCTTATTCACCATTTAAATAAATATAATATAATAATGGATTTTTTTTCTTTTCGAAATACATTTCATGAAACACATGCATGTGACATTTCTATTATCACGTAAATGAAAAGCATTGTCTCCATAATTACAGAAGCGAGTTATTTACTTTTATACGGCATAACTTGAATTCCATTCTTACATACATTGAAAACTATTTTTATGGGTGAATTTAATTACGAAAGAAATTTCGTTCTATTGCTTTGATTAAAAAAAAAAAAGAGTCAAATACAACATTACAATTAAAAATTATTGCCTTTATTTTTTTTTTATTTTTTTATTTTTTTTATTTTTTACGATTAATTTTATTTTGATAGATTTTTATGATTTATTTCTACATTTAATGAATATTTTTATCATGCGGATTTTATATGAATTGCATTTCCATTAAAATGCACGTCTATTTCTAAATGTTTTTTGACTGATTGTCTTAGAGAATATTTTTTTAAAATTAATTATATACAAACAATTTATAATACAGTGCTTTAAATTAAAACAGAGTAGAATTACCTAAGCAGAATTTAATAACAAAACATACTTTTAAGTCTTATTTCTCGATAAATTATTTAATAATAAATTTTAAGCTTTACCTATTAATAATTGTAGGGTGCGAATCACGATTTCGATTCATCTAAATATAATTTCTAAACAATTTTATGTATAAGGATCT